>JBBPTH010000011.1:0-487366 GCA_038094055.1 Chalciporus sphaerocephalus
TTGAAGACCCCGTTCATTGATACATTTTACACCCCCGCTGTTTCAACTTCCTAAAACTTCTTTTGCCCCTCGAGTGCCCAGGATTCTCTCTAACTTAAACCAGTCGTACCGACAGCATGCGATGCGACATGTTACATCACTTGGATCCACCCCATCGTCAAGGAAAGGGTAAGTCAAGAACTCAGAGAAAAACTGAGGGTGCGCGGGGGGGCCGTAGAAAAGGATGTTGCGAATTCCTCTGATTTTATACCGTCGGTAAAAATGGAAGCGTTCACTAATCAGCAGGAATGCCTTCTTTCCCGAGAAAAACGCCTGACGTGCTCTAGATATATCCTGATTGGATGAATATCTGATCAAGAGGTTGTTAGTATTGAGGAAGCGAATGGTGTAAGAACGCACATACTCTGAAAGTACCGCAAAGCTTATACCGCTGTACTTTCTGAAGTAATTGTAGAGTCGGATGAAGTCGAAGGATGACGGAACGAATACGATGGTATTGGAGCTTTGCACCGCAGATTTAAGAGTTTTGGGCAGTAGCTGAGTGGTGAAATAAACAAATCTCCTGTCTGGCTCGTCCCTCGGATTCGAACAATCAAACGTTAGGAATGTGTGGTCAATTCCTTCCGGGACTTGTAACGCTGGCCATATCTTCTCAACTCTTATTTTTCCCTCTACATTTTTGATAAAGTTATTGTAGAGTGACCGCATTTCGGGAGTTTCAAATGCGGAGAGAAGGATAGACTGCCGCACGTACGCTGACCTGGCTCGAGATTCAGCAAATGATCATACAAGGGTGTATTTGTGCACCCACATTCGATCAAGATACCAAGGTTTGATACGAGAAAAATCAGTGTCGTGCGACTCTTTGGGTAGCTTGTTTAGATGAGAGAGTACAAACTTAATGACAGGGGGAAATGAATAGGACGATCATTCAGCCAGAAGACGGATACTTACTTGCACATGGTCCCAGTTTTGCATTGCTAGAGCATTCATCTGGTCGATAATTAGAATTTCAATCGACGATAGGAAATCGGAGCTCCTAAGACAAAGAAAAAACAATAACACAATGTTAAGCAGGAGGCAAGGCGGAGTGAAGGAAGGGCTGACTTTTGCTTTTCAATTGACATTCGTAGCCCTAATGGACTCGCAATGATCCAGTCGCAGTCATAGAAATCAGCAAAAAGCTTCACGCTCTTTCTAGTCATCTTAACTCCGACCCTGAAATTGTCATCCATATTCCCTTTGAATGTCTCCACATGATCTCGGGGATACGTTCCAGGTGGTGCGGTAGCAAGTTTGTCAACTGCATCCGGTGGCAGGCCGTACTCGGAGAGGAAACGTGAGTGCTTTTCGATCTGGAATGATGGTGAAGGGGTGTGTGTGGTCAAAGCATTCAACCAGGAAAGCGCAGAGGAGCGGAAAGGAAGAAGAACGAGCACTGAAGGGCGGGTAAAACCCTGGTCTTGAACGTCTTCTGGTGGATCAGTGGAAGTTGACTTGGCATGCGATATGCGTTCATTGTTTTTTAGAACTCGACGGCGCTTTTTGGTTACATGGTCGAAGGCATGTAGGGTAATCGCCTCACGGATACATTGGTGAAGTTCAAGAGTGATAGAAGTGTGGTAGAGATCAATGTGGGAAGAGAGAATGGAAAGCAAATCGTCTTGGATTTGAATGAGGTCTATGTCAAACTAAGTAAATGAATAGCTCGAGAAGTAGAAATGAGAGTACCTGTACCTGTCGGTTGCTTGGACCGGCGGGACTCGAAGGGAATGTAAAGACGATCTAAAACCTATCACGAGAAGTGAGGTGTACATTCAGATACTTTGGATTGAGCACGTACTGCAACCTCTTTGGGAACCTTCTTTTGAATGGACTGTTCCGGAAGCAGACTAGCGACAACGGAGAGTTTGCCGACCCGGTCTCTCGATGATACCCAATGGTTTTGGTCAACGATAATCCTGTTTGCATCAGTTAGAAGTTCAGGAGTTGGCCCGAAATGTCTTTCATATAAACCATGTGCTTTGACAGACACACGTCGGCTTTCCACTATACGATTCGCTAGAGGTTGACTCACCTGGGGCATCATTCTGGTCTGCTTCGTGCATCTCAATCTCCGGATCAGCGACATCCTGATCTTTATCTATCGGTGGGTTGGCCTCGCCTTGCTGCGCGAGGGGAGAGTCGGGTTCGGACTCAACAGCAGCAAGGTATGTGGATTTACGCCTGTTCAGCTTCTCTCTTGGGTACAAGTCTTCAATGTCTTTCGCCCGTTTCCGACTTTTGAGTGCTGACACGTTGAGGAGCGTTAGTAAACGCGTTGTCGGATCATTGACGCCTTCGAGATTCATGATATGAGTTCACTCATAAGACGTTGTTTTGAGCGAGACTGACTTTTGCAATCTACTAATGGTCACATGACCTTATGGCCGTCGCGTAGTCCGCGGCTGCAGCAGAGTTCGCCTCGAAATGGTCAGCTCGGTGTGCTCTATCCCTGCACTACAATTCTAGGTCTGCCACTTCTCTTAGTTCTTTGTCCATATACTAGTCGTGCGGTCGCATACGATTTGGTCCCCATCCACCGTCACACTTGAGCGATCCTTCCCATGCGTGTTCTTTGTGTGGCGGAGAAACCCTCGATAGCAAAATCCGTCAGCCAGATATTGTCAGGTGGACGCGTAACGACGGTAAGTAAGGACCTTGAATTTAGTCAGTACTGCGCCATTCATCCTCCTACTACCCCTGTTGTGAACACTCGCGTCCATCGGAGAACCGTTTCATCAAGAATTTCGACTTTGATTATCCACAGACAAACTCTAGCTTCACAGTTACATCTGTATCTGGCCATCTTCTCGCCCATGATTTCACGGGAGACTACCGCAAATGGCACTCTTGCGACCCTCTCTCGCTTTTTGATGCACCAATTCAGACCATAGTCCCGCCCGACAACAAGAGTATAGAGAAGAATTTGAGGAGCGAGGCACGACAAGCACACACTTTGATGATATGGACCGACTGTGATAGGGAGGGCGAGAACATTGGGTGGGAGATCGTGACTATTTGTCGACAAGCGAAGCCCAATATCGTTGTACAGAGAGCCAGGTTTAGCGCAATTATACCGCAGCAAATTCACCGCGCAGCTCAACACCCGGTTAATCTTGACCTCGCCCAGGCTAGTGCAGTTGAAGCACGGATCATCCTGGATTTGCGTATTGGAGCAGCGTTCACTCGTATGCAAACTCTGAATCTGCAGAATAGTCTTCCTCAATTTCGCGACAAAAAGGGCGAGGTTGTCTCCTATGGTACCGAAATCCTTAGACCGTACCCTGCGATAATCTTAAACCTGGCTCCTCCCCAGGCCCATGTCAATTTCCAACTCTCGGATTCGTGGTCCAGAGGTATAACCAAGTAAAATCATTCACTCCTGAGGATTTTTGGTATATTCTTCTGTCTCTCAACCGCGAAATCGAAGGAGAGGAGAAGAAAGTCGATTTCACATGGAGGCGGGGGCACCTGTTCGAAGCGGATGTGGTAGCTGAGATATATGAGGCTATCATGGAGGTTCCACGAGCTCGAGTTACTAAAGTGACGCAAAAGAACACGAAGAAATGGTATGATAACCCACTTTCTTAGTCACTCGCATGTATTCAGTTAACAGGAAACCATTACCCCTCACGACGGTCGAGCTCCAGAAGGCAGGATCAAGACTCCTCAAGTTAGCACCGAAGAAAGTGTTGGATGTATGCCAGTTGGAGTGTTTCTATCTGCTTGCTTATCTGACAGTCCTGGAAGATCGCCGAAAAGCTCTATCAACAAGGTTTTTTATCCTACCCACGCACGGAAACTGACCAATATGATCCGCAATTTGATTTTGTGGCTCTTATCGGGAAACAAACTGTTGATCCAGCATGGGGTGCCTTCGCAACTGGGTTCGTCATGCACGCGCATACTTTGTCCTTTCTGGTCCGTCTTCACAATTCTCCACGCTAGCCTCCAGCAAGGTGGTTTCAATCCGCCTCGAAGAGGGAAAAATAACGACAAGGCTCATCCTCCAATACACCCCACAGCTCACCATGCAAATCTTGCTGGAGATGAAAAGAAGGTCTACGACTTTATCACGCGAAGGTTTCTAGCTAGTTGTTCCAAGGATGCCGAAGGTTCGGAAACCACGGTTGACGTTTTGTATGGCGGGGAGGAGTTCTACGCCACTGGTACGCGTCTATGCAGATACCCATGTCGAGGAAAGCAGCTTATGGCCAGGCTTCCGTAGGATTGATCATTTTAGCTAGGAATTATTTGGACGTATACCCTTACGACAAATGGGTGGGAAAAGAAATTCCTGGTTTTCGAGAAGGAGAGGAATTCGAGCCTACATCCTGTGATCTTAAAGAAGGGCAAACATCGTCACCTACATTGTTGACTGAGGCTGACCTCGTGACACTGATGGACAAGAATGGAATTGGCACAGATGCCACGATTGCACAACATATTCAAACCATCATTGACCGAGAATACGTGGTCGAGCGAATGGATGGCGCAACGAAACACCTACTTCCTTCGACCCTTGGCATTGGCCTTGTAGAAGGTTATAACCAGATAGGATTCGACAGAAGTTTGTCAAAGCCACAGCTGAGGCGTGAGGTATGTCTGATTGTTGTTTACTCCCTCGCACCGCTCTGGGCTTTCCTGGGCTTTTCTCCGGAGTCCCTTTTCATATCTTTGATCAATCATGACAGACAGAACGGAGCATGGTTCAAGTGTGTGAAGGTGTCAAAACGAAGGAAGAGATGCTTTCTCAAAGCATCGAACAATATAAGGACATGTACATCATGGCAAGAAGAGAGTTTGGCAAAGTCATTGAGAGCGTCCGCCGATATATCGAAGGAAATGGTGCACGGAGCGGGGGTGACAACCATGACGAGAGGAATGGAGGGCAAGGTAGGCGGGGTCCAGGGGGTGGCGGGCGAGGCGGGGGGAGAGGAGGTGGCGGAAGTGATGGAGATGATCCACCCCCTGATTCTGGCAACGGTCGTGGACGTGGACGTGGACGCGGAAGAGGTCGGGGCCGAGGCCGAGGTGTTGCCCTTAGCAATTCACGACCTTCACTACAAAACGATGAAGGTAGGTTTTGATTATCATCATAGTTCAGAAGATATTTAATCTTTATGTTTTAGGCATAGATGCGATTCCTGCGAGGCCACAGAGTGCCACACGAGCCACAGCACCTACTTCTCGAGCCGGGACTGGCTCATCTAATCTGTCGAAGCAGTTAACTAGATGTGACTGCGGAGCCCCTGCTAGCAAAAAGCAAATAACTCAGAAAGCAGCCCGAGAAGGAGAGCAGTTCTATGCATGTGCCCAAGACAACTGTGGATTTTTTAAATGGGTCGAGGATGGGACTGATATTGATGCAGGACCCGTGCCAGTTGTGCCGGCGAAACGTCTCCTAAGCTCTAACAGATCAGTCGAGGCTGCAATACCGGCGCGCCAATGCAAGTGTAAGGAAGATGCAGTGCAACGAACGGTTACGAAAGAAGGGGCTAACAAGGGGCGCGTTTTCTGGGGCTGCGCAAAGGGGAAAGATGAAGGATGCGGGTTCTTCGAATGGGATGATGAACCAAGCAAGTCATCTGGATCGAGCAAGTTGTCCGGATCGGATATCAGTATGGGTGAAGAAGCGGCAGGACACTCGAAACCGATGTCAACGCGAACTGCCAGTCACAGCAATCCACCGTCGGGTGGAAGATGTTTCAAGGTGGGTTGTAAATTATACGTATCCTTTCTTCCCCGTGTGAGTGATGGTTACCTGGTTTGACAGTGCGATCAAGAAGGGCACTGGGCTTCAGGTAGCGTATATCATTTAAAGGTATGCATTATGCTGAATGGATCGCTCATCATCAGCATGCCCGAATGGTACCATGATGGATCGCTCTAAAAGCTATGGAGGGTCGAAAACGGACAACAGCACTGGGGCTTGTTTCAATTGCGGTGAAGTAGGCCACTACAGTAATGCCTGTCCTGGCGGCGTGACCGCTTTGCGGCCACCTTCGAGAGCCGTAGGATCTAGATCAAACAATGGAGGTGGTGCATCCGCCAACGATGAATGCTTCAAGTGTGGGCATGCAGGACATTGGACGACAAATTGTCCAGAGAATGGAGCGCCTGCCAAACGCGCAAGGACATCTTCATCGAGAGGGAACAAGGCACCACGCGCTCGAGGGGACGCTCGAGGGACTGGTATTAAGAGGGGGAGCAAGAAGAACGTGAAGACCAAGAGCGGAACGTTTGGGGCTCCGGATGATTTCTAATGCAGCTTCCCTTCTGTTCAGTATATTACGAAGATACGCAGATGAGTGCGGGGTTTCGAGCCACTTTTGCTTCCCTTCATGCAGCAGCGGAGATCACATTTCTGTAATGCTTCAGTTCAACTAAGGCCAGGTAAACACCAACTCGAAGGCGAGCGTCAAGGGGTGGTCTAAAGGTTCCGAATATCCCCCATCAGATGGAGAACTTTCTGCGCCGCAACCTGTTAATACAGATGTTCTATTGGTCATCGTGAGTGTCTCCAATTCAGAATTTCAGACTGCAAGCTACGTGCTGCCAGAACAAACCCATCACCTCACAGCACTCTAAAAGCTAGCGAATTACATTTAACCAGGGTCGGGCAAGCCCCCAAACCGGGGTACCGGTGCTAGTACGTCCCCTCGCTCAGCACAGTTGCAGGGACTAGTGCTGTGGGAAGCTCGGAGTCTAACCTGTTCGGAGCGCACACAATCTTCAAATATGACAGAAAGTATGATTACCATGATCAAGGCACTCCATCGATTTAGGCGGCTTCTGGACGGGCTCGAAGTAAGTAATACTAGTACAATCTGAACCGCTGCTCACCGCCGGATTTGCTACTATTGGTATTTTACTTACCAGTACTTGGTGCGACCATCAGATCTAGGCAAATGCCTCCGTCTGCAATGAATTATGGAATGCCACCTCGTCGACATGAACTTGGGGTCCTGGACAGCCGGGGGCAGTAACGTCATGTTACTCGTCAACCAAGCGCCTATCAACAAGCTTTCTTCCTCCCTTTTGCCATCCTAACCTCGTGTGTATGAGCATGGCGAAACCATCCCTCGAGCCCACCGCGGATACGCATGTTCTTGAAAACGAGAAAGGCATCACCGATATTGCTAACTACGTCCCAGAGGTTCTGGAAGCGAGCCCCGCAGAACGTGCTAGGATACTGAGGAAACTTGATTGGCATCTCCTCCCACTCGTCTCCTTGTTATATCTTCTTTCCTTTTTGTAGGTCTCTCTCACTTTACCTTCGCTCACGCTCATCCGACGGCCATGCAGGGATCGTTCTAATGTTGGTCTGTATTGTCTTGTATATATCTTGTTGTCCAGTTCACAAATCCGATGATATCTCAGGAAACGCCAAAGTAGCGGGAATGTCGACTGATCTGAATCTCGTAGGGCTCCGATATAATATTGCTGCTGCCGTCTTTTTTGTAGGAATTCGCTTTTCCTGGGTGTCTGAAATCCGACTGAAGTCTTGTTAGGTGCTTTACAGTCTTGCTGAAGTTCCGTCGTATGTTGAAACCCCCTGCCTTACGATGTGTTGTGTAACACCTTCTGTCCAGAAATATTATCCTGAAACTCTTTCGACCATCCATATGGAGTATGACGATTATTCACTCAGCCAATGTCACCCCCCTAATGATGCTTTCTGATGTACAGTACCCATGATCATGGTTGCATGGGGTGTAGTCATGACTTTAACGTGTCTTGTCAAGACATATCAAGGGTTGATTGCAGCTCGTATTTTCCTTGGTCTAACGGAGGCTGGGTTATTCCCAGGTGTCACCTACTATATTTCGTTGTGGTATCCCCGTGCAGAACGTGCAAAGCGTATTGCTCTATTCTTCTCTGCTGCAACCGTCGCTGGCGCGTTTGGTGGTATTCTGGCTTAAGTCTCATATTTTATACTAAAAGAACAAGTCAAGGAACTTCGCACGAACAGTTACGCCATCATAAAAATGGAAGGGTATGTGGCACTTCCGGGAAACATCCTTGCTAGTAGATCTTACAAAGTCACGCTCTATCTTCAGGATCGGTGGTCTGCACGGCTGGCAATGGATCGTAAGCTATCCCGAATAATTCCTATACTCTACACTTACCCATTGGTGATAGTTCTGCTTAGAAGGCATTGGTAGGTGATTTGTCCTTCCAATACGCAGATCATTGAATGTGGCGCCTGTAGTGACAGTACTCATAGCATTGTTGGCATTCTTCTTCATGTATGATGTGCGCTTAGCCGTTTGTCTAATCTCACGTAGATGCTCATCATCTGAAACGCAGTACCCCGAGACGGCGTCGTTCTTGACTAAGGCCGAAAGACGCTATCTCCTCACGATGTTGAAGAATGACTCCCAAAATCTTGCAACTCATTATGATTTTCAGTTCGTTCTTCAGGCTCTGATGGATTATAAAACTTATATCCAGCTTGGAATTTACATTGGCTTGCTGGTTCCTGTTTACGCTATCGCTCTTTTCACACCCACGATCATTACTGAGCTAGGCTACTCTGCGTCCAATGCCCAACTGCTCACCGTTCCTCCTTTCACTGCGGGTTGCATTTGCACCATCCTCGTTGGAATCTACTCTGACAAACACCAACTCCGCGGGCCGTATGTGGTTGTTGGAGCATTTGTTTCGTTGGTGGGCTATATAGTCCTATATACGCAATCAACTCCTGGCGTGTCATATGCTGGCGCTATCATTGCTGCGATGGGTGTTTTTCCGACCATAGCTGTTGACTTGGCTTGGGCTGGGTCAAACGCTGGAGGGGATTTGAAGCGTGGTGTTGTCATTGCTATGGTCATCGGACTGGGCAATCTAGGAGGGATATGTTCGTCCTTCATATACTCTGATCCTCCCCGTTTCCATATTGGCCACGGCACAATCATGGGTTGGCTGAGTCTAAGCATCCTCTTATCTATGATTGCAATGTGGGACTACAATAGGATCAACAAACAGAAAGAGGAAATGTGTCGCGTGCGTGGCATCAACGAGGACCGCAAAGACGAATTCAGAGATATGGGCGATGAAAGTCCTCTATTCAGATACACTCTGTAGTTCTTCATCACGGTAACAGCCCTTAGAAAGTACTGTCAACTAGTAGTAGTACCACTTTTTAACTAGTAGTAGATTTGAACAGACACGGTCATCACACCTTGGATGTACACAAACATGGCCAAAGTCCGTGTTGAAAATCGAAGTGTTGTCGGCTTAGAGTGACTTGTCGCGTTGGTCGACGTTCCCCATATTTCTTTCTTGTCAGGTTGGGCCAGTTCTCGGTATGCATTTGTACAATTTGACGCTGCAACCGCCAACGGCTGCAACTCAGGCAATTGTCGGAAACTTCTCAGGTGCCCGAGCCCAAGAAATTATCGTATCCCATGGCACCCGCCTCGAACTTTTGCGACCAGATGCGCAAACAGGAAAACTATCGACGGTCATAGCGTCCGATGTCTTTGGGTCAATTCGTTCACTGGCAGCTTTCAGGCTAACGGGTAGTACCAAGGGTGAGCCCCGCGTACGTATCCATGTCTTTCCCTTTAGTCTCATCTTCTGCTCCATTCTCAGATTACGCTATAGTAGGATCGGATTCGGGGCGAATTGTCATCTTGGACTATGACCCGAAAAGCAGCAGTTTTGTCAAGTTACACCAGGAGACATTTGGAAAGTCAGGAGCACGACGGGTAGTCCCTGGTCAATATCTTGCGACGGACCCCAAAGGTCGTAGTGTCATGATTTCTGCAATGGAAAAAGCGAAGCTGGTGTATATCCTGAACCGCGATGCGGCTGCCAACCTGACTATTTCGTCCCCACTGGAAGCCCACAAAAATAACGCCATCATCCATCATATTATTGGCCTGGACGTCGGGTTCGAAAATCCCTTATTTGCAGCACTGGAGGTCGACTACACAGAATCTGACCAAGATCCAACCGGCGAGGCTTTTAATAATGCGGAGAAGATGTTGACGTACTATGAGCTGGATCTGGGTCTTAATCATGTCGTTCGGAAATGGAGCGAACCTACTGATCCACGTGCTAACTTACTAGTCCAAGTACCTGGCGGTCAGGTAGCTTCGACG
This sequence comes from Chalciporus sphaerocephalus, assembly GCA_038094055.1. Lineage (NCBI taxonomy): Eukaryota > Fungi > Basidiomycota > Agaricomycetes > Boletales > Boletaceae > Chalciporus > Chalciporus sphaerocephalus. Next base: position 10,155 of record JBBPTH010000011.1, read on the forward strand.
GATAGATTTGATGGACCTTCTGGCGTCCTGGTTTGTTGTGAAGATCACATCATATACCGTCATATGGACAAACCCCAGCATCGAGTCCCCATTCCACGGCGACAGCATCCACTTGAAGATCCGTCGCGAGGAGTTATCATTGTCGCAGCTGTTATGCATAAAATGAAGGGTGCCTTTTTCTTCCTCCTTCAGAGTGAAGACGGTGATCTGTTCAAAGTCACGATTGACCATGAAGAAGATGAAGTCAGAGCATTAAAAATCAAGTATTTTGACACTGTTCCTGTGGCTAACAGTCTTTGTATTCTCAAATCTGGTTTCCTTTTCGTTGCTTCTGAATTTGGCAATCAGTGAGTCTGCATCCTCTGAAGAACCGGTTTTGTTTGACGATTTGGTCGTATGTAGCTACCTTTACCAGTTTCAAAAGTTGGGTGATGATGATGACGAGCCTGAATTTAGTTCAACTTCGTATCCTTCGTTTGGCATGGCTGATGCAACTGTTCCATTGCCGCACGCTCATTTCCGACCTCGCCCTCTGGACAACCTCGCCCTCGCAGACGAACTAGAGTCTTTGGATCCTATTCTAGACGCAAAGGTGATGAACATATTACCGAACTCGGATACTCCACAAGTTTTAGCTGCTTGCGGCAAGGGCGCGCGTAGTTCTTTCCGGATGCTCCGACACGGTCTTGATGTTGAAGAGTCTGTTAGCTCTGAGCTCCCTGGTATTCCAAACGCCGTCTGGACGACAAAGCAACGTGAAGAGGATGAGTTTGACTCGTATATTATACTTTCGTTCGTCAATGGTACACTTGTACTGTCCATTGGCGAGACCATCGAAGAAATCCAAGATACTGGCTTCCTTTCATCTGCCCCAACACTCGCTGTTCAACAAATTGGTGCAGATGCTCTTCTTCAAGTCCATCCCCATGGTATTCGACATGTTCTCGCCGACAGGCGTGTCAACGAATGGCGAGTACCCGATCGGAGGACGATCGTGGCCGCGGCAACCAACAAACGTCAAGTGGTAGTAGCCCTAAGTTCTGCCGAATTGGTCTATTTCGAACTTGATTTGGACGGTCAGCTCAATGAGTATCAGGACAGGAAGGCAATGGGCTCGACTGTCCTTGCTTTGAGCATCGCAGAGGTTCCTGAAGGCCGTCAGCGAACACCATACTTAGCTGTCGGTTGTGAGGACCAAACCGTTCGCATAATCTCGTTGGACCCAGAGAGCACCCTCGAAACTATCAGTCTACAAGCACTAACGGCTCCTCCATCTTCTATCTGCATTGCCGACATGCTAGATGCGAGTATCAACAAGACTCAGCCAACGATGTTCGTCAACATTGGTCTGCAGAATGGTGTTCTTTTACGGACTGTGCTTGATCCATTGAAAGGACAGCTTACTGATACGCGAACTCGGTCAGCCTTTTGCTTTCGCCATTTTAATCGGTTCTTTTGGTTCCTAATCTCGTCTGCCGATTCCTCGGGACACGTCCTATCAGGCTTGTCCGAGTTCAAATTCAAAAGACTCCTGCCATCCTCGCTTTGTCGTCACGGTCATGGATTAACTACACCCACCAAAACTTGATGCACTTCACTCCTCTGATTTTCGAAAACCTCGACTATGCTTGGAGCTTTTCTGCGGAGCTTAGTCCAGACAGCCTCATCGGTATCACTGGGAGCGTCCTTCGGTGAGTGCACCATTCTCGGATCGATAGTTAGAGATGAAAAGAGAGATTCGATTAATCCCTTCAAAAGGGAATATGTCGAAACAACTATAAATTACCAATTGTTCCTACTGAACGATCACCCTTTTTTCTTTGAGTCGATGCGTCTCGGCTAATTTATACTGTACACTTTCAGCATTTTCCAGATACCGAAACTTGGCATGAAGCTCAAACAGGATTCTATCCCGCTTTCATACACCCCTCGCAAGTTTATATCACATCCAACGAATCGATATCTGTATCTTATTGAAGGCGATCACCGTGTTATGGGCGAAGAGGCGATTAACAATCGCTTACAAGAATTTAGGCTGGCTGGCAAGACAATCGATCAGGAGATGCTTGATCTTCCACAAGAAGTCTTTGGTCGCTGCAAAGCTCCAGCTGGAACCTGGGCCTCTGCAATACGTATCATTGATCCAGTCGAGTCGCGGACTGTTGCGATGATCAACCTCGACAACAACGAAGCCGCGTTCTGTTTGGCCGTTGTTCCATTCGCTGCCAGAGGAGGGGAACTGCATCTTGTTGTTGGCACAGCATCTGACACTTTGCTCGCTCCCCGGTCTTGCACTAGTGGCTTCTTGCGAACGTACAAATTCACAGAGGATGGTGCAGGATTGGAACTTCTGCACAAGACAGAAACGGATGATGTTCCCCTCGCAATCATAGCATTCCAAGGACGGTTAGTGGCAGGTGTCGGGAAAGCCCTCCGAATTTACGAGATGGGTAAAAAGAAGCTTCTCCGGAAGGCCGAAAACAAGACCTTCTCCGCTATTGTCACTTTGAACACACAAGGTTCCAGAATCCTTGTCGGAGATATGCAAGATTCAGTATTCTTCGCAGTCTACAAAGCCCCAGAAAACAGGCTGCTGATCTTCGCTGACGATACGCAACCACGGTGGATTGTCGCGTCGACGATGGTTGACTATAACACTGTCGCAGCGAGCGATCGCTTCGGGAATATATTCGTCAATCGCCTTGACCCCAAGGTATCAGATCAGGTCGACGATGACCCCACGGGTGCCGGTATACTACACGAGAAAGGTCTATTGATGGGTGCCCCTCACAAGACGAAGATGCTTTGTCACTTCCATGTCGGTGACCTTATCACATCAATACACAAGGTGTCTCTCGTTGCTGGTGGGCGCGAGGTCCTCCTTTACACTGGTTTGCACGGTACCATCGGGATACTTGTCCCCTTTGTGTCGAAGGAAGATGTGGACTTCATCTCGACACTGGAACAACACATGCGTACCGAACAAGGCAGCCTTGTCGGCCGTGATCACCTTGCATGGAGAGGGTACTATGTTCCCGTGAAAGCCGTTGTGGATGGTGATCTATGCGAGACCTACGCTCGACTGCCTGGTTCGAAGCAAAGCGCAATCGCAGGGGAGCTAGATCGGACAGTGGGGGAGGTGTTGAAGAAACTGGAGCAGTTGAGGATTACTGCAAGTGGTTTCTGATTGGTGTCTTTGCATCTTGAGATGTTCTATATCACACTCGTGTACTGTATATTCGTGCAATTTTGTTCTGTTCTCTTTGCTTGGATGCGGGTCCCCGCAGTGGGTACTTTAGGGGCTATTTTGAGTTTGAATGTACACACGCGGTTGAACTTGTCCACCATAATCTTTGAACTGTACGACAGACCCACAATGCTCGCCATCACTTCTCGGGCATTTTCCAACGTCTCCCAGCGTACAATTGTACCCCAGACACGTTTGTTCGCGACAGATGCTGGTCGCTCAATCGTTACACTGAAGAACACCATGGTAGGACGCCACTCCCCGACCCTCGATGAGACCCCATTCACTCTGACCCTGCACAGTACACTGCGACTGCCAAGGCCGCCGGAAAGGGGCGCAGCGGCGAGGTCCACTCCGGCGAGGCAGAGCCCTTCACACTCCGTCTTGGTCGTCCCAAGGCACTCGGTGGACCAGGCGACGGAACTAACCCTGAGCAACTCTTTGCTATGGGATACGCATGTACGTCTTTAGCCCATCTGGGTCCTCTTATTTTTTCTACGACACGCAGTGACATGTCACTGACGGTCTGCACGACCCACTGTATCGTGCTTCCTCGGAGCTCTCCAGATGGTGGCCGGCCGCATGGGAAAGAGCGAGGCAATCAAGGGCGCGGTGATCCACACGAGTGTTCACCTCGGAGAGGCGGAGCAGATGGACGGGTTCGGGATCGCCGTGGACATCAAAGTCGAGGGCGTAGAGGATGAGGAGGTCATCAAGGCTGGTCATGAGGTATATCACGCACTTAGGGGAAGAAGGAACTACTAACTCTTTCTTTCTTTTTTCTCGAGGCGTGCCCGTATAGTCGTGCATTGCTCCATGGTGTACAGATCAATGTCTCCAAGGCGTAATCAGCTAGGAAATTGTACTTCATCATATACCACCTGTCTGGTGTCTCCTTGATCAGTAGTCTTGATTGTATGCACTGAATACAAGCTTGCCCGATGCAATCCAAAAATGTGTACGAACATCTGAAACTATCCTAGCTAGTAGTATACACAATTGATTTTACAAAGATGAAAAGCAAAGGAACAACCATAGAAGAAAGATGCCAATGCGATTTCACAGGAAGCTCTTGAACGACTTTACTTCAACACCATCTGCCATAGTCAAAAAGGGCATCAAATCGCTCGTCAAGAACTCGCTAGGCCACTGCTGCCTGATCTGGCCCTTCAAATAAGAACTCGTAATCTTCAAGTGGTCATCCTTGATACCGGGAGCAATTGATTTGATAGTTGGTGCTTGTTCGTCAATGACGCGGTCGACGAACTCGACGGTGACGAGTTCACCGTTGTCCAATCGTGTCCCATGGTGGACCCATTGCCAGAGCTGCACACGGGAAATCTCTGCGGTGGCAGCGTCCTCCATCAAATAGTTGACGGGGATACAGCCATTACCGCCAATCCATGCAGTGGCATATGCCAATGCGACAGAGACGTTGCCACGGACGCCCTCTTCGGTGACTTTTCCAGGCACGTTAGAATTCAAGAGATCGGCAGCCGCCACTCTGACATCCTCTCGACGAACGTGGTACTGGTTAGGACCCAGCATGTGTTCATCAAAGACTTTGCGAGCAATTTCGTTGATGAGAGGGTGAGCAATCCAAGTGCCGTCGTGTCCGGCAGTGACTTCACGGAGCTTGTCCGCTCTCACCTTCTCCATAGCAATCTCGTTGGCCTTGGGGTCGTTCCTAATAGGAATCTGGGCGGACATTCCTCCCATAGCGGCCACTTTCCTCTTGTGACACGTTTGTATAAGCAGGCGCACATAGGCATCCATGAATGGCACTGTCATAGTGACATCTTTTCTGTCTGGGAGAACAGCACCCTTATCGGCTCTGCGCTTCTTGATGGCGCTGAAGATGTAATCCCATCTATAAATAAAATGTGGTGTGAGCAACTGACGTGTTCGTATAGAGTGTAGCGCATAGAGATGGTAGTGGATAAAGTGGCTCACCTTCCGCAGTTGAGACCGGATGAATGGTTCCTGAGTTCAAACAGAATTTCTTCCATTTGGAATGCAGCAGGAAGAGTTTCGATGAGGACAGTAGCTCGGATGGTACCATGGGGAATTTGCATGTATGACTGAGAGAAGAGGAAAATGTCATTCCAGAGACGAGCTTCGAGGTAGTGCTCCATCTTGGGGAGGTAGAAGTATGGACCAAAGCCGCGCTTAATGAGTTCGTGAGCGTTGTGGTAGAAGTAGAGCGCGAAGTCAAAGATGGACGCGGACATAGGGACATTGTCGACGGTGACACGAGTCTCATCGAGATGCCAACCCCGGGGTCGGTATAGAAACGTTGAGTGTGACAGTTGTACGCGATGAGGATGCTGAGACTTACCGGATCAAAAGAACTGCAGGGTTCTCAACGAGCTTGTACTGTTTCCCACCAGTGACGAAGTCGACCTGACGTCTAATAGCATCACGCAAGTTGAGTTGACCGTCGATCATGTTTGCAAAAGTAGGTGCGCTGGAGTCTTCGAAGTCCGCCATGAAGGTCTTTGCACCACTGTTCAAGGCATTGATGACCATCTTACGGTCTGTGGGACCGGTAATCTCAACGCGTCTGTCCTCCAGACCTGGTGCAGGTGGTGCACAATGCCATGCGGCTTCGGCTCGGACGCTAGCGGTTTCTGGAGGAAAGTCAAGGGGAACCCCTGAGTCGAACTTGCGTTGAGCGACGTCTCGAGCAACAAGGAGGTTCTGTCTGGTGGACTCAAAGGTCCGGTGTAGAGCAGCGAGGAAAGCCAAAGCGCCCTCGGTCAAGATCTGGGCTTGCGCCTCTGGGACGACCTTTGAGTGTATATGGATACCTGAGACCATTGTCAGAGTGAGCGGGGAAGTGATTAGTTTGAATTTCAGGAGAGGAGGGGGGTTATGTACTTGCTTCGGCGGGACTCCGTGAGTCCTTCCGGCTCCCGACAGAACGTCATTCCGAAGACCCACCCAGCTTTATCATATGCCTGGCACTCCTCCCTGGCACTGCATCACCCCGTGTCACCCCCCGCATATTTTATTTCTGTTTATCGAAAATGTTAGTCCGGCAGTGAGTGAGCGTGGTTGATCCCCCCCACAACGAAGTTCAGGAATGTCGTATCGACCCAATGTGTCCGACGTCCGTCCGTCCTTCGACATGCCTTTACACGCGCGATGCGGTTCCGGAGCCGCCTTCCTCCGTCGATAGGGCCAAACGCTACGCCGCCGCTCGACGGATCCTAGTTTACCGTCCCGACATATGGTCTGGAACACCTCCTTCCGAGGGCGTCCCGTCGCTCCGTCACAGAAAAAAGTTCCACGTTAGTATCACTGGTAATGCTCCGTGAAACCGTCAATATCATGCGAATTCAATATCACGGCCACCCCGCGAAGGTTTAGAGCCTATACATGATAATAATAAGCAACAGGAGTGGTAGTCCGAGGAAGGTCGAGAACTGCATCATCCACGTCTATTACCAACTTGGGCCTGCGGGACAGTGCTCCCCGCATATCTCGCCTCCCTATGACTTCTTTTCAGAGGGTCTGGATTCCGTCTCCACAGGCACAGCCATCGGATCAGACGGCGTTGCTGATAACACGCCGTGAACAGGCAGTCATCAAGTCTTCAGTACTGACCCCACAAGAAAAAAACAAACTGGCTGAGCTATCATGCTTTTAACAGTGTTCTCACCCACTTTAATCACCCTACGACATGCCATCTGCCACACACCAACACTAACAGAACCCTTCGGTGCGAATGGAAGTGCAAGGGTCCACGCAAGAGGACCGAGCCACTCAGGTGGTAGGAAGAAGACAGCAGCTTTTCTGTACCACCACCCGATGGCGAACTGCAGCCCGGTAGTCAATACCCAGATGAGAGTGTTGAACTGTACCGAAAACGCAGACTTTGAGGTTGCAAGCTGGCCGTCTGACAAGATGAAGTCAGAAGCAGGGTAACACGTGGTAGAAATTTGGCGACATCGTGCGCGCTGGTGGACAACACGAGAGGGGTTGGGGTACTCACTGAGCTTCTCAAGTTCAGCTATCCCTTTATCGACGCTTCGTCGTAGCTTTGCCCACTTTGCAAATTGGTCTTGGGCGCTAGTCTGCATGAGCTCTTTCTTCGTCGTGAGCAGCTCGGCCTTGAGTTGGCGCTGTCTGGCATATGCCGCACTCATAAACACCCTGCAGTAGAGACCCCATGCCAGGTCGAGAAGGACAGATTTACCGACCCATGATACAAGTTCTGTCACGAAGACGAGCACAAAAATGGTGAAGATGAGAGACATGGTGGTCCAAAGTGACAACTACAGAAAGGGTCTCGTAGACACGTATGCGAGCGCTGTAACTGGGACAGCGGGGCTGACTGAAGAACGAATTTGAGACTGGGATGGAACCGCACGCACGATTTAGGACTGTGTATCCGTAGTCACCACGAGGCAATTGTTACACTTCAGTTGCACCTCTGTCACAACTGAACACGTTCACCAACATGGACTTGTGCTCACTCTTGGAACGAAGACCATCCAAAAATTACTCGAAATTGTCCGACTAGATAGAAAAACTCCCTTTTCATTGAACATGAGCCCTAAGCTCAGCGTCATGCACAATATTTGTTAAGTTCAAGGACCGTTCAAGATTCTGCGAGCGGGCAGATTTAAATCGCTAGCACTAACCAATGGCCATCCTATTGTCTTCGGCACATCTCGGACTATTGAATGACATTGGATGAAAACGACTTGAGAGGTTGTCAGATGTTGCGAGCACCTATCCTCATCAAACTAGTCGAATTGAACTGTATGCTGACAGTAGAACGATCGCTAGGCTCAACAAGATCACTACTCTCGAGCAGATCAGCTGGATCGTGATTATCGTGCCGTGTGGGTCATCCTTTGTACTCCGCAAAGGCAGGTTTGGGTGTCAAGTAGAGCCATAATTGCATGTGGGAGATGTCATATCAGCATAATGCAAATGGTACATCTGTGAGGGGTGTGTCGTCATATCTCCGTCCGCCGTGCCCCCCGTTCGTCTTCACAACGTCGCGAAATCGAATCGAGATGGAAAAGAGAAACGCTCAGATGTTGAGTTTCGTGCGTCTCCAGTGACGGCGCTTGGCGTTGTACTATAGAATTTTTAAAGAGATCAGATGGCTTGCTGCCCAAGTCTGAATAGCACGTACTTGGATTTTTGTATCCGTTTTCAAACGGAACCATTGAGGGATTGGCCTGAGAACGATATCGGCTCGACATGAGCTCATCGTCGGTTCATGTATGGACTCACCGGTTCTGGCGCGCGGCCTTGGCGAGTATACGCTTCGTACGGAAGGTCTTTTGGGAAGGCTAATGAACCCTGTTAGCAGCTACATAACCAAAACGACAGTTTCACCCACCATTTTGTCTTGTTCGGCGTCGACAGCGATGAGGTTGTGATGATAATTAAGGTTGTAAGTGTACATCCACTGTACAGTTGCTGACTCAGCGGCAATAATGGCACTGTACGTCAGCGTCTCCCACGAAGTTCGATGTCAGGTCACGTGCTAGTTCCTGGTCGTTCATTTCAGTGTCACTGTCAGACACTCGAGTTCCTAAGTACTAACCACCAACACCATGCAGCTGCTGAAAGTCGGGTTCTCATTGTTGGCACTGGCCGCGTATGTTTTTGCGGCTGAGGCACCTACCGAGCTTCAGATTGAGACCACTTTCATGCCCGAGGACTGCCCCAGGAAGGCAGCAAAGGGGGACAAGATCTCCGTTCACTATATGAGTGCACTTTAATCAGTGGATTCACATTCCGGCTTCATACCAAAAATGCATACCGGTAAATTATTCTCGGACGGTACCCAATTTGATTCCAGTTGAGACAATCTGCTTTTTTTTTTCAGACGTGAAGCTGAGATGAACACATGTCAGTTTAGACCGGGGGCAACCCTTTTCCTTCACCCGTGCGTTATCCTCTAACTTCGCCGGGACCGTCATGTTCAGAGGTATATCGTATGTTCTGTAGTTGGCGCTGGTCAAGTGATCCGCGGCTGGGATGAAGGTCTTGCGGGTGCATGTGTTGGGGAGAAGCGCACTCTTACAATACCCCCAAGCATGGCTTACGGAAACCGTGGAGCTGGTAAAGCCATCCCTCCAAAAGCTGCTCTTGTCTTCACGACGGAACTCGTAAAGGTAGACAAGCACGACGAGCTTTGAACGTGTTGCTTATCCGCACCTGGTGTACACTAGATAGCACCACAGGGCGCTTGACTATGACGAAAATTCTAACACTAGAAAGTCTAGTCAAGCCTGCATCGCCCTTTCGAGTAATACGTCTGAATGTTGGACAAGGTACACAGAATAAATACATTGATGACCTACATGATGGTTGGCTTTGCTTCCGGTACCTTCAGTTTCTCCTGGACAAGCTCGCTGAACTCTTCCCGAAGAATTGTTTCTCTTCTTGTCCTCTCCTCCTTCTGCAACTTCAGTATACCTCTCTTCTCCTCAGCGCTGATGACCTGGTTCTCCTTTCTCATACGTACTGCATTCATGCGTTTGTGCCTGCTTCCGCTCATCACATAACCCACGGACTCAAATTGAGCAATCTCGTCCGAGGTAAGACCGATTTCACCACGACGAGGAATGCGTGTTTGTGTATCATCTTGCAAGAAGGCGGCCATGGCACTACCTTCACCACGTAACAATGCGCCACCATAAGCGCGTTCGTCCACCTTCTTGGAAGTGTTAACCTTCGGTAGAGGCTGCGGGCCAACTCCTTCGTCTGATTCTTCATCTTCATCTGCTTGCGTTCTATTGCGTGAAGGTATACTGGTTGGTGGGGGCATCGCAACGTTGCTTTGTGACGGCGCGACATAAGCAGGAACGGCAGAGGGCTTTTCAACCCATTCTTCCTCTCCTTCGGATGCAGGTGCGGACGGGGGTGGTGGACTCGGGGTCAGAGTTCGTGGGCGACTCTTGCTTTTGCGACGACGGCTACGGTCTCTTTCTGTAGATCGTTCGTCCTCGTCCGTGTCGAGGTAACTCCGAGACCGTCGATGACGCTCCTTCCGTTCCTTTTTCTCTTTTTTCTCTTTTTCTTTACGTGCACGTTTACGCTCCTTCCGTTCGCGGCGACGACGCTCCCACTCAGAGTCATCAGAATCTGTCTCACTTTCTGAGCGGTCCCGTTTAGATTTCCGGCGGGAAGAAGCACGTTCGAGGGATCTACAGTCCGAAAACGTCAGCGAATAACGAGGAGAATGAGTACGAATGAGTACATACACCGTCCTCACAGGTGCCTTTGGCGACGGTGGCCAAATACTGATGGTCGAATTGTCTCTCTGCAACCTCCGACTACACAAATCCAATCCACGAGTCAGGACAAACCAATACACCAGTCAAGCAAACACAAGTGCTCACCTCTCCATGTAATCACTGCCTGCCCCACCACCGTAATAACCGCCCCGAGAATGCGGAGGCCTATCTCGTTCGTACGCTCCTTCACTGCGTGGTTGACGATTGGGATACATGTTGGGGGATGGTAGCGGGGGAGGTTCGACAGGGCGTTTGTAGTCTCCGTATTCTGGAGAGGCTCGTCTTCTGTCTCTGTCTCGTTCCTGCCTCCGTTCCCTATCTCTGTCTCTTGCTCCGTCGTGCTCTCGCTCACGGTCCCGGTCATGTCTCTTGCTCCGTCGTGCTCTCGCTCACGGTCCCGGTCATAGTCCCTTCTGCTTCGCCCTCTGTCATCATCTCGGTCTCGCTCCCTGCTTCTGCTTCCCCCTCTGTCATCCTCCCTCCGCTCGTAGTCTCTCCTTCGAGGTGAAGCTGACATCCGTAAAACTTTTGTCCGGGAAAGTGGTGAGTGTGAGTTAGTGGTATGTGTCAACTGTCAAGAGAAGACCGTTAACTGTAGTGTCGAGGCATTAACTGTTGCACATTCCGGGGTCCTTGACATTCCTGGGGTACTCCACGCAAGTCATCCGACGCTACAAATATTACATGCAGTGCATACCTAACATTACACTAACCACAGAAGCCGAACACTATGAATTGGTGGTACAGTGAGTACTGAGAACAAGACTATGATGCCACGACAGGGTATATGGAAGGGACGATCAATACCGTTCACGATCATCATACAGAAAAGCATCCTTGCCAGGTATGCACACCATCAAGTGGGATCGATCGCACATGAAAGCGAGCGCTAAATCGCCTCGAAACCTTTAGCTGCCCGCTGGCATCGTGTCTTCCATCCTTAATCTCCTCCTCGTGTTGAACCTCCTCAGATATTCCCTCGCACGTTGCTCGAATACTTCACATCCGAGGAACAGACTGTCTGGCACGACGTCCTTGCGCTGCTCCCATACCTTTAAATCCACCGATTCACACCTATCAATTGCGACGAGGATCATGCCAAAACTGTATGCATCCGCAAGGAGGGGATCCTGACATTCTCCTCGGAGGACTTCTGGTGCAGAAAATGGCCTAGTACCTGGGTGTATTTGTTCCACCTTTTTCGAGGGTAACTTTGGACAGGGTGTGGAGTCGCCCTTGCGGAGGAGATGCTGGAAGGGATCCACAGGTTCGTCTGACGGGGGTGCAAACGTCGAATCTATCGATACGGAACGCCCAAAGTCGAGGAGTTTGATGGTATCGGACGAATGGGTCACTTGGATGTTGAGCAACGACAGATCACCGTGACTTAGACGATAGGAATGAAGATGCGTCAGACCTGCAAGGAGCTGATTGTGGAAGTCGATCTTCTTTGCTCGCGAGATGGGAGGACGTTCACGGATGATGTCGTAGAGCGTCCGACCATCGATGTACTCGAGGACCATTCCGACGTTCTCAAGACATCCCAAGAACGCGGCGATGTTTCGGTGCCGTGATACGGTGGTATAGACGCGGAGTTCTGCTAGGAATTGGACGGTCACATCACTGGCATTTGACTGCAGCTCGCCATTGATCTCGAGCTGCACGATATCAGGCTTCTTTACGATACATTTGAAGAGGACAGATGTGGAGCCCTGCGCGATGGGTGCGAGGTTACCGGTGGGGTTGGGTGGTGCTGAGTATGCGGTTGGAGTGGGGAATGAGAAGATGGAGGTCGGGTGGCGAGTTGGTTTGTAGATGGGTATTGAGGGGTTAGGAGACTTGGTATCTATATCTGTCTCGTCCATTTGATGGTCCGGGTGACCATCGTCAGGTGCGACGTTGGTCTCCTCGGAAGAAGAGAAAGAGTTGGTGGATGAATTGATCAAAGGGGGAGCTTTGTCGGTGTTTTTGTCATCCTGGTTGAGTTCGACCAACCACCAGTTCTTCTTGGACGTCAGGGTGACTCTTTTGACATGCATAGTTGATCAAGGGCTGTGGGCGTGGAGAGCAGTACTTTGGGCGTCGATCGAAGTCGGGTGGTAAGTTGTGGTTCGCGGCGAACAAGCGACCTACCGGATGGACCGAACATACGTTTCAGGTTACCTCGAGACATTGCCCATGGCCAGTTGCTCGACACACCGCTTACTACTAGGAACGAGCCTACAACATGGGTAGTGGACGAGCAGCACGCTGTCTGTACTTCCAGGACACCGGAACGTGTCTACACAGTGAGTTGCTCATAAGCGACGTTGCACAGCCAGTCAGGACGTACTATACGGTCTTTCTCAAACATCTGCCAGTGCCCAGGTTAGCTCCACCCTTCTAGATCAATTATTCATGCCTTTCACTGCACTTTCTATATCTTCTTGACTTTTTTTACCATGCCACAATCCAGTTCTTCTTCTTCAGAAAATTCATCAAGACAGACTAACAGACCGCAACCCTCCCCGTCGTCTGGAGAGCCATCAGAACCCCGCCCCCTCCCAACGCCCCCTTCCATGCCGCAGGATCAATCGCAACCCAAATTTTCCACACTCCAGCACTCCACTTCCCCATCTGAACCCCATTGGATATCGGATACAACACCTTCCTCTCCTCCACCCCCATATTCCAGATTTCTTCCTCCAGAAAACCCATATCCAATACCCACCACCCGCGATTTGTCCAGAGTCCCTTTGTCCACTCCTCCCATGCCCGTGCCAACAGCTCCTGTCATTATGCCTTCTCTGCCAGAAGCCCGTAGTGACAACGACAACAGCAATACTTTCAACACGCGTGCTCCCCACGACTCTTTCCTCTGCCACTCCCCTTCGTCTAACTCCTGGATCACCGTGGAAACCTCTCAATCGGAATACGTCCTTCTCATCAATCTACCAGGCTTCAGACACGATGGAATAACCATCGCTACTAAAAGACGCCGCATACTACACGTCGTGGCAGATTCATGGGAACCCGAGGGCGGTCATTTTGAACGTCGAGTCTCCTTCGGCTATGATGCTGATCTGGCCCAAGTACGAGCCGAATTCGATGGCGATATGCTCCGAATTATCGTCCCACGTCGACTAGCCGTTGCCGCCTCTTAATTCATCTATCGCTCATTTATCTTATAATGCTTTGCTTTGCCAATCAGCATGATGTACTTGCGTCGCAAGCTTTCTCTCTTGTATAGTATAGGTGACGACTCTAATTCCAGTGTTTTGTTCAATCTATTGTGGCTCGTCCGTTCGCACGGAACTGGTGGTAGGTACCATCCCTACAGCGCCTGCACATACCTATTTGGAATCACGGTTCTCATCGAAACCACCATGACCCACTGTCACGCTGCCTTTTGTTCACGACACTCGCCGCCCACCTCTTGGGTCCATCTTCATTTTAATCGATGGCATGGCTCTATTAACACCGGTGCTAGATATCCCTGGAGGCCCTATTCAGCTACCACAGCTCCTGCACCCAATCTACCCCAACAAATCGACCTTTTGGACAGGTATCGCAGCTTGGTGGCCCTTGGAAGGATCAGATACGATGAACAGCAGATTCGAACTGTCATGCAGGTGGGTTCGCCCAAACTTTGAACAGAGTTCCATATATATTCGCTCCACCAAACTCAGATGAGGATCTGATTAACATGCTGTAGATGTACTGATTTTATCGCTGATATGTATGTAGCTCAGGAAACTGCAACGCCAACTCAATGGATATGCTCCGCCGGCGGTCGCAGCTGCTTTCTCGGCTCACCGCCAACCACGTGCACAGATGACTGACACTGACAGCGCCACTCCGTGGTGGTCACAGGCACCTCATCCTGCGGGAAAGTTTCTTGTGCAGTTCAGGAACCTAACTGATGAAATATCAAACCTGGACACTCCAAAGGTCCGATCGGTCTTCTATCGATTTTCCATCATTATTTGTGGTCCGCTAACATGGTTTCACAGGGATTGCTCATCACCGGTCCCCCTGGTTCCGGTAAAAGCTTTCTGATCGATCTCTGGTATGTCGCTCTTCCTACGCCATACAAAATACGAAAGCACTACCATCAGCTAGTGCTCGAACTGTATCGTGCAGTATGGGAGGGGACTCGGCTACGGATGTCTCAGATGCGGTCTTCCAAACAATCCCCCGAGTCGCATCCCGGATCAGTGCCTAAATGGAGTTGGGATACTACTCTCCGAGAAAAGTGGCGCCATCTCGCCAAGCTTGATGCACTACCTCTGCGATGGCGACGCAATTCTCGCGATCGTTTCACAGCTCCAACATCGATCGATGGTCAGCCGACGATCGCGTTTGTAATTGCGCAGCGCCTTGTTCTCAGACACTGGTTACTTGTTTTTGACGAGGTCCAGCTTCTCGACGTTTCGAGTGCTGGGTTACTTTCTGATGTTCTCTCGTGGTATTGGCGGATGGGTGGTATTGTTGTCGGGACGTCCAATAAGGTGCCCGACGACCTGTACAAGAATGGTGTACAAAGAGAACGACTGGAGCCTTTTGTGGAGGCTTTGAAAGACCGATGTCCCGTCGTAAGCATCTCTGCGTCACAAGACTGGAGGTGCTTCCGTGGAGCCGAGAAACGCGAGCGAACCTGGTTTACTCTGGGACAGGAAGCTTCGTTCGAGGAAGCGCTTCGGTCATTGACACGTCATTCCGTTTCAACCTTCAGATCGACGCAGAGCATCGCCTCTACAGAACCTTCTTTGGGTGACACAAAGGAGGGTCCGGCAAATATAACCTTGAACGTCTTTGGAAGGTTGCTGCGAGTTCCGTGGACTCTGAATGGGACCTGTAAATTTAGTTTTGCGGAGCTTTGCGATGAGTCATTGGGTCCCGCAGATTACCTGACGTTGGCGTCGGCTTTCCACACATTCGCGATCAGGGATATTCCTGTACTCCGGCTTTCTGCCAAGAATCAAGCAAGGCGATTTATCTCACTCGTAGATGCGCTTTATGAGGCACGCTGTCAGTTGATTTGTCACGCCGAAACGGAGCCGGAAAACCTCTTCTTTCCAGATGCAGTTGATGAATCCGGCCAACAGATGATTCACGATGTCATGCATGTCGAGACTGTAGCGGAGATGCAGGACGTGTATCGTCCGAACGTGTCTATGTACGACACACCTTCGATGGACGCGCCACCGGTTCAGTCGATCGTGTTGGGACTCGACAAGTTAGACATAGAGGAGTCATAAGATGAGTACGTCAAGTTCAGTGGTGACTTTGCTTGTTTGTAGGTCAAGAAGAGCGGTTTGCATTTCAGCGTGCGCTGTCGCGACTGATAGAGATGACATCCCTGAACTATAGACTCGAAGAACAATGGAACCCACTTCCGTTGTCGGAGCGCAAGTGGGAGGGAAAATCAAAGCTGGGACTCGAAGAATCAACGAACGTGGTCCAGGATAACAACAACTTCCTTGACAAGGGGGACATGGGCTTCGCGGACAATGCTGTGGATGATGATTTAAGTGGGGTGACGACACGTCCCGAGGCACCACGGCTCAGTTCCGACCACGTGTGGGCTATGAGAGATGACTGGGGAGAGAAGGCCAAGGAATGGGGAAAGGGCGTAAGGGCCTTTGACGGATCCAAGCCACGGTAGCCTTTGTGCTTTAGATACCCTGTGAAGTACAAAGGGGCTATTTATGACTTGAAAGGGAATTAATTCCCACGTGTGTCCACCGGTTCTCCATTAACAGAATACAAACAGGGCGAGTATGAAGCAAACGAGCACGCGATGGCCACGAACAACGAGTCAACGTCGACAGCAGCTCCGCAAAACCCAGCGAACATCATCACCGCTCTCGGTCATGCATTCAAAAGCCAGAATGGCGAACCTATCACCGGTGAACGTATCGCCCAACTACTCGCACAAAACATGGGCCAACTAGGAGAACTTGCGCGTCAAGGAAAACTGAACACCCAACAGATACAACAGTTGTGTCTTCTCTTCTTCCCTTTTGTGTGTGATTCGGAAAGTGGCGGGACGGATGTTGATCTGTGAATGGTTTTTGTAGTTGAAAGAGTATGCGGAGAAGTATAAACCGGTTGCGACTAGTGTTGCTGGTGCTTCTACGACGACGTCTACGGCGACTGCTGCTGCAAAGCCTGCTGCCACCCCTGTCGCTGCGACCGTCTCGACTGGGGCAACCTCAGCGTTCAAGAGCGGTTCGCCCGCACCAGTCCTCACATCTCAGCCCGGAGACGGCTACCCCATCAGCGCAACGCTCAACACGACAAATCCAGGGCCCGTTCAATGGACCACTGCTCAGCAAGGACGACCGACAATGACGTCTGGTCTCGCTAGTGGTAGAATATCAGGGCAGTTTCCCGTGCCGTCAACTGTGATGGTGATCATGGAGCGCGTTTTGTTGATCATATCCTTGTAGGGACACCGTCGCAGATCGCTCGTGCCGATGATGGTACATCGCTCACGTTGGACGACGGTCGGACGAGGAGGAAGAATACCCCTGGCGATCAAAGTATGAGGCGGTCGATTCAGGACCTTGTCACCAGCATTGATCCAAACGTACGGATCGAACCCGAAGTCGAAGACCTATTATTACAGATCGCAGACGAGTTCATTGACTCCGTGACCAACTTTGGTTGTAGACTTGCAAAACATCGGGGTGGGGACACGCTCGAAGTAAAAGATCTTCAATTGCATCTTGGTACGCGTCGTTCAACGTCGTTCTCGATTCGTTGATGCTGACGTCGCTTTGATAACAGAACGAAATCACAATATTCGTATTCCCGGATTCGCCTCGGACGACACGCGCATATCGTTGTCGCAGGCGACCGTCGCCCCGGCTGTAAGCGTTCCAACCACCAAAAAAGCAGCACAGGGTTCGACGATGTCGCTTCGGAATCAGCGCTTGGCTCAGGTACAACAAGCGAAGCGAGAGGCCAAGTTGATATAAGTAGAGTTCCTTTCAATAATGCTCTGGACTTTTCGCTCGTCTTTCTTGCTATCGTCGTACTATGTAATCTTTACCACTTGCAATATCAATATTACAGTTCTGATCTAAATCCTCAACGCTCACAACCGAGCAATAGAAAGAAAGAAAGCAGACCATTGCATTGTGCGGGGTAGGCTGATCTATGTATGTATATATGCGATAAATCGTAATCCATGTAGGCGAGAACGAAAACAGGCAAGACGATAGCTGAGACCTGGGCAGCCGAACGAACGAACGAACGAACGAATAATCGTTAATGGTCGTCACGGGAGAGCACAAGGGATTCCGTTCCGTAAAGATGCTATTGCAGTCCGGTGCTGACTGATTGCAAGCACGATGAAGGCGTGCCAAATAGCATGCGAGCCACCACCACACCAGTCGAGCCAGTGCGAGAAGCGCTCCGATAAGAAACGTTCGGGTATATACGTTGAATAAAAAACGAGACCAATCAGATACGAGAGCAGAGATGGACAGACAGGGGCCATGAAATGGAACATTTGCTGGGGTGAATGAAGGTACGCTAAGACAGCGAGGGGAGCGATAGCAGTGAAAGCCATAGAAAGAAAGAAAGTGATTCGGATATGCTTGTATTTGTTATCATTGAACCACTTGAGAAACGGGAATATGCTCCCAGCTACACCGGTAAGGAAGCAACAAGTAAGGAAGAATTTCCCGAGGTTTTCATGACATTGGAAACCATAATACACGACGGTACCGACGCTGGCACTGATCAACCATCCGATACCGACGTAATCTATTCTCGCGCAGAGATCCCTGCCTTCGTGGTGTGCGCATCCAGACATGGTGTGCCATACCACACTACTAAAGAGACAAACGAGTGCAAAGATGATGAACGCGGCCTCGGGGGTATCTTGAAGCGAAAAAGAGTCAAATATGGGAATACAATGCGTTAGCCATAACAAGAAAGGAATGAAATGAGTATGAATATTGACTTGGAAGATACATTAGCACAACCCACGGAATAAACAAGAATGGTGGGGAAGAAGCTCACGTGTTTCATTGTGCAGCGCAAACAGAGACATGACAATCAGTGGCCACTTTTCGAGTGGTATAAACCTAACGATGATAAGGAAACATGAGGAAATCGCGAGGAATGTGCATGTACCATAGACATACCGGTACCCTCTAGTCACAAATGGGTTGTTCCGCCACTGAGGCGGCAAGTCTACATAGTGGATGAGTTTGGAACCTTGGAGGGAGTGCTTGACGGCGAGAGCGATATCACGAGCCATGTCCTCTGCTTCGGTTACATCGTCGGACAGCTCCGCGACGAGTTCTGACGACATAATAGACTCAAGAAACCCCGACAAACGTTTCTTCCCTGAAAGGGCATGGATGTCTGGTGTAAGGACGTCTATAGACTTGAGATGCGCGTGTAAGGACTGCAACTGAGCTAATAGGGACGAGATACGATTATCCGAGAAGCGAGAGCAGATGTCTTCCATTGCGGAGGTGATGTCAGCGAGTGAGATGGAAAGCTGAGCGCGCACGTTGCTCAGTGATGGGACGTCCAAGAGCTCTGGCAGATGAGAGCAGACGTCCGACCTGATGGAATGAAGCATTTCCAATGCGTCCTGTACCCAGGCGCGGGCATCCTCCACTGTACATTCACCCTTGATCTTGAGAACCTCTGGAATAGCAATCTCGGAGAGAGGGGACTCGAGATTGGACAGACGAGTTTCCACATCTTCGAGATAAGAGAGCAGGATTATTCTGAGAGAACCAAGAGACTGCTTAGCAGACATAGAGGAGAGGTCGAGAGCCTCGAGGGAGTGAGGAAGGTTATAACATGAGAGCACACGTGTATTGAGTGTGTCTGTTGTTGAAAATCGACGACGCCGACGAAGGTTGTCGGTGATCCTGCTCGCTGTCGTCGACATCGTATCACGAACAAAAAGTAAGGGAGGCGATCACTACCGTCCTTGGTAGCCTAAATAGTTCAACCCGGTTCGGGTTTCAATTCCGTTTCAATAATTTAAACCCTTTCAGAGTGTCACGTTTCACGTCTGAGGACCCCTCTATGATTATGACTCCAAGCTGGTCATTGCCATCTCAACTTGATACCCCTTTGACCGTGAATACCGATGACAGCCGCAGCTAGAGCCCCGCAGTTGCTCGTCGTCGGTCTGGGCAACTTGCCATACCCAAACACCCGGCACAGCATCGGGCACCTCATAGTAGATGCACTAGCATCTCGCTTCGGAATCCGTCTATCTGCAAACAAGGCCTTCAATGGTTTCGCCGGCCACTCTCAGGTCATACTCGGAGACTCGAACGTCGACATAACCCTTTTCAAGCCAAAGCCTTTGATGAACATCACTGGACCAGTTGTAGCTGCTGTCCTCCGACACACGACAAAACACCCAAGCACGATGATCGTCATCCATGACTCCCTCGAACACAAGCCAAAGACACTCTCTGTAAAATTCGGCGGCTCAGCAAATGGTCACAATGGCGTTCGAAGCGTTATATCATCTCTCGCAAGCGATCCTAATTTTTATCGGTTCCGCATAGGAATTGGCCGTGACGGAGACGCAGCTACTTATGTGCTGACCAGGTTGCCCTCAGACGAAAGAACACACTGGGATGTCGGCCCTGGCTTGGACTTGGTGTGCAAAGAGCTCACAAAAATCGCTTTAAAACCACCAAATACCTGATGTGATCGCTGCCCTCCTGCGTCCGAGTGGCTGTAACATTAGGCACCCACAAGGACACCAGAGCGATCGACACGACAAGTGGAATTTCACTTCGCATAGGTGCACTTACCATCATAACAAGTAGACGTGCTCCCAACTTACAGTACAGGAAAACCCATCGTAATGCGTATCTCGTAGGTATCTAGCAGCTGGGGTAATATCGTCCTAACAACAGCCACAACAGAATAGAAACAGTACAGCCATACTATATACACAGATAGTAACAGTTACCCATAAATCATTATCGACAACTCTGATATACGTAGAAGAACCGAGAAATCATGCAGATAGGTTAGAACGTGATCTGGACGGTACCAGGAGCAGCGGGTTCACTCTGCAAGGCAAATTTATGTAGTCTAGCAAAAGCAGCAAGCGCATCTCTGGTGTCTTTTGTCTTGCCTTTTAGCGATTTTTGCTTGTTGAAAACAACTTGAATCGTCATAGGGCCCGCGTCTTCTCTCTTAAGAATCGTATTCATGATCTCCGATGTGACACCATACTGAACTTCTACGGATGACTTGTTCAGGAGTGTGATCTCAGATATGGGTGGATCAGAAGGGGCTTCAGAAAATTGTGTCTTGGCTATCCTAGCCTTGACATCTGTCAACGTCTTTTCTGTATCATCGAGATCCTTCCTGATACTCCGAGCGGTTTTAGACTGGGGATTATCCTCGGCAACCACCTTGCTTTGTAAACGCTCTCGGGCCTCCTGCAACTCTTTGACCTGCGAGAGCAAGAAAGCATGGCGTTTCGCCTCGGCAGCTTTTTGTTCTGCAGTGAGTTCTATTGACGTACTGCCCTGATCCTGTGTAACTGAGTCTTCTTCCGCAGGAGCCTCCCCAGCGGAAGGACCTTCCGAGACACCTTCGAATTCAGTGAATGGGGGTGGTGAAGAACGACTTGGCGTAGGTACATCGAGCAGCGAGTCCTTTTTGCTCGGTCTCTTAGTATCACCCTTGTCTGCATCGTCGGCGTTACCGCTGTCTGCATGTAGAGGACCTGATGCGCTGATCTGAGGTTCTTGTCGCTGTTGCTCTATTTCCTTGAGCGATGGAGGAAGGGGATCCACAGACTGTGTGAGCACACTAGCTGGGGGATCGACTTGAGCGGGTGTGGGTAATTGAGGTTCAGGGTCTTGGGGAGCGTCTCCCACAGTGCTTTTACCGCTGACTGACGCAGCCTTCCTCTCGACAACGGACTCCGACCGAGTCACTTCCGGCTCCCCAATATCAACAGGATTCTTCAGTTTGGATTTTGCCCTTGAACTACTCGTTGACAAAGTCCGGGCATGCGATGTTATAGAATTGAATGGGGCAGAGATAAACGACGCAAACAAATTCTTTGAAGGAGCGACACCAAGCTCAGAGGTGGCTTTCTCTCTCTCGACGAGACCGAGCGCGTTTTCACGCAATTCACTTCGAGGGCGAGGTTGGTCGAATACGCCGCCAATCACAGAGGCGGCTCGCGATTCGGGGAGAGGCACTTGCTCCGGTACGCGTGATGATCTGTCAAAGTCAAAATCGGGGATGTCAGGGAGTACATCAAGGACAGGGGGAGGGTCAAGAACAGAAACAGGTCGAGGGGGTGTAATGGTAGATGGACCTGGTATAGGCTGGTGTTCAGGAGTGACTCCGGGTTCGGGAAGAGGTTCGGGGACAGGCGTAGGTTGGGTAATGGTTATCCAATCATCAGGTATCGTGGGTGGGTCATGACGTGAAGGGTCTTCAATGGGTTCAATTGGTGTTCCTGCTGCTCTTATTGCGGAAGTAGCTGCTGCTACGGTAGCAACATCGACTACAGTTTCCACTTTTTCGGTCTGTGCAATGGTTATCTTGGTATCTTGGTGGGTAAAACTTTGTGTTTGTGACGTGAAAACATGAGTGGCATCTACACGCTCGATGTCTGCGTGTTCTCGTGACGATATAATGGCAGGTGAAGGTTCTGGCTTCGTAATGACCTGGTCACGGGGGTCAGCGATATCTGAACCTATTTCTGACCATCCTGAAACACCAGGGAATGCTCCTGGAGGACTTCGTCCAGGTCTGCGTGATGGTTGCGGTATGGGCGCTGGTGAAGGAGCAGTCGAACGAGAGGGAGCAGCTCTGTCACTCCGTATCGAACCTGACGCAACCGTCAACGACGAACGTGAGTGTTTGAATAGGTTAACGCTTGGAAGGTCGTTCTCGATTCTGATACGTGGGACGGCGCGTTTGACGTGACGAACGTCTCTGCGAACGTGACGGTATACTCGTCGTAGACCGGAATCGCGCCAGACAGTGGGTATAACATCTGCCAGAAGCATACCCAATAGTGCCCAGAGAACAACGAGCGCGAGACGGGAGAGTGATTGGGTGAATAGGAAGTCGACGAATATTCGGAAGCCAAAGGCGATATATGGATCGAATGAACGGGGCTGCCGCCGCACAAAGTGATTGAGAACCACGCCCTCCCATAATCCTATGACGACTCCTGGGAGCAAACACAAGGAATTAGTAAGAAGCTAGAGTGGAACAGTGGATAGAACTCACCGCCAATTCTGTCATCATAGTCTGTAGCGACATCAACCACGACACGAAGGACGAGACCTACACCGATGGCGAATATGCTCTCCATTGATGTTACGGTGGATATAACATTCCGGGTGTACGAGTAGTTGGAAGCGAAGGAGTAAACAGAGGCCAGCGTGTAAATCAAGACCGGATAGACTCGACGATTAATGCGCGACGAGACCAACAGCTTGAACAAGCTCCTTAACCTCGGTGTACAAACATCAAAACAATGTTTGTTTGTACATCCACTCGACATCTTCTTCGACCTGATTGATTTCGAACATTTCAAGACGCCTCAGTAACTATCACAGCTTGAAAGTTTGTCAATTCCGAAGAATCACGCCAACGTATCTATTCGCCTGCTCGGACGTACTTGTGCACTGAATCCGATCCATTCAATCCGGTCACAAGGACATGGTATTGACGTTCGCTATCGCTTTTGAAAAGATGTAGCTGGTTGTTCCCGTTCATGTTCTCGCTTAACCTTATACACCACGTCCTTTCTGTCACGTTCATAGGAGATGGCTCTACGCCAGGTACGTGGTACGTGCTCCGCATCGCCTTGATTTAAATTGAACCCCGAACTTAAAACCTGAGTAACATATACATCAGGATGTTATACTGCTTTACAGGAGTCACAACATCGTGGTTGCCCTCCTCACTGCCGTTATGACGCGTTTAACCCTGCTCACCTCTAAGTACTTACTTGATTTTTTGTGGGTAATAAACATTGCTCGCACGAAGCTTTTCGTTCGTCTCCTGCCCAAGCTCCGAGTCATTGCAGTCCGCAAGATTCGACCTCGAACCAGACCGACCACCCGCAAGCGAGCATGTCGAAATCACAAGTACAACAGGAAGGAGACTTACGTCCTTTGTCACCTAGTTATCTATCGATCTAAACAAGCTCGTCATTTATAGACGTGGCTCAGCTTATTTCACCAGTAGCACAAGCAGCCGCTGATGCTATCACAATGGCTGGGGGGTCCGCTTAAAGTCGCTATTGGTGGACTATTGGGAGTGCCATTTCCCCTTCCCCTAAAGGACCTCGCAGACCAACCTTTTAGACAAATCAGGTCCAACACAACTGATGCTAAGTGCATACTCGATCATCGAAAACAGTGCACAAGCACCAGTAAAAAAAGTTACTCATGCAACAAAAATGAAAACGTACATACAGGTGGTACACAATCTATCTACATCTATTAAACAGGAATTAAGTACTGATAGATATAATCTGATATGAAAAACAAGATTGTCAGAATGGGGTACTACATACTTGAAATGGCTTCAAGAAAAGAACCCCCAGAGCGCCAGTCCACTCAAGGACATCAACGCAACAAGTACCCTGGTCTCCTCACCAGCAGCACTCTTCTCGAAAAATAATCCAAGGCCACTGCGTTTTCTTGCACCACGAACCAAGTCTAGGGTATAGCGGTATCTCCTGAGTTTCCAGTTGGCAGTATGAGCCGCGCTGCCGAGTGAGATATACGGTATAAGAAAAGGGAAAGGGAAAGATCCTAGGTAGGATGCGAGGGAAGAACGAGGTCGATGCTCCGTACACATCACGGAGATCGGTAACCCGTGCTCGTCTGTCCTGAGAATATAATTTCCGGTCTCGGAATACGGATGACCTGGATCGCCCTTGGTTCTAGCTATCTCCGAAGCAGAGTAGGCCAAAAGCGGGAGATCGGGAGGGATGAATGTGATAGAGAAAGTGCGCAGTCGTGGGATAGTGTGTGCGACTGTAGCAGCGCAAACCGCCAGTGGATCTTCGTGTTGGGAGCGGACGAGGGTAACGCGAAGGTGTTGCAAACGAGGAAGACTGCGAATTGCTTTCACAAGCGTGTCGATGGTAAATGAGGACCTACGAACGCATGTGACCTCAAGCTTCGTGAGGCCAGGACAAGCGTGTGCGATAGACCGAATCAAGCTACCACCCTCGTAGGCTGATTGGAACACGAAACGAACACGCAACTCAGTGAGGGACCTCAAGCCTCTCAGGACACCTGCGAGGAGTAGAGGCGCAAGGTCTCGGATAACGAGGGGTTCATCTAGCGCAACGCTGGAGATCTGGTGATGAATAGCAGCAAGACCTTGAAGGTGCTCTATGGCACCGCTAAAGTGAGTGAGCTCGGGTAGTGAACCTGGCTCAAGAGAACTCAGAAGTGCAGGATTTAATGCTGCACGTGAAGTGCGAAGGAAACGTAAGCGGGGATGTGCCTCCAGGAAAGTGATAAAGGGGGGCTTTAAGCTAGGAAGGGGATCCCAATCGAGCAAGATGTCCCCTAGGGAGAGGGTGTGCAGTCGAGGCCAGCGTGCGTAACAAAGTGGGCGAATGGCTGATACGGAAGCAAAAGGGGCACCGGTGATGTGCAATTCCTCGAGGTTCGGGGAACGACGGATGAGCATATCCCATAGTCGGGACTCGGCGCGATATTCTTGTATCTCCATGTCCGAGAACCGCTCATAATACCCTCGTTTTACATTAAAGATGAACCCACGAAGACCTTTGAAGTGGAAGAGGTGGCTATGACACTCTGGAAGCTCGGCTCCGTATGACGTGCCGATGGTCGTGAGTCGTGGACACGATACGCGCAAGGTGAACCACATATCGTCATGTTGTGGAATTTCCTCAGCATCCCATATAAACGTATGGAGCGCATCAAGCGCGGGGGCAAGACGTCGGACGAGACTGGAAACAGTGAAGCCGTTGATATCGAGCGAGTGCACCCGTGAAGTTGGGAGGAAGCGAACCAGCAGCTTCCTGACGTGGCAAGCAATATCAGGACGTCTGATGAGCATTGTCAATGTTGAATGACATTGCTCCATGTTATCAAGCTGCACATCGGCATAGAGCGCAGAGGACAGTGCCAAGAAGAGATAGTTGCTCGACAGAGCGAGACGCAAAATGTCTGCCTTGGTATCCAAGTACCCTGCAACTTCGTGCACGAGATCGAAAGGGAGGTTTGTGAGATTCGATTTGGGGGTAGAACGACCCATGAAGCGGATGGCAGAGGACATGCTGTTTCAGACTATGTAAGAGAAAGAAGGCGAAGTTTTAACTTCAATTGCACGGTACCCAGCGGTATCCCGCTATTAACTATTGGAGATAGAACAACTTGGCTAGCAAGTGCTGACTAGTCTTGCGTATAATCAAGTGTATAATAGCCCGAGGTTGGTCAGCTTGGCCCATATGGTATCACGACCGGGTTGCTTCAGTGGCCAGGCGAGCACGATTCTAGTCAACACTTACACGGGACAGAAATACTCAAAAGTTCATGGCAAGTTTTCTTCTCACGTTCACGGCTGCCAGTCATTTCTCTGGGTGTCGCAGGTTCGAGTCTGTGTATCACCTTGCGTGGGGGTGTGTGACCTCCCTCTTGATTGAGGACGCAGCAGTAACTTACAGCGAGGTCTGTACGGAGGCCTGGCACTCAGAGGAATCGTGCCGACAATTACTAGATCCCCTAAGTGGGATTTGGTTGAATGTAGTCACGAGGCGTATGTGCCATCCGGGGGAACAAGGCTCCCACTGGCCGTATCTTGCTCGTAATTCTGTCCAGTCTTCCTTATCGGTATCCTTATCATGACCATTTCACTGCCCTCTTGCACCCTCCCCACCCTCGACAGGCTAGGAAGCAAACTTGATCCCGGTGTCAATGTACAGGCTATTGCCAGTGATTGGTTTATCAAGTTTGCTACAGCAGTTGGTCGCAAGGACGCATCAGCCGTGGTTGATTTGTTTCTAGATGACGTCTTCTGGCGCGACATGCTTGCCCTCACTTGGGACTTTCGCACTTTCGGGGGGAAGAACGCCGTTCGCAAGTTCCTTGAGGACCAGCTCAGCGTATTCAACCCTCAAGAGAACTCTTTCAAACTTCAACAAGACCGAACAGAGCTCGAACAGCCATACGACGATATCGCTTGGATCCAGGGCCTTTTCAATTTTGACACCAATGTGGGTCACGCCTCTGGCGTATTCAGATTGGTTCCCCTCCCGGATGGCTCGTGGAAGGCCCATGTCGTCTACACTAACCTAGAGGACCTGAAGGGCTTCCCGGAATTGATCGGTCCTCTCAGAGACCACCAGCCCAACCACGGAAAGTGGGCTGGTAAACGTGAGAGGGAAAGAGAATTCTTCGATGAGGAACCTGCCGTGGTCATCGTTGGCGGAGGACAGAGCGGCCTGGAAGTTGCTGCCCGCCTGAAGATGTTGGGGATCAACACGCTTGTTGTTGAGAGGCACATGAGAATAGGAGACAATTGGAGGAAGCGTTACGCTGCTCTCTGCTTGCATGACCCAGTTTGTAAGTCGATACCCGCAATTCCGAATTCTACGAATGTCATGTTTATTGTCTGCGACCTAGGGTATGACCACATGCCCTACCTACCGTAAGTTCGACACCATTGCAAGTCCAGTCATTGTCTACATATGCGAATTACTTTCAGGTTTCCACCTTCTTGGCCTGTTTATACCCCGGCATTGAAGCTGGCGGATTGGCTCGAGTCCTACGCCCACTCAATGGAACTGAATGTATGGACCTCGACCTCCGTCACCTCTGTCGCAAGGGAAACTGGGAGCAGCGGCAAACGTTGGTCCGTTGAAGTTGAGCGTGAAGACGGACGGAAGCGAACTTTCAAGGTGAACCATGTTGTGATGGCACTAGGCATTGGTAGCGGTATAGGCAAGATCCCAGACATTCCGGGACAGGATGAGTTCAAGGGTCAGATCCTGCATTCCAGCAAACACAACCTCGCCACGGATCACTTGGGCAAGAAGGTAGCGGTCATCGGCGCATGTACATCGGGTATGTTGTCTATCAAACACAATGTACAATGATCACTGGAGCTTATCTCGAACGGCTCACGATATTTGTGCCGACTATGTAGAGCATGGAGTCGGTGGGTTGCATGCATGAATTGTTCGGACACTTGATCTCATCAGCCCGTCGACGTTACAATGGTCCAACGCGGTCCAACCTATATTATGTCGACAAAAGAAGGAATGCCTCGCCTGTTATCTATTTTCTGGGAGGGAGGTCCTCCAACTGATGTCGCGGATCGCGTCAACGCTTCGTACCCGAACCACCTTCTCGCCCTCGTGCACCAGCGTGTCGTAAAGGACATAGCCGAGGCCGATAAACAACTTCTTGATGGTCTCCGCAAAGTCGGATTTCAGTTAACCTTTGGAGAAGATGGTGCCGGTTTCCTTTCACTCGCATGGCGAAAAGCCGGAGGCTACTATCTCGGCAAGTTATCACAATACTTTTGCCGCGCCCTGACATTCATCAGTCGACATTCTTATTTTACCTTCACACAGACGTCGGCGCTTCTCAACTCATTATTGACGGGAAGATCAAATTGAAGAGTAGTGGTCCCATCAAGACGTTCACTTCAACTGGTCTCCTCTTTGAAGATGGCTCCACTTTAGATGCTGACATCGTCATCTTCGCAACCGGGTGCGTCCCTGTCACTGTCAAAAACGGATGGGTCTGATAAGTCCTACGTCGCTCGTTCCGTAGATACGCCGACGCTCGCGATGCATACCGCAGCCTCCTCAAGGACACGGACCTACACAACCTCGTTCAGCCCATCTGGGGCCTTGACGACGAAGGTGAGCTCAACAGTGCCTGGCGTGAAGTAGGAGGACGGTCCGAGAATGGCAAGGCACTCGCTGGGCTTTGGTGTATGACGGGGAACCTTGCTTTGTGTCGATTCCACTCGAAGCATGTCGCTTTGCGTAAGTACTTGTATTGGTGATGGGTTGGATGTAAGGATCATCTTTATTGACGTAGTTGATCGACAGAAATCAAAGCAATCGAGGAGAACGTATTTGGAGTTCGTTACTAAGAGTCATTCAAGCAAAGGGAAGGACACTAATGAATATGGAACGGAATGTACTTGTATGAGAGTTAAACTCTGAACATGTCACCAAGGAGCAACTTGGACCGGACGAGTTAGGAAGAACATGGTGATTTGATTGATTCCAACCAATATGACCTTTGCAAGGTACTCTTGTGACGTCCACTGCGCCTGACTCAGATCAATCAAAGAAATCCAAGTTGACGATTCGTAAGGCTGGACGTCTTTTATTCTACATACATACACAACTGCACCATGTTCGACACAGTGCAAAAACGACAGCACTGATAACACAGGAATGACGCCGAGAACTGCTTGTACACAGAATTATTTAACAATAAAAAGGCGGTATAACTTTTTCAGGCGATCCAAATGAAGAACTTGGAAAGGAATGTTTCGCTGTAACGACAGGAGTTATGCGGGATGCTACCGGCTGAGAGTTCAGAGAATGGAAAGCGTACGGAACAACGCGAACGAAGAGATCTTGTCACGCTGCACAAAGGCGATGCATTTGATGCCGATGATGCGACGAGTTACGAATGAGTCTGAAAGAGCTAAGACGAAGAGTTTGATACGATGCCGAAACAGAGCTCGAAAAGTGAAATGAAAGTTTGCGGATAAACGGGGCTTTCGAAACAGGTAATGTGAGTTCTGCGCTGACTTTGACCTGGAACAAAGGCGAGTAGACAATATTGTCTGAGAAGATGTCAGACAAGGGTTGAGATCCAACACACCCACTATAGCTTGCGGCTCTGAGATTTAGCCTTTTGAGGAAGAAGCTGTCATGCCAGATTTTCTCCTTGTCTCGGAGCTCTTGCGACTCCCCAAAACCGAGGTGATTGTGTTCATCGACATCCTGTTCCCTTGAGCCTTCTCACTGGTGCAAGAGACGTATGTTGATATGCCAGACCTGCCGCTAATGGAAGCAGAAATTGTAGATCGAACCGTTGTACTAGCACTCCATCGCGAACCCAGAGGCATTTGTGCAGCCTGAGGAGGAACTGGTACCGTCGACGAATTGGGCGAGTTAGGGCATTCGGACACTTCCCCTCCTTCGCTGAGTGACTGAAGTAGGAGGTCGGCGAGACGAGCTTCGTCCCCAAGGCCTCTATCCCTCTCGGCTTCTGACTCTGAACCTCGGGACTTTGGCAGTGGCGGTACAGGGAGTAGCATCCGAGAGGAATCTTGGTGCATAAGCTGCTTTCTCCCTCTGGTGCGCATCTTCTTCCCTTTACGCTTGCCCCCCTTGACGACGGAACGAGGGGCAGGGAAACGGTATTGCAATCCAATTCCGTTGTTTTCGTTCCATCCTACGTCAACTTCATCCAGTCCAAGTCCGATAGGTGGAAGGGGAGGAGGAGGGGGAGGTAAGCTGGCAAATGGATCGTGCAAGGAGAGAAAATCCAACGGGGAGTCGGACACACGGCGGATAATGGAGGGTTTTAATGTTCGTGTTGCAAGAGTTCCAGTAGGAACCGCGTTTGCCTTACTCTTCGTCGGGTCGTGTTGAGAAGGGGGGTTATCTTGTCGTTCTATGTCCGGAGATTGCGACCCAGGCCGGACGGGAAGCATCGGAATGATAACCAGGACCGAGATTGCCCACAGAAGAGTGAAAGCAGTGTTCGCGACAAAGATGTACAGCGATGCGCCAAAGGGTCTAAATGAGCTGCCTATGAGTATACTTCCGCTGACGCTCAGGACAGAACTGATGGTGGCAGATATTTGCGCGAGTAAGAGGGTCAACGGGAATGAGATGGATTTTTGAGCTTTCTCCTCATCGGAGTCCTCAGTGATGTCACATCTTGCAGTGAGAGTCAGAGAGAGAGGAAGGTTGGAGGTTGATGATTTAGCCGCAGGAAAGTTTGTATGGGCAGGTTGACCTGGGGAGGCCAGGGAAGCAGGGAATGGCCAGGTGCCTGGGGTAGGAGATGATACCCGGCCTACCTTCCTTCTTGAAGATGCGTCGGCTCGTTTGGACTTCTCGATATCTACGACTGCTGGGGACATTGCAGACCGCGGCCAAGAAATAACCACTGTGCATATAGCAACGAAGAGTACGAGAATACGTGATGCGAGTGCCAATGCGGCTGGTAGGAGAAGCGGACTACCGGGGATCAGCGCGGAGACCAATTCGCAAACGACAAGCATGGAAGCCAGCGACAGGAAGAAAGTGAGGAAAGATGGACTGTGGGAGGCAAGGCGGAGAGCGTAGATAGAAATCGCGGACACTGGACACAAAAGAATTAATGCAGAAGGCGGGCGAGCGGCGAGCTAGTGACATACGTGCGGATTCCAAAATGCTTGTGAATGCTTTGGATACGATCCTGAGGGGTTCACCGCAGGCTGCGCTCAACCCGGTCCCGCCAGCGACAGCAGCTAGGACTGCGAGGAGGACAAAAACTGCAGATTTGAGGGGGGTATAACGGCGAGACCGCCAATTATAAACTGACAGAACCAGAGAGAGTAGAGGGATGGGGAGGAGAAGAGCGGGCGAGATGACGTCTAGAGACGCCATAGACAGGGGTGAGTGGATAAAGGAGTGACAGAGAAAAGAATGTTGGTAAAGAGTGGGAGTTTGTGAGAGATGGCGAGAGAGGGAGAGAAGGAGAGGATGAAAGGAAAGGCGTAGTAGTTCAAGGGCTTCTTTGGCTTCTCGTTTGAATCGAATCGTAGAGGACGGGGAGAAGAACTCGGAGCCCGTTTAGGAAACTGTCGTAGTTTGGCATATCCGTTGCTACTTGCCATCCAAGTTCATAAAGCCACTCACAGCACAACCTCGGAGTACTCGCTCATTCAGTTGGAAACGAGGACTTGCCGTCGTTGCTGGTGCAACAAGAACACTCGTCGAGGACCAGCTCGTCGTGGTCGCGGTGACCTTGCGCGTTCGTCGGAAGTCGGTCGCTACCACCTGCTTCTGCGATCTCATCATCTGTCACCGCATGCCTTCAGCGTTACGCCGGGCGTGCCATTCACCGATCTGCAAACCATAGGATCATCATCAGCATGAGTTACCGGAGCGCCACCACGGTCTACTTCACTGTGTTGACAGGTAAGCATCGTCGGATCACCGGCACACAGCCACGCTATTAACCGAGCACCGCGACGTTTCTGCATGTGTCACAGAAATCCCAACAAATTTTCCATAAAAAGTCGTGAGCAGTAAGAACATATGAATGGTATTCTGAAATGGTGGACACGCTATAGGGATAAACACGACGCTGCAGATATCTCAGAGAATAGGTGTAGTGGCTCATTTAGGCGAGGGTGCAATTAATGGTAGACATATCCGATCTGAAGTAACAAAAAGGGCTCTCTGAAGCACAGGACGTCGCAAGGTCAATCACTCAGTGTCGGGGTTGGCCCATATCAGATGGGGCACCCGTCTGCTGGCCATTCTGATTGGAATGACCTTGGTTGTGGGCCTGTTCATTAGAGGCCCGGTTCTTTTCCTGCTCTTTGGCTTCCTTCTTGGCTTTGTACTTTTTGTAGGCCCAGGCAATGAACATGATGGTAGGGTGTGGAGGGTGAGTAGTCTGTATGAGAGAAGGAGACGGTTGGAACTTGAAGAAGAAGAAGGGTTTGATGAGACATCTCCCTTTTATCCCTGGATGGCTGTGATCTGGTTTATCTTTAGCATATTGTAACCTTGAACAGCCGAGTGACACGATTCGGAAAACTTGAAATTGATGTGATGAACGTTTGACCAAACCTTGTTGTGAAACTGGTGGTTGCCGAGGGTACCGAGGCAGGCTACGTCGCTAATCACCGTGTTCAACGCCCTCGGCTAAACCTGCGACTCGCAAGGGGACTTTGCATTCCATCGTTAGGCCAACTCCGATGATCATCCCAAGAGGATCAATCTTTGATGCGTTGTCATGGTCTGCGAGCGCACGAACAGCTTTGGTAACCAACTCTTGCCTATCAAAATTCGACGTTGATGATACGGTCAATCAACATATTGCTGTAATCAAGACGGGGCTGTTCAGTATCACGCTACAATGGGAGTTGAGGGGAGGGGCATGTGAGCAGTGCAGTGCTAGCACACTCCCATTTGTTGCGAAATTTGGCTGCATCACGATTGCAGTGGTGAGGCTCAGGGTGCCAGTGAGGGTGGGTCACGCCTCGTTGCCAACATGCAGCAAAGGCACGTTGCGCCAACGCTCGTTTAGTGAGCTCTGTTTCGACCATCAAGTACTTGCATAGTCGCTGGATAATACATACTTGAATGCTTGAACGTTCACCAACAGAAGTTGAAGTGTCCAAGGCCTTACCGGCAAAGGCCGAAACGAGTGGTACTAACAGTCGCGTGGCAGTTCTATTGAGGTTGTGTCTCTTCGCGAGTTGCGAACAGTAACTTGTCACTCTCCTCGAGCTCAGAGCCTCATCCCAGTTCACTCCCCTCTGGAAAGGCTATCTTATCCAAGTCTTTTTCAAACTCGCCATTTTCATTCTTTCGTACACTTGATAGACCACGACCACCAACGCTCTCCACACGCGTGTAGCAATGTCAGACCAATTCATTTCTGCACCTCCCGCATACCCAGGTTCACTGGAAAACGGCGAAATACTACAACGAAGTACGACTATCAAAACAGAACTCGTCAGCCTGTCAACCTCCACTTCCAACCTCAACGGACACATTCTAGACGGAACCTCAGAACGTATACAAATTATAAACGACGACAAGAATTTTACGTGAGTTTTCTCTTTTGCTCTCGTGTCGCGTTGGTTGTGCAGAGCTAACTCATGAAGCACTCCAGACCTTTCTGCACAGATAGAACGATGGGGTCTTCGCAACGCGGGTTTTAATTATAACATCGTTGCTGTTTTCGGTTCACAGTCGACAGGAAAAAGTACGTCTCCATTTATTACACCTGCGATTCAGTTGTTCTAGAGTGTTGCATATTCACTTGAAATGTTCAGGTACTCTCCTGAACAGACTATTTGGGACTACGTTCGATGTCATGGATGAGACGAAGCGACAGCAGACAACCAAAGGTTAATTCATCTCCACACCATTTCCTGAACCACGTTCTTGACCTTGTTACGCAAACTTTGATTGTGATCTGTGATAGGTATCTGGATGTGCAGAGGCAAGGGAATGGGCGTCATGGTCATGGACGTGGAGGGTACTGATGGTCGTGAGCGAGGAGAAGACCAGGACTTTGAGCGCAAATCTGCGCTTTTCTCTTTGGCTTCTTCGGAAGTTCTGATCATCAACCTATGGGAACACCAAGTTGGTCTCTACCAAGGTGCAAACATGGGTCTGCTCAAGACTGTCTTCGAAGTAAACCTCGGCTTGTTTGGAAAGAGGGTTCAGGAAGGCCCTCAGTCACGGACGCTTCTTCTCTTCGTCATCCGAGATCACTTGGGTGTAACACCGCTCTCTAACCTGCAGAACACCCTCACCGTCGACCTCAGCCGAATTTGGGATTCATTGTCGAAACCCCCAGCTCTCGCTCAAGCCCAACTTTCGGACTACTTTGATCTGGCATTCACCGCCCTTCCGCACAAGATTCTCGAAGCTCAGAAATTCGAGGATGAAGTTGTCCGACTGAGAGAGCGTTTTGCGACCAGAGGACGCTCGGATTACGTCTTCAAAGATGTTTACCACAAGAGAATCCCTGCCGACGGTGTTGCTGTCTATATGGAGAATATCTGGGAACAAGTTCAGACCAATAAAGACCTGGACTTGCCAACCCAGCAAGAGCTTTTGGCTCAGTTCCGCTGCGATGAGATCTCTGCCGCCGCCCTCTCCGAATTCAATGAACAAGCAAAATCCCAGAAACGACCTATCGAAGCCGGAAAGGTTATTGAAGGATTGGGTAAATTGATGAGGGCTTGGAGAGATCAAACACTGTCCCGTTACGACCGTGACGCATCCCGCTACCACAAAGGCGTATATTCGCGCAAACGTCTGGACCTCCATGCCACTATTACCTCGACCCTCAGCCCGCTCTTTCTCGGGCAACTCAAGAATTTGCATAGGTCATGCCTGTCGACGTTCAAGTCTGCGTTACATGCTACTCTCACGGGTGACGGTGGCGAATATAACTTTGGAGAGGTCGTTAGCAAGGCGACGAGGGAGTGCGAGACGAGGTTCCAGGATGGCGCAAAAGAGGCGTGGATTGAAGAAAAGGAATGGAGTTGGGAAGAGGAGCTGGGTCTGCTGAGAGAAGAGATGGGACACGTTGCAGACGTGTTCAGGAAAGATGAGACGAAAAAGATGGTGAACCTCATTGAGGTGAGATTCTACTCGTTAACAGTGAAGCAGTCGATGCTGACCGAATGATGGCGATAGAGAGGAACTTTAAGAAGCAAATCTCGGAACCTGTGGACGTTGCTTTGAATCACGCTGCTCCAGACATGTGGGACAAGGTCCTAGCGACATTCAAGCAGTTGCTCGAGAAAGCTGAGTCGACATACGTCAGAAAGGCAAAGGCATTCAATTGTACGGAAGAAGAAAACGCCAGCGCATTATCGTCGCTGCGCAAACGAGCTTGGCTCTCACTACGCGCCAAGATTGATGAACTGACGGCGGATACCGTCATCCTCGGGAAGCTCCGCATGTTCTTTGAGGAACGTTTCCGCTATGACGAACATGGCGTCCCCCGGGTGTGGCAGCCTGACGACGACATCGAAGCTGCCTTCCGTAAAGCGAAGGACCAGACTCTAGCTCTTATTCCCCTCTTCTCCAAGATATCGCCTGTGGATCCTTCGAATGAGTATACACTTCCTCCATCACCTGCAAACGTTACTTCTACCGAGGACGACTTTGACTTTGTATCATCCCTCGTGATTTTCTCTGAATCCAAGCACATGGACCTTAGTTCCCGATTCCGACGTGATGCGGATGCATACTTTGTTGAAGCCAAACGGAGCACGGTATCGTCTATTGCGCAGGTGCCCTATTGGATATACGGCCTCATGGTCGTTCTCGGATGGAACGAAGCGATGATGGTGCTCTTCAATCCGTTGTACTTTATGATGTTACTCACGATGGCCACTGTCTCATACGCCATTGTCCGACTGGGTTTGACGGGTCCTCTGCTTCAGCTATCGAAAACGGTGGCAATCGAGGTAAGAGTGCATCGACGAGAAAAGAGAGACACTTGGCAAGACGCTGATCATTGTTCCTTGACCGTTTTCGCAGGCCAAAGAACAAGCGACGAAGCGCCTTCGCGAGCACTTTGCACCACCGATGCCCGAACAGTACCATACTATTCATGCTACACCATCACGAGCAAGCTCTATGCGCGGGACGAACTCGACGTCGACGGATCAGCTGGCCGTCGATGATAACGAAGACACGTTTGGGGTGCGAAGAGGAAGGACAGCACCTCTGTAAGGGGCTGCTCTCCGTAACCAGATTTAAGGCGGCCGTGGTAACGTAGACTATCGTACGCAATCGTTTTGTTGGATGTCGCATTCAATTTTCTTTGTCCTTTTTTTTTGACTATGGATATGTTTGTGTGAGGATGGATTCTATTGTGGTCCGAAGTTGGATTCGGACAATAACGATCGCATGGCCACATTTCCCTCGTTGTGAATAGTCTCAAGTACCCTCCAATCTATCTGCGCCGTATTTCCCGAGATTCATTTGCGCCCATCGAAGCAGCGACAGAGGAATTTGCTATCGATAACAAGTATTGATTATATTCAAGGGGAAGGGGTTGCCCGACCCATACTTCAATCTAGCAGAATCGACGTCTATACTAAGTTCTGGCAGATAGTATCACGAGGAGCGCTATCGAACAAAGCTCGTATTCACTGAGTTCTTGCGAGAAGGCGAATTGATCGGGATTTGTTTGCAAGGGCCACGTCCGAGATCTAGACTTGACTTGCGGGGAACGAATTCCGCACTCAAGCGCACGATGCTACACTGATGCTGATATGAATGTGAGTGACTGCACGGGGACTTGCCAGTGGATGACCTGCAGCTTTCTATAGCGGACAGGAGACGAGTCGGAGCGGAGATAGACAAAGGGTCTGTAGTACTTTCCCACGACGGACGCAGATCTGCTTTAACCCGATACGTACGAAATGTTGTGTAGACCGACGGTAGAGAAAGAAAAAGGAGTGGAATGAATTCAAAAGGACGACCAGCGCATGCATCGCCGCATTCCCTCTGTCCCTCACCGTTCTCCTCCTCCTCCTACCTCTCCGAAGAGAATGTCTCTCCCTCTTCCCCTCCTCCACCCAACCGGTTCACCTAGAAAGCATCGTCTCAAAAACCGCACCGCTCTCCTCGCTCTCTTTAGCCTCATCACCTTCACTTGCTACCTCCTCTTCGTCGCCAGTCCGTCTCTCGACATTCACAACTCCATCCTCACACACGCCCCAGACCATGATCGCACACGCGCCTACAACGACGATAAACACGTGAACCTCTCATCAAAGCATCACAACACACCTCATCCCAAAGTCCACTCTGTGGCGCAACTACGACCACAGTTATCCCTCTCGCCCACAGAAGAACTCGCCGCCCTCTCTGCTTTCATTGCAGCCCTCCCCCAGAATGCCCTTCCCACAACCGTAGACCCAAACGAACCGCTCGACCCACAGGTCGTCTTGGACTTTGACCCACGCGGCGAAGGTGCCAGAGCAGAGCTTGACAAAGTCGTCGAAACCGTCTGGGCACGTTTCCCAGTCATCCTCTTTACAAAGCGTTACTCCTCCGATTCGCGCGAGATTCGGAACATACTGTCCAATATGCATCTCAAACCTGCCCCTCTTGTCATCGAAGTCGATCAGCGCGAAGACACAGAGGTTCTCATTCCCATCCTTTCCCGCCTCACGAACGTACCCAGCCTTCCTATCCTCTTGATCGGTGGTCAACCCGTCGGAACAGACGCGCAGGACGCGAAGAGTCTGATGCGGGAAATCCGGAGATTGAACGAGGTTGGAGAATTGACCCGAAGAGTGCTCGAAGCGGGTGCACAGATAGATACCACAAAGAGAAAGGGTAAAGGCAAATAAGCTTTCTCGAAGTGGTCGGATACGGGTTCGGGAAGGGGAGCTCTTCGTCCGATATCCAAGGTGAATTCGCCTGCTTTGACCTGCGATCTGCGATTCCGGTCCAAGAAGACGGATGGGCTGCACGTGTCATATAGTACTTACATCTTTGCCCTTGTGCTTGAGAGCTGCTTTGTCTCTTGCGGATATTAGTTTATACCATGCACATTGGATGTTCACGTTTAAACGCCAATGCTTCACTGTACCATCACGTGTAGCAAGCAACAGATTGGTGATAAGTAGAGTTGACAATAATAAGAGTTCAAAATTCTTTGATTGAACCGCACGTTCGACGACCTGTCCAGCGAATTGGGCAGATGGTCTTCTTCACTCCTATTTGCAGCAAATCGGGTATAACATCTGCAAGTCAACGACATCGACCAACAAAACCAAGGGCACACACGTTCCAATAATTTTAGAGGAACGATAATGAAAGTCGAGATTGCACTACCACATCTTAAGCAACAATTTCCCCGTCCTCACCGTTCCATTTCACTTTGATACCGCCCTGCTCGAGAACTTGTCTCAGCTTGCCCTCTTCGTGTATGCGAGCGAGATCGTCGGATCCACCTAGCGAGCGACCGTGTAGAATGACGTTTGGGAACGTCGAGCGGCCCGTGAGACGCGCGAGGAGGGTCTTTATGTGCGGGGAGTCGGCTTGGAGGGAGTTGGTATTGGGTATGAAGCTATCGTGGAACGCGTGCGTGTGGACGTACCTCGCAAGTCAACCTCGATGACCTTGGGTCGTGGAGAGAGGTCGTAGCTCTCAAGCAACTTCTTTGCCCGTTTAGAGTACCTGCGGTAGCCAGTTTGAGACGAATGTACGTTCGCGAGCGTGACGCTCGACGAACACACGCTTTGCTGCACTCACGGGCAATATGACTTTGAAAATACTACCAGCGGGTACTTTTCTTTCAACGTCGCCATCCTCTCGTCCCATCCCCCACTCGCAATAACTTGTCCTCTACCCAATCCGCGCATCCGCTCGCTCGCCCTTATGATTGATCCGAGAGCGTACCACGTCATATCGACGGGTTTCTCGGGTACGACTGCGTCACCGCGCGGTACTTCGAGTTCCTTCCCGTCCATCTTGATGGACTCACCTGAAACTTGGATGACACGACTTGCTTCATCGGGGGAGGTGACGAAGTGAAGGAGCCCGAATATTTCGTCGGGGATGTATTGGGAAGTGTTGGTGGAGAGGAGTGACGAGAGGGCGTGACGAGAGGTGGGGGAGGCGAGGTAGAGGAGGGTGAGGAAGAGGATGGGGAGGGCGATGAGGACTTGGAAGAAACGACGACCGCGAGATGTGGCCATGGTGAGGGAACAACCTCAGGACTTGTGAGTAGCTAGTGATTGTCACCGGAAGTTGAACGTTGGACGTTGAGCTCAAAGCTGTACTGCGTCGACTGTCAGTCCGACTGATCAGCGACTGGCGACAGTGTGAATACCGCTTACACCTTACCCTGAGTCACCCTGCTCACGCTCTGCACGCCGAGATTAGGTGGCGCACACATCGACATTTCTCAACCTCACACTTGTCTCACCCCACGGCGAACGCCCAACTTCCCGCACAAACGTCAGGGACAACTACACCCACAATGGATAACCTCGAATCAACCTCCATTTTATCACTGCCAACGGAGATTCTTATCGATGCCCGCGCACGATTCCAACGATTCCGCTACTCTGATGGCTCCAAAGGCATGATGCGTCTCAATGTTTGCGACCTTGAACCCTCGAACAAGCTGTTTCCCTATTCCATCGCTGCTGTCTGCACGGTCTGGAGGGATATTGTTATCTCCATCCCCAAGTTTTGAGATCGGCTTGTTGTCTCCCTTGGTCCTCATAGTAAACCCTTTACGGACCTGCGAAACCATCTTATATGGTCTCGCGAACTCCCCATTGAAGTGCGTCTCACTTCACATCACAGCAAGACCGCATACAAGGATGAGAAATCCTGTCTTTCAACAGCCCTGAACACGCTTCTGCCACATCTTTACAGGTGCAGAGGACTATATATCGACGTTCAGCGCAGCTCCTCCTTCCCTCCCCTGGCCAGAATTCCTGCCTTCATTTCTGCCTGCGAAATATTACAGAGCCTTAGACTTGGAAGCTCTAGTCAGGACGCCTGTCTTGAGTCATACCCACTTTCTTTGGGCCCTGCACCGCCACCCGTCGTCCAGATGTTCCCTTCGGTCACCAACCTTTCTCTGAGTGCGAACACGTTTCTCTCTGCAGATGTTTTGACCCCTCCTCCATACATGCTCTCACGTTGGCTAACTACGATGCCCGCACTTGCTCGTACGAGGGAGGCGGATTGACGATCTCTGCTCTAATCGACATGCTCAGAACAATGACCGACCTTGCAAGCATCACTCTCACTAACTTGTACCTCATCCAGGATACGGAGGACATAGATGATCTTGATGCGGCACCACTCGGTGGCTTCTCACCAAGTTGTGTATATTGTGAAGGGATGTCATTACAGCCATATGCGCAATTTATGCCGGCGGAACCATCTCGATGTCTATCACCTCTTCCCCAGTTACTTGAGTATACTGGTTTCGGGCTCGTCATCTACATCTCACTGACATTCCTGGTGATTCTTCGTTTGATGGTCTTGAATATTGGGAAGGCTGTTTCTTGATGGTGTCTCATTGTACATCCTTTGATGATGCAGCACTCGGATTAATGGAAAACCGGATGTACGACGAAGAATACGCCTGTCCTAACATGTCAGTTTGGGCACTAAAATGCTTGGTGACATATCGGTGGGAAGAAGCGAGGAAGCAGTTTGCCTGGAGCAACATCCAGGAGATGGAAGAGCATACCTTCCTCAACATCCGTCCCACCGCGAAGTTGGTGGTTGATGAACCCCTCGCCGCGTTATTTTCGGAGGAGGATTTGAAATGGTTCAAGAGCAGGCTCCTATTTGAGATTGCGAGTCCTGACGAAGATAGCGACTCTGACGAGTGGGGGGATGCTCTATGAGTTTGGTTTTTGAACAAGGAATATGTATCTCTCTGCAGTTCGTTCCTTTCGTTCATTGAACAGATTTCGGCGGATTGATCGTTCCATTCGGATTTTCGTGCAGTAGGAACTGTTGATATTCATTCCCATTTGCTCTCTTTTTCGCTTACATTCAGGTTGCTCGTTTTGAAGATCCACAACTGTGCTCCATGCAGATGTACAGACCGCGGCCTGGCAATGACGAACTCGATTTCTGGCAGAAGGTATGGAGCCTATACAATACTTGCCAAGTTCTCCAGCATTCTCTCGATCATGTTGTTATACGGTAGGCGGTATTACATGGACGTACGAGCTGAATAGAGTGATCGAGCTTTCGTGACACGATAGATGTTTGCATCCTCTCGACTCGTGACATGAATGTCGCCCATACCTGACGCAAACGAACTTCCATTTCATCGCTCCCTTTGAAGATTGTCGTCATGATATTCGGGATGGTTAGCTACTGGCGCCAACTGGAAGCAATCACGGTGATCCAGATGATAGTGTCACTCTCGAACGTTTGAATGTTTCCGTTCAACCGAGTCATTTCCGTTTGTGCTCTCTGGGGAAGCATCCTTGTTTCTGCTACGGACTCAGCCTCTTACTGAAATATGTATAAACACCCAGCGTCTCATGATCGATTGATCAACAACTAGCGGCCTGCACCTCCGTGATTGCAAGGAATGAAGTCTTCCTTGCCAATATAATGGTAAGTAGGGAATACAATGTACATTACCAAATCACAGGATATATAAACGAATATAAAAAAGCGCGACAGAATCCTTCAGGCTTCAGCTTCAATTGCTCTCTATTTGAGCAAGAGCGGCTTCGTTCAGCGCTTCCGCCTCTGCCATAATCTTCTCCTCGAGCACTGCCAGTCTCGCCTCCGCATCTCTTCTCTCCTGTTCGAGCTCTGCATATCTGCTCTGTAGCAAGTGTTCCCTCCGTGCGAGAATCTCCACCTCTTCCTTGAGCGTCTCCACTCGTCTAGGTCCAGCAGCACTCTCGTTCACAGCTAAGCGTGAGAAACTGTCGTAATCGATTTTGGTTTGGAGGAGCTCATCAAAGGAGTCAGTGACGCGCTTCGCGAGGACCTTGTTGCGCGCTTGGTATCCTCCAAGGGTGATATTGAGTTTCTTCTCGATCTTCGAAGCCTTACTAGCTTCCTTTGACATTTGCTCTCGGCACTCATCAAGAAGGGCGCTATACCCTGCTATTCGATCGTCAACGGAAAGGGTTTCAGGGT
The DNA here is from genome assembly GCA_038094055.1 of Chalciporus sphaerocephalus. NCBI lineage: Eukaryota > Fungi > Basidiomycota > Agaricomycetes > Boletales > Boletaceae > Chalciporus > Chalciporus sphaerocephalus. Next base: position 52,075 of record JBBPTH010000011.1, read on the forward strand.
CCACCCATGTCCTCGTGGAACTATTGAACGCAAGCTGTTGTCGAATGTGTGCCCACGAGACAGATTCATCTTGCTCTTCGTTCTTCAAAAGAGTGATTAGACCTTCCTTGAGCTGAGCTTCACTAGCATCAGGGAAACCGATGGCGCCTGCTAGCTCTAGATGGACCAGGGACTTGGCATGTGCGAGGTCATCGTCATCTGGCATCTCGTACGATGACTGGGTGCCACCAGGAAGGTTAGTTCCAGGTAGTGGGTGAGCGATAGAGTCATGGAGTATGAGACGTGTAAGTTCAGAATTGATTAATTTGTGAGCATCGACGAGCTCGTCATCTTCGTCAAGGCTAAGATCTTGCATGAGTTGCGCCACATCGACACGTGCTGGTCTGGGAAGACCAAGCTGCACTGGTTTTGATCGTCTTGCGAGAATCCGACGCTGCTCCTCCTCTCTCATACGCTTTAATCTGGCGTCTCGCTCTGCAGCATCCTCCTCAACGACTGGGTCAGTTTCTCGTTCCTCCTCCTCATCTTCTGGTACAAGCAACTCAAAGTTATTCTCCGGTTTGGGAAGATTCATGAACCCGGCTTTCAGTGCTCGTTTTGCAGAATCTACGCGGAGTCGTTGTTCGCGCGGAGTCTCGCCACCAGTGACCATACCAGTTACGGGGTTGATGCTGAGGTTGTCACGCATGGGTGTACGGAGAGGTGTCGCGCCGACAGCATCAGCTCCTGCGCCATTATGTAGAGGCGTAGCCAGTGGATTTGGGGTAAAAGAGGCTTGGTGGCGGGGCGTAGCACCCTCAAAGCCCGTTCCACCGCCAGGCCCAAGATGAACGGGTGTGTTTTCTTCGCCAAGGAGAGGTGTTTGAGCGATGGTCATATTACGGAGGTTACGAGCCTCAGTCAGAATGTTGTCCTGTTGTGGTGCGGTGCGGGGAGTTCGTGCCATCCGCGCACCTTCCAGGCCTTCGTACTCGCCAATCAACTTAGAAGTGGCCTCGTTTCCACTCGCGACCAACGACTTTGCATTTTCTCCCATTAGACCGATCTTGACGATCTCCTCCAACTCTGATTCCCCAACTTGGGCACCAGGCAAGACCAACTTTCTCCGACGACCGATGCTCTCAGCTTCCTTCAACTTCTGAATCTGGGCATCACGGGCAGCAACGAACTTAGTTTGGTGAGGTTCGTCACCCTTGTTTTCGGCATTTCGCCGCTGACGCTTTCTACGTTCCGCTTCCTCGTCGTCGGGCTTACGCTTGTTTTCCAGACGACGAAGAGATTGGCCAACGGGAGCCGACGTTATGCGAGCTTGTTCTTCCGAAGTGTCGTAGAAACCCGGAGCAGGTTTCTTCTCAAAGGGGATATCCGAGTTGTACTATTGCAGTGGTTAGTAAAGATCTACAAAAGGGGTGAGGTGAGTGCTTACATCCATACCCTTTTGCTTCGTCTTATGTCGCATACTGTGGGATACAGTGAGCACCGAGGCAAGAACGAGAAGAAGATAGGACGTACATTATACCAGCGGCCTTAAGTTCACGTTTCTTTTGCAGGACAGCTAATCGTCGGGCCTCCTCTAGTTGACGCTCGCGAGCCTTCCGCTTAGCCTTCTTGCCTTGTGTGTTAGCAAGACGGGCACGAGCTTCTGATAACATTTCCTTCTCATCTTCGTCCATGTCAATTGGGTCTGGTCGTGCGGGTTTCGTCTCTGGATCCGGATCAATTTCACCCGGTCGAAGTCGTCGAACGTCGTCTGCGCTCGGTTGCGTTTCACCACCAGGCCCAGCTAGACCAAGCTCCTCGTTTTCCTTCGCCTCGGCCTCATCTAATAGCTTTTGATACCGTTCCAAACACTGCGTAGCAGTCCGCCCGACCATAGGTGCGATAGTCCGCCACTGCGTAGGCATTAACTTGGCCAAGTGAAGCAGTTTTTCATCTTCGGTTTTTGACCATTCCGTTTTCTTTATTGACGGATCCAGCCATTCATACCATCGAGCTTTACATTGTTTGGGGGTCTTGCGAACAAGCAAAGACGAGATACGAGCCCATTGGTTCTTGCCGTACTTGGCTATGGCAGCCTTGAGGACCTCGTCCTCGGTGTTCTAATTGACACTGTTAGAGAGCGCAGCTTCATTTCACCACACGACACTAACCTTCCAAACACCTATGGCCTCGAACATGAGATGAAAAACGCGTAGATAGAAAAGTTGGATACGTACCTCCTTTGATGATTATACGGACCATCGAAATACAGTACAAGTTAGTAGTTGAAGCTGGCAAAGTGCAAGTTCGCCGTTCCCGACAGCGAGACGAGTGATTAGTCATCTATTTCCATATCTGTTACTTTTAAAAGTCCGACTTAGCATAGTCTTTTGATCGACCCCCTATTTCGCAGGGGATCGCACTGGCAGAGACAAAAAATGCGATTCAGTTCAACTCGAAACTGGCATCCCTCAGATTTTTATCCCATCTGAGCCGCATCGCTCGACTGGCTACGATGCCTTCAGCAGCTCATCATCGCACTGGGCAGACTGTCTCTGTCACTGTGCAGGAGAAACGTAGCCTACGTCCGAGGACTCGAATGGTTACCCGGGCTGAATGCATCGCTGTAGCAAAAGAGATCGGAAAGGACATGCATGACGAGTCCGACCTTACGCCGCTTGAGGATGAAGATGATATCCCCACGACACAGCTCCCCACTCAAAGAAAGACGACCAAACGTAAAACTAGATCCCGCAAGCGAATGAGTTCACAAATCGCAGAGTGCGCAGATGTAGTGGCAGACACAGAGCAGTCCCCGAAAAGGAAGCGCACACGAGCATCCAAGCCAGAGCCTGTTTATACTATCCCGGACGTCGAGAAGAAGACTTCGACCTTTAAAGGACGACTGGGCTATGCTTGTTTGAATACCATTCTACGGAACAAAAAGCCCGCGCGCGAGGCCATATTTTGTTCGAGGACATGCCGGTCAGTTCATCAGTCAGAAGATCCTAGGGTGACATGCTCAAATGCTTCACTCTCTATTCTACTAGAATTAACTCCATCAAGAAAAATGGCATTGAATGGGTGAAGGGTTTGGGTCGACAAAACGTTGAAGACTTGTTGAAGATTATCGAATGGAACGAACAGAATGTATGTGTTGATCTTCTACTAGATATACTCTTTAAGAACTAAAATCGTTGGTGTCCAGAACATTCGCTTCATGAGGATGTAAGTTTCTGCTTTGTCAACGTGTTGTCGATTTTCTGAAGCTATCTAATCTCATCGGAGATGTTCCCTTTCGCATCTCACGAGGTATATGGTTACACCCTTGAATACTGCGCTCCACTTCTGGCCCAAGTTGGGGCACTTGCTAGAAACTATGGGCACAGATTAACAACACACCCCGGTCAGTTTACCCAGCTAGGATCACCCCGCGAAGCTGTTGTCCGCTCGAGCATCCGCGAATTGGGGTATCACGCTGAGATGCTAGACCGCATGGGTATCGATCAGGATGGAGTGATGATTATACACGGGGGTGGAGTATACGGCGACAAGGCTGCCGCCCTGGAGAGGATGAAAAAGGTCATACGGAAGGATTTACCACCTCACGTCCGAGCTCGGTTGGTGCTCGAAAACGACGAGTTATGCTACAATGCCGCGGATCTCTTACCAATCTGCACGGCGCTCGACATCCCATTGGTGTTCGACTATCACCATGATAATTTGAACCCGTCGCCGGGGCTCCCTCCCTCGGCAATCATCGCGCAAGCAAGTGAGATATTTAAGAGACGGGGTATCAGGCCTAAGCAGCATCACAGTGAGCCACGGAACGGTGCAACCAACATAATGGAAATGCGTGCGCATTCAGATCGGTGCCAAAGCTTGCCTGAAGGTCTTCCTGACGATATGGGTGAGCTCTTGATGGTTCGTTTCCAAGAAGACAATTAATCATCTCACTTGATAGATTTAATGATAGAGGCGAAAGACAAAGAACAAGCCGTGTTGTATCTGTATAGGATGTATGATTTACAACCGGTCATACATGGTGTGTTTTCCTGGTTCCTAGAAATTTCTGAAAACTCAATGCTATTACGATGTCAGAATCTCTTCGGCCACCGACAGAACAGGAGACAAAGAAAACTAAGGGTCGAAAGTCAGGGAGAAAGACTGGTTCCAAGAAGCCAGAAATTGACGAAGCCCTCGAGACGGGTATAGACATCGAAGGCGATGAAAGCGATGATTGTACGACCCTCGTTGATGCTTCCTTCCCTGATCCAACACTGGCAGGAACCTCTGGGTGAAGTCGCGCTGGTTTGAAGGGGAAGAATAGATAGAATCGATTAGGTGTAGATCTGTGTCTAATCCATGTTTTGCTCGATCATACGACATACTAGATTTTGTTGGCTCGCTTTTGTTCCTGTCCAAGTGTCGCTCTCACCACGCGGCCTCACTGTCGCCTACGTTGAAACGTTGACCGTTCACCTCCTCCATCGACGGTTTTTCCTCAAGTTTTTTGCACTGGTTTTGGTTTCCGTCCGAGGCTTACATCGTGATTTGCGCAGTCGTATCTCTTGCTCTCTTCCACTCACCATGCCCGAATCTTTGTTCGGTCCCCATTCACAGCATCTACTTCCCTCTAATCCATCTGCTAATTCGAACGCTGGCACGCCGACGACAGCTTCCCAGACAGCCCCTGTCCAGCCATCTTCTGTCGCATTCAAAGATTTCCGCTTCAACTCCATAGGAAAACAGCCAGAACTTCTCAGTCGCATTTCTCACTCACAACCAGAGAATGTTACTTATCAATCGCCAACCCCTTCCCCGAGTCCGACTCCCCCACCAGTCACTAACGACATCGTCTTCCCATCCAAGTTATCCAGACCAACTCTTTTCCAAAAGTTAGGTAGTCACAATGTCGTCGAAGCGGATAGATCCGCAACGCACGCATCACCTAATAGCTCACTGGCAGCACGTATTCTGATGGATACAAAATCTCCAGACAATGCCTTCTCCGGGTTTCCACCTACACAATCATCTCGACTCGATGGTGTAAGAACCCCTGCGGAGAATACTCCCATGGATTCCTCCAACCTCATTCCACCCATTGAATATTTGCCCACGCGGCCTGATTCAGTTGCTCCAACGCCCTCTACCCCAACATCATCACTCTTAGAGCCAGTACATCCACGCAGCTCCGAGGCCTCTATTCAATTGATCGGCGCTGACAACAAGAGGATTACTGGTGTTCCACATCCAAATTCTTCGAGTCCAATCATGAACGCGGATACCAATGTATCCACTTCAGCTATAGTTTCCCGCTCCGTCCCTAGTTCCATTCCCAACAGCCCACCTCCGCTGACCGTATCTGCTATTAACTCTTCCCGTGCATTTCCTGGACCCTCAACTTCACTTCCTGTCACAGATGCTGTCATGTGTGATCTACCCCAGCTGTCTTCAGAGACCATACCCGCTTCTGACTCCTTGGGAGCTCTCCAAGAGCGGCTCAAGGCCACCGGTGCCAGACTTGCACACTTAGCTTCTCCACCTCCACCTCCACCTCCACTTTTGTCTACCTCTCCAGTTTCTTCAACGATATCACGGGCTGATGCAAATCCCAGTCCCATACTACTCAACCAGTCACGTCAAGATCCCGGCCGCATAGTTCTTCGCCATCCATATCCAGTTGACAATCGTTCGTCTGACCGCCCTAACCCCAGCGATAGTTTGATTGGGACTAAAGGTAACGTTGTTGCTCTGGTGACACCATCCGCGACACTCCCCCATGAATATCAATATCAAACGCAACGCAAAGTTATCATGGAAGCTGTTCACATTCTGAATACAGCGCTAGCTGCTGCTTACCGTTCTCAATCTGAGAGCGAGGGTGCGCTCACAGCGAGGATACAAGCATTTGAAAACGAACGTGCGGCGTTCGAAGAGAAGAAGCAAAGAGATGAGGCTATCTTACAAAACCAGTTCCGCGAGATTCAACAGAAACGTGATGAGCTGACTGTTAAAGAGGCTTCGCTCATCGCGTTGGAAAAAGAGAATAGAGCGAAAGAACTAGCGAGAAGGGCAGTGCTTGAGAAGCGACAAGCATTGGACGAGGAGAGAAGAACCGCGGATGAGAAGAGGAGACAAGAAGTGCAAGAGCAGATCATAACGGCGCTTCAGGAGTTGCAGAGACTTCAGACTTTGCGGAAGGAGAGACTGTTCTTAGAACAGCGGAGCGACTCTATGCCAAACTTGCAGCCCTTGGAGCTACAGGAGGGTATGAGTGAAGAGGAAGTGGCACTTGTCCAGTCCCGAAACGGCCTTGTTTTCGAAATCAAGCACCACAGTCAAATGCGGACGGAGAAGTTGCAGCAGATCGAAGAGTCCGAGCGTACACTACAAAAATTGAAGGCAGAGAGGAAGGAACGGGAGGCGGCAGAAGCGGCAGAAGCGGCAGAAGCAGAGCGTCATCGTGTTGAGAATCAGCGTATTCGAGCCCTAGCTAAAGCTGAGCTCGCTCGTCGGGTCATGGAACAGCAGCGACGCGAGCGTGAAGAGGCGGAGGCGGCGAAGAAACACCAAGAAGCTGAAAAGGTTAAAGCGCGTCCAAGTGTTGGTGAGGAGGGTCACGTTACCTTTGGTCGAGCCCGACTCCTTGTCGAACAGCAAGCGCTTGCGGAAGCTCACGGCGCACGTCAAGGAGAATCGGTTCCGCAGGACGTCGAACAAGGACAACAGCAAGGGATTGTTCCGTCGCAACAGCGCAACGCAACAGAGTCGTCGAGTATACGAGCCACCCGTCAAGAGAATTCCCTTAACCTCCCTAAACCATCTGATGCCATGGGTGTGGATGATGTACCCAGATTGGGTGTCCCCAACTGCACTGTTCCATCATCGAATATCCACTCAACGCAGGGAGTTTCACAGAAGACATCGCCGAAACAAAAACCTATTTCAGGTGGAGTCATGCTTTCCGTTCCCGTTAAAGTCGACGGAGCGCACCTGCCTACCAAACCTTCGATGTCCCCACGTACGCAGGGATGCTCTATTGTTACGACGGGTAATGTCAGGAATGTGGACGAGACACCATCTTCTCCAGCGTCTCCGCGCTTAGAAGAGAGCTTAACATTCCCCGTCCAACTCGCATCAGAGTTCAATCAGCTCGCAGGTGGTGTCGAGGCAACCAATGTAGACGATTCTTGTCCTTTGACACCGGATTGGAAGTCCATTTTCTCGCAAACCCCGAGAGCGCAGACTATCCTAGATGGCATCACCGATGTGGATGGCAACCAGCCGTTGAATATCGGACCACGTCCTGGAGTTTCTCCAACTCAGAGGAATGTGAACCTCCGCCATTTAAAGCGCTCTCGAGGTCGTGTCGAAGAGAACGAGAGTGGCGATCGTAGTGCACGAACTTCTACGGTTAAGAGCGAAGACGCCGTGTCACCCTCTCTAAAGAAAGAAGAAAATGACGACCTATCTCGAGAGCTTGTTCAAAATGCGCCACCTGCGAATCCCCCTTCTGCTTCACTTCCACCTCGCCCATCAGTAATTCCTCCACCGCGTCCACGTCCCCGATCGTCCAAGAAACGTCGCGGTTCTCAGCCAGCTTCTTCTCAGCCATCGGCTACGAGTCAGCCCCACGAGATGCCATGTATTGAAGGGACATCGGAAGTCACATCCGAGGCAAGACCCGAGAATCCACCAGTCCAAATGAACTTGCATTCGCAAGGAGCGAGCGCTTCTGCGCAGCTGTCGGTTCCTCCCATAAAATCTATGTTGTTGGCTCCACTTCATTCGGAGGCACAATCTACAACGTTCAATTTCCGTACCAACGGAAAGATAGCGCAGGAGCGTGTTGGCCTGCCGGAGATCTCTTCTCTGGAACCCATCAGTGCCACTTTCCCCCATGAAACAGAGTTGGGGGATCCAACTAGGGATCATGGAAGACTTTCCGACGAATCTCGCCCTGGGCGTACTGGTAGTAGTTCTCGTCGTCAGCTCGACTATCACCCTTCGACTGTCTCTTCTCAGTCGCTGTCTCATCACCCAGGAAGTGATTCGTGGCGTCCCCCAATGGCAAATGATGTACCTCGAGCAGAACCAGTGCGAGCTTCACCGCCCACCACAGGAAGAAAACGACCCTCTGATTCCAACGATGCCGAAAATCTCCCCCGATCTCTTAGGCAACGATCTGATGTCTGGATTGCAGATGAAGTGCGAGAATGGAGGAGAGATTCTAACCGTAGGGACGGACTCGCTCTTAATTCAGAACGTGAGGAGCGTCGACCCTCTTATAGGACTCCTCCACCGCCAGATCGCTGTCGTTCTCATCTTCCTGAGCGTGTGATGCATGACACAAACATCCCTTCATCTGATATCCTGCCTGCTCGTTATGAGCAGTCCTACAGAAGACCTGAGAACGAAGAGTCTCGACACCTACCGGCGCCACCGCATACAACCGCATCTTACCATCCAATGGTAGATCAATATCGCCCAGGCGATACTTGGGTAGGTACAACCTACGATCCACTGGTAGAGGGAAGGATGGAAGTGCACCAGGATCCTAAGCTACTGGCACGGATGAGCGACACACAGCGTTTTCCGATTGCTGCACATTCTCGTGTACGAGGTAGGAGTGACCCAAGCAAGGGGAGAGCCGATCTTGCGAAAGGACGTGGTAATGGGCGTGGTGGAACTAGTTTACTTGGAAGACTGACTTCTGGGCCATCGAGCTTGGAGGATCGGTTGACATGATTGAAATTCTCTGTCAAGTGTTCTTATGTTTTTTTTTGTGGTTTTGCTGTTATGTTTTCATTACGTAATTATTACACTTGCTGCTTTACGTAATCGAGGGCCGTGTCATGTATGAGTCTGCCAGGAACGGAGTCTTCGATGGTATAGACCCAACACAAACACTCAAGAGCAACTAGCCAACCAACATCGTAGATGAGCTGGACAGGGTACATAGCAATCTCCAGTAGTCTGGGTATCTGAGCTTATGCATCATTTACAGATTCAAGAAGTCCTTGAACAGGGCGGGAACAACGGTGCGCAGTCATCGGTCAGCGCTCTCTACCTTGCTGACGGTCTGTTGAATCTTGAAAGGTCCTGCAAAAGACTGGTCAAATAGAACGCACCGTCGACCGCGAGTTTGCAGACGAGGAAGCCAAATACCGGGCACTCGAGAAAGAATGTCAAGCACTGCAGAAAGATAGCAAGACATACGGTGATGCCATGCGAGGTAAGTCGATTGTCGCTTAGCAGGTAACACACCAGAGCCATCCCCTGTTGCTCATTTCATGGCCGCATTCCAGCCATGGCCTCTGCGCAAGCACGATTGGCAGATACAATTGAGAGCTTCTACGGGGCCTCAGATCGCACGTCCGATGGTGCCATGGCAGGCCATGCTTTTAAGAGTGCCGTCGAAGAGCTCGATAACAGCGTTCAGAGAGAGTTGGAAGCGCCGTATCGCACGTGTATTATGGAGCCTCTTGGGAAGATGAACGCTTACTTCCCTGTCATCAATGAACACATCTCGAAACGAAACAAGAAGCTTCTCGATTACGACGCAGCAAGGAGTAAACTGCGCAAAATCATCGACAAGCCAAGCGAGGACCCAACCAAACTCCCTAGAGTCCGCTTTCTCTATTATATCAACTCGTATCACATCCCCTAAAACTTGTCATGAAACAGGCACAACAAGAGCATGACGATGCAAAGGAAGTCTTTGAACTCCTCAATGACCAGTTGATAGCAGAACTACCACAACTGCTTGATCTCCGTGTGCCGTACTTTGACCCGAGTTTCGAATCCATGATTCGCATACAGTGCAAGTTCGCGGAGGATGGTTACGAGAAGATGAGTGCAGTGCAGAGATGTGTCTTTTGACTCCACGGATTTGGATCGCTCCTCATCCACATTGTTATAGATACTTTGCAGAAAATGTCAGGGAGGATTACGCAGCAGGGCAACTAGATGCACAGGTATGGTGTCGTCCATTGTGGGTGGGTGACGCAAAGGCTTGATAGCTAACGAACTCGTGATAATTACAGGTCGAGGGTGTCCTCCAAGAGATGAAGGAGTTATCTATCTGTGGAGCCAACTAGATACATGTTGCCGTTCACTCGGTCGTTTCAAGCATGTAATTCTATCCTTGGCATTCATAATTCATATCCGCTTTTTTTTGGGCGATCGAATGGAACACCACAGACTTGTATTAGGCACCGGCTCGCCAGCGCAAAAGGGATAACTGGTATACATCAGTGAGGTTAGCGAAAGCAAGACGCTGCTTCGAAAACAAAGAGGTTGTATACAACTGACAAGCATAAAACGCACAAGTAAATTCACTTTATGAAACAGTGTGGATGAAGAGGGAATGCCCTAATGTACAGAACTTCTAAATCATACCAATGCATAAAGTGCGGTGCACAAACCGGAGTGATGTGGATTGACGGTTTGATGAAGGAACAAAGGGTATATGGACATAGAATGGAGAGAACCACAACGTAGAGTCGGAGGATGTATTTTGTCATAATGGGGAAGCATTTCACGGTGTATGCCCAAAAGAGAGAGAAACTCCACGATATACCACATAAATGTCGAGAGGAAAGCAATGGACAATTTGGCTAGGGAGGGCCGAAGCTCGTAACGGCGAGGCAACCAAGCCAAATCATCTCGACAGCTGCTCTGCCAATGGGCGTGAGGACCATTTCACTATCACGCTCGTCGTCTTCCAGGCCAGAAGAGTGTTGAATAGGAAGATCCTCCTTCGCACAGAGTCCGAGACCGTGAAGCCCATCCTCCACGAAGTCGAAACCACGTTCTCGACTCTCGCAATGACACACAACGGTGGCCGTTTGTGTTTCTCGACTGTCAGAGACGGGGTAATTGATCGCTTCCCACTCGGGCCCCGTGATGGCTAGGCCGTTGCTAGGAAGACGAACACCTGTGAGTCTGAGATCGTCGTAAGTGACAACACGAGCGACCACGTGGAACGAGGGGAGGTAAATGGCCTTGGTATCGCCTTCGACACCGCTGTCAGATGAATGCGAATGTTTGGCCTTTTTCTTTTCTGCCTTTTTCCCTCTGGAGTCTGTTGTTTCCCCCAGCGGAACATAGTATACGAGCAGGTATTGTCGTTTTTCTGGTGTCGTGACAAAGGACGTAGAGTTGGTACTCCCAACATGAACGCTCCCTGCATCCGTTTCGCCCGCCCAGAGGGGTAAGAGCATGTACAGGCAGTCATCGGGAATCTGTTCGAGAACGCCATCCTTAGACTTTCGCTTGGATCTGGATGTCTTGTGAGGGTTTGTATGTAGAAGACCGACTTCTTTGAACGCATCGTTCAACTCTTTGAGCACACGGTCATGTTCCTCCTGTTGGTCCCGACCTGTAGTAACGATCCAAGGAGGTTGGAATGCGCCAGATTGGGAAGACATGGACGAGGAAGGAGCATCAGATCTCGGACTGCCACGGAAGACACGGAAGAGGCGTTTGGCAAGTCCGGGACCCGATTCCGTGTTGGCACGGCTATTGGCTATAGAGCGATAGTACTCGATGTCATTGGGATTTAATGCACCGAATGCTTCCGCATGTGGAGTGCGCGCAGGCAGACCATCATCCGAGTCCAGAGAGTCACGGTGGTCGCGATGGTGTCTGATAGGAGGCGCAGAAGAAGTGTCGTTTCTAGCACCTTTGTAAGATTGATCACCAATAGATAACGGGGGTAACGACGACGTTGGTGAGACAGGGCGGCTGACGGGTTCACGTTTCAGGGCGGTCGACGACGACGATATGCTAGGGGAGAATTGGATCTTCATAGGTCGCTCGGGCGCAGAGACAACTTGCTGCAAAGTACTGTTGTTGACACTTCCTCCGCTGCTTGTGGCCGTACTGGATTCCGCGCTCTCAGCGTTGCGAGGCTTCTTGTCGTATTTGTCTTTGTCTTTGTCTTTGCCCTTGCCCTTTCTGTTGGCATTCTCTGCGTCTTGCGCACGCCTCCATTCCTTCTCGCGAGTATCGCGCTCGCGGAAAGAAAGGCTCTGCGTTCCTCGACGACTCCCTTTATTTCCCCAATCCCTGTCCTTTTCTTTGGAATTCCGCACATCATCCTCGAGTAAATTATGGGTATTGATCTGCCTTGTTGTCTTGGTATTGGTATATTGTTCTTGGACTTTCTTTGGGGCCAACATGATGCCATGCCGCATATTCATGTGCGTCTGAGCGTTGAGAGATGTGGCTCCACCACCCAATTTCCGGCTAGAAAATAGTCCATGCGAACGGAATATCGAGAACGCAACGGCTCTGGAGTGCTTGTGGATGACACTGTGAGGACCGCTCCCAGTGTTACCTTTCATGTATGGATCAGGGATATGACGAATGTTGATCCGTTGCTGAACACCTTTGGAAGAGTCGGCTGACCGCGGTTTGATGACAAGCCTGTCGACTTTGAATCGGCCGACGTGACCACATCGCCACATCTCCTGCACCCGTGAAGACATATCCTTGATCGGTTTTTCCGGATGGGCCGCCCGAGCACGCTCCAACCTTCGGCGTGAACTGCTTGAAATCGATGGATCTGCCTTCTCGCGTACGAATGACCAGTAGTATCGTAGCGCATCAAACTTCCGATCGTGATTTCGGAGGTGCAAAAGGAAGGAATCTTCATTCGGGAGCGTGAGAGAGCTGCCTGGAGCAATAGAAGCGAACTGAGAAGTCGATGCGCGGTTGCCACGGACAAAGGAAGTTCCGGATCCAAAGGAACGTATACTGCCCTCGGATCGTCTTGAAAGAATGTATGACAGATCGAGGCCTTCGTAGACGCCTCCAGTCTCAGCTGCGTGCTGCTGCCTGGCCTGCACCTGTGCCTCCAGTGAAGCCCAGTCGGCACGGGAAAGTGGCTCAGATTGTGGAAGGATCACCGTTGAACCATCACCACTGTGAGACGAAAGATGTGTACTTGTGTCATCCCAGCTTCGACTAGGTAGGCGTATAGTAACGGTGCTACCCTCGCGACTGCGGACACTGTAAGCATCGGTGGCCTGGACGACGCCGGGGATTGCTATGGGAAGACTGCCTCGCCTTCCATCGTAAAAGGATGGAAGGACGGCAAAAGGACCGGGGTTAACTAGTTCAACGTCTTCTTGGACGTCAACTAGAGATTCTTTGGCAAAAGTGACGGGGGACGAACCACCGTCAGCATAGCCAATTTCAACCTCATCGTCACTACTGAACTGCTCTGTTGTTCGCATGCTTGCACGAGAACTTGAGCGAGATGTCGTGACAGATACAGACGAAGACGATGGTGTTACCATGTCTTGTGATGTCGATGCGGAAAATCCATGTTTACGCGAGGCATGACCAAATGTGTGCTGGGAGGCGTTGTCTGGCATGACCCTGCCACGCTGACGGTTCAAGAAGGCATCGGTGATCGGATCTGTAGATGAGGAGGGATCTTTGCTTTCCTCACCGTCCGTCCCAGAAGTGGCGCGTGATCTAGAGCCTGAGGATTTCGCGGCAGGGGTTGCTGACGGATCCCTCGTGGCAGAATGGCGACGTAAATGGGAGGAAGGTATTTGAGATGAAGCTGGGCGTCCCGGACCCTGCGAGGGATGACTGCTGACAAATTGAAATGGTTGGGACGCTGATTGACCGAAGACGGAAGGACGAGGGGTGCGATCTGCACTCAGACGGCGTTGGGGTGGTGTGAGTGGACTGATCGACTCGGCTGCTTCGGTCTGTGCGTCATGAGAAGGATGAAATAGGCGTGCGTCTCCAAAGGTATAATGAGCGAGACCTGCGTACAGACTGGTATCGGGATTTGACGGAGAAGTTGAGGAAGCTGACTGGCCGGAGACGGTCGGAGAGAGGGAAGACATGGTGGCAAGGTGGGGAACGTGGGGGGAGCGGTCGGATGGTTGGGAGGGAGGGGAATTACGGGAGATGACACGTGAGGGTGATGAAATTCTGCTTGGGGGGGAAATGGAGGTGAGGAGGAGGAGAGTAGATTCGAGAGGATGTACACACAGATCATTGTGGATGCTCTCGCTCTCAAGCTCTTTGGCAAGGGCGAGCTGGTCAGTGATGCGGCGACCGATGTCGAGCCTTTCTTGAGAAGACATGGAAGAAAGCGGGGACGTAGTAGGCGTAGCAGGAAGGGTAGTAGTATGTGCAGAGAAGAGAAGGAATTAAACGGAAGGTGTAGATGGGGAATGAGTCTCACAAGCGGCGCAAAAATAAGCAACAGACGAGAACTGGACGATCGCCGATGATACCGCGACGGAAATTCACGGAAAATGACAGAAAATGAAAAGCAACCAAAAAAAAGTAGAAAACAAAACGAGAAAAGGAGAGAATCAAAGTAAACGTACACCAATCGAGGGTCACCTTGTCGAGCTCAGGATACTACTCGTCATTTTATTTTATTTTATTTTATTTTTTGGGTTACCTTCCGTCGCGAGTCTCCCACGTGGTATCGCGTGGCATGTGATCGATCCCCGATCTCACGCGTGACCACAACCCAGTGTGATTGGATCTCAATCTCGGTCATCCACCGGTCATCTTTGCGCGCCATCAGATAGGCCTCACCTTTGCCTCATCCGAGGATATATCCACCCCTTTCCGACCACGTTTCTGCCACGCGTCCTTCACGTGCACCCACGTGTCCATCCATTTCAATGCGATCATCGCACGCCTTCTCACCACCCCACTCGATCGAGCAATCCCCCGATCTGAACGTCCCGCCACTGGCTCTGTACTGCAGATCCTCACTTCGTTTCGCACTGCGCCGTAGCCATCCCAATTGGCGGTCACACATCATTTATCAACATTGCTATGCTTGTCAAACACTTAGGCGGCCATCGAAGGGTTTAAACTAACTTTGTACCGATGGGGTTGGCGTCCTGCTCCACTGTTCAGTGCATTATACGTGTACCCAACAACCTGTCATATGCACATCTGCCCCTTTCTCTGCCATGTTTGCCTTTAGCTTTCGTCACACGTGTTCGGAGATGAATCAAGCGTGCCCATCTGCAGTCGTTAAGACGTACAAAGCCCCACTCGTTCCATGACCCCACACTCAATGAACAAACTGGAAGGGTTTATAGGTCACTCGCAACTGATGCTCTTCATCGGGTCTAGTGCGAGTAGCGTGAAGTGTGTCGGGACGTAGTTTGTCACTCATACATATCAGAGAGAGCATCTTATATATCGGCTTGATGGCGTAGTTGGTTATCGCATCTGTCTAACACACAGAAGGTCCCCAGTTCGAGCCTGGGTCAAGTCATTTTTATTTACTGTTGCTTCTTCTTTCTTCAAATCAACCTCCAAGATAATATTTTTTCTGTAACCTTCTTGACCACCGCCAATGGCTTTGCATCTGGAGTACTCGTACCCGGGGCCAATCTGTTGTCATTGGTTTCTACAAGTAGTGTGTAGTACTTCCCTTCCAGGCAATCTCATGTCCCTTCGCTCCTATCGTCAATGACAAGTTATATCTACGAACTACCGACGACGGGGGCAATCTCTTTCGCTGATTTTTGCATTGACGCGACAGAGGGTCGTGCGTACACCCCGCGTATCGCTGATGCAACCCAAGCGAGAGCAAATATGAGGGGCGCGCTGAAGCAAGCGAGACGAACCGACAGTGAAGATAGAGATCATCTTCGCATCATCAAGGTGTGTCACGCCCAAGGCTCTCTCGCGATATGGACATCCAATTAAATCTCTCAAGATCCTCGATGACTACCTTCCCCTCTTACGCGGGATAATTGCGTGTGTTCGGTCTGGCGAGGTCTGCTTAAAGTACGAGCCTGGTGAGCCCACTCCCCGTTATCTGACTAGTTCTGGCTTTTCTGTGTGATGGGTTTAACGACGAATAGTATTCTCGTGGCGTACAACGCTCTCTTCGAATTTATTCAAGACGTCTCCTCGCCTCCAGCTTCCTTCCTTACATGCCGAGCTCGCAAGCACCCTCCTCACATACGCCATGGCCCTTTCCAACTTCTCATTCTCCGTCATCGCCTCCCTTGGTGCGTACGAGTACGAACGCGCGATAACCGACAAAGAGAGGAAGGAAAAGGATGAGCGACTGAATTTTGGTGTCACTCTGCTTTGTAGAGCCAGTGGAATATTCTCGGCGATCAGCGAGCAGGTATTGGGTGAGCTGGACAAAGTCAAACAGAGTAACGGTGGTGGAAGTTGGACGCGACCACCAGATCTATGGAGAGAAGTCCACGCGGCTCTAGCAAAGATGACACTCGCGGATGCGCAGACCCTCGCTATTCGCAAACTGCTTTCCAAGGCAGCATTCGAGAGTACACTGTCCCCCGGTCCACCTCTCCCAAAATCACACCCTTCTACGGCGCTCATAGCAAAACTTCACCTTGAATGTGCAACGTTGTATTCGTCAGCTCAGGCCCTAGCGATGACACCATCGAAAACCAGCACTAGTTCGGGACTTAAGGCCACTTTCGGATCTTCGAACAAGCCATCAAGAGAGGGAGGGGGAGGGTTTGGAGAAGTATCTGCAAATTTCTTGAAGTACTTGGAGAAGGAGAGTCATTTCCATACGGCAGTTGCACATAAATGGTTGGGTGTGGATGCAGGCGAGACCGCGAAAGCTGGTAAAGGCGGGGAAGCGGTGGGTTTTTTGAAGTGGGCTCAGCAAGAGCTGGAGGATCTGCCGAAAATGGGATTCTCGAAAGGACTGGGTATCGGAAGGGATGGGTCCAAGAGCAAGGATCAAGATGGAAAGGCCTTCAGCGGAAAGACAAGTAGAAGGGCAAGAACGGAGAAAGAGATGAAGGCGGTAAAAGTGTTTTTAGAACATTATCGGAAGATCAATGATTCGTTGACCTTCGATCCAGTACCGAAGCAATCTGACCTTCAAGCATTGATACCTGAGGGAAGGATGGCAGTGGCTGCGAAACCCTATGTACTCCCAGATCCAGCATTCGGACCTGAGTCGAAAGGATATCAAGCGCGGATTCGTGCAAAGGATAGGGCTCAGGAGGACGATGCGTTGAATATTGAATCGTTGAGAATTGACGATGACACAGATAAGGCGCCCACTGTTGTGGATGAAGATAGCAGCGATGATGATACCGCAGGGGCCTCGAGCGAGAGACGTAGTTACGTTGGCGCAGGCTCGTATTTCTAGGTTTGCTGACGGTTCTATTAACGGCATTGTTAGTGTAGTGTACATGGTAATCGCCGTATATCTGGTATCAGTTGGAGACCTTTTCTGTAGCGCACTTTGGCGATCTCAAAGTCTATACGTAAGGAGGAAGACCCCACTCCTCGGGCTTGAATTCCTCGATAGACCGAAGCGTCTGATCTGGTTTATGTTCTCCTGAGTATCCTAATTCCAACAGATTTGGGTCAGGTACCCACACCACTAATGATCGAGTCAGTACCAGATTACAACTTCATAATAGTTCGTTAAAGAAGACGACGAGAACACGCACCCGACATTCCTGCTCTCTTCCCTGCTTCAGCTCCGGGAATTGCATCCTCGAACACCAGACCTTTTCTTCTCTCCGATAGGTGCTCGAGGCTAACGGATTCCCCTTCCCCCTCCCCTACATCTCTCTTCAGTTTCTCGCGTGCAGCGTATAGGAAAATATACGGATCCGGTTTCCCAAGCGTCTTGCCCGCCACATCATCGGCGCATACCAGCATCTCCTCCCTCCCGGTCACCCCACACCCGAAATGACCAAATATCTCCTCCTGAAGATGTGCAGACTTGAGATCAACGTTGCGTCTCTTTGAAGATGTCGCGACGACGATCGGAATGCGATGTTTAGCGAGGTGGGCGATGAGTTTAGGGACACCTGGGAGTGGACGAACGGTATGCCAGCGTTTGTCTTGCTCGATGGTACGCTGCAGAAGGTATGCCTCTTTGGTGAGTGCGATGCCGGGGAAGAAGGAAAGGAGATGGGCGGCGGCCTCGTGTTCGACTGAGTGGGATGGTACATGGTTGAGAAGCAGTAGAATCAGCAGGGAGGTCGTGAATCGTGATGGGTTTGGATGAGTGGGCATACCTTTACCCATGAGACCGGCTTTGATGTTCCATGTCATTTCTACACCGTAAGGTTTGAGAACCTCATCTGTCGAGCACGCGATCAATCGTTACTCATGAATGCGCATACAACCAGTGGGTCATTGGGCGTACTGGTTGCTTCGGTATATACAGATTCTGTATCGATCAGGAGTCCTGTGCGAAGTGGGAGGGTTCAGAGAGTAAGTATGAGTTGCGTCGACTCTCTGGTTGACAGATGTGTACCGTCCATGTCGAAGAGCACGTATTCTATTTGAGGACGTCTCGTAGAGGATGTAGTCATTGTTGATCGTTGAAGGGAAGGAAGAACTTGAATGTACGACAAAATAGTCGAGGAAGATCAGTTTGCGTGACGGTTTTCGGAAGTCGACAACGGTCATGATGCGCGATGTGTTGACATGGTACACAGTGTCGACGCGGACAGTCCTGGACGAGCTCTCAACCTATTTCAAGTCGCCTAGAGGAGGCTCAAACAGACACGAATGCTGTACCACGGTCCGTAGCATCGTTAGTTGTTGCTTTGAATCTGTGTGTGTTTCCAAGTGTCACTGGCCCGCTCTGCGCCAGCGGATAGTCTGCGGAACCGTTTACTGCCTCTCGAAGGTTCTTTTAAATCCTTCCAGGACCACATCTTGCCTATGTCATCCATCAATTAATATCGTCTATGGTATCCCCTAGTACTTCCGTTCTCGTGTGTTCGACGGTGCAAGGAAATTAACATGTTTACGAGGTATGCTATGCGGATTTGCCCTGCAATACTAACTTCACACACAGAAAAAGAGAAATGCACCATGATCATGGGTTGGTCCTTCTTGCGATATTCATAGTTGTTTTTCCAGACGATTCTGTCTCGATTCGCATTGGTGACATGGAGAAGCGCACTAGCGGCCCGGGCAAACATACACTGTGGTAAGGAGTGGTCACCAGACGCCGATTCTTCGCTTTATTTCCTCTCGCCACCACGCATCGTCAGCAATTTGTTACTTCTGTCGATGTCGCATGATATGTTTACATGTCCTTTCAACGGAGTCTAACGGCCCACGGAATCCGTCGGTTCTGAATAATGGATCAAGTGCATGATGGGTCATCTGCCTGTGATACCGTCATTTCGGTTATGGCCCTCCTTTAAAGGCCAGGGTGTGGAGTAGGGTATCCTTCAGGCTGCTGGTGAGCGTCTCTAGTGAAGAAGATGCTGCTTTCTGCGCTGGTCGCGTTTTTGAGCGCGACATTGTCGTTGGCGTCATCACAACCCGGGATCGATCGGAAACTCAGCTTTGCAAGAGACACCGATGGACTACAGAATAATGTAAGTCATTCTCATACTATCTTTGTATTTGAGGGTTGACTCGTTTGCATCGTCGACGTAGGTTACATGGGATGAGTACTCGATCATGATCAATGGGGAACGTATGTTCTTGTTTAGCGGAGAGATGCATCCGTACAGGTTGGCAATGATCTCGTTCCTGTTTTCGTCCGTGGCCTGAGTGCACTCTTAGAATGCCTGTCCAGTCTCTTCATCTGGATTTATTCCAGAAAATAAAAGCTATGGGTTTCAATACTGTCTCCTTTTACGTATTCTGGGGTATCATTGAACCCAAGCGAGGCGAGATATCTTTTGAGGGATTTAGAGACTTACAACCTTGGTTCGAAGCCGCGAAGCAAGCGGGCATTTATCTCATGGCTAGACCTGGTGAGTCTCTCCTTCAATAGTCGCAAGAATAGGTACCTAATCTTCTAACAATGAAGGTCCTTACATCAATGCTGAGACTACAGCTGGAGGTTTCCCAGGTTGGGGCACGTACACACCGGGATTATGGAGGACCTCAAACACCACCTACGTCGAGGCGTGGCAAAACTACGTGTCAACCATTGGAGGCATCCTTGCTGAAAACCAGATTTCAAATGGCGGTCCAGTTATTCTAGTTCAGTCTGAGAACGAATACACCAACTGGGCCCCTGGTTATTCCGAGGATTTTGTGTATGAAGCTGAACTGTTGACTGCTTGGGTCTGTTTATTTGCCTTTGGTATCTTTGGTGTTGCTAACGCGAACTATGTCTCAGAGGAATGCTGGCATCCGAGTTCCCATCACCTTCAACGACGCGTCTCCTAAGGGACACTATCGGAGTGTTAACATCTGGGGTAAGTGTGATCTGGACCCCTCCTGTTTTCCTGCCTCGATTTCTCACTCTTGAGTTTCGTCGACTAGGATACGATTCCTATCCTAATGGATTTGACTGCTCTGATCCCTACACATGGGCGCCGAATGCTGTCCCGAAGTGGGTGTTTATCTCTTTTGATTTTGTTGATATGTTTATTCAGTTCTCCATCTCTTAGTTACTTCTGGGATGTACACATGGAATACACTCCTGAAGAGCCTGACTCCGTGTATGAATTCCAAGGTGGTGCATTTGATGGATGGGACATTTTCTCATTCCACGACGCTTATCTCCTCTGCTGACATGTTTCATTGATAGGGGTGGTTCTGGTTACAATACCTGTGCGATTCTCACTGGACCCGATTTTGAGCGAGTCTTCTACAAAAACGAATTGGCAATGTCGACCACTTACCTCAACCTTTATATGATTTACGGTGGAACGAACTGGGGTGGTATCGCTCACCCTGGTGTGTATACATCCTACGACTATGGTTCTGCGATCGCTGAAGATCGCACTCTTCGCGAGAAGTACTACGAACTCAAGCTCCAGGCCAACTTCCTCCGTGTTAGCCCGGCCTACCTCACAACACGTCCGATGAATGTAAACTACACCCAAGGCGCATTCACTGGTAATATGGCGTTATTAACTACCCAGTTGCTGGATGCCGTTGGCAAGATGACCGGATTCTACGTTGTTCGGTGAGAATCGTTCTCTTTTCTTTCTTATACTTGCTGTCTATTCTGCATGTGGAAGTAGCCGCTCACATCTGACTTTGGACAGGCAAAACGATTCATCGTCAAACGCAATGCAGATGTACACACTGACATTGCCAACGAGCGCCGGAAATCTTACCATTCCTCAATTGGGTGGGCAACTCACCCTTGACGGCAAGGATTCGAAGGTCCACGTTGTCGACTACTCCGCCGGTTCCAGCCATTTGCTTTACTCTACTGGAGAGATTATGACCTGGGCAACCATTGACGGTCGAGATGTAATCATCCTGTATGGAAACGCCGGAGAACTTCACGAAACTGCTTTCGTATTCAATACCAGCGTACCCAATGTCACCATTGTTTCAGGTTCACAATCTCTGAAGACTCAAACCATCAATTCCACCAACCTGGTCATCCAGTACACGACCACGGGACAAACAGTCGTGGAGGTTGGATCAAACGTTTTGTTGTATATCTTGGGTCCGTGTTATCGCTTCTCAAACTACTTTCATTCACTCCTGACATTGTCATCCAGGACCGTGCCAGTGCATATGAATTCTGGGTGATGTATCCCCCTTCCACTGGCTCGTTTGCGAACTATAGCACTACCAACCCGATCCTCATTCAAGGCGGATACCTCATTCGCTCCGTCGAAATTTCTGGAAGCACACTTGAGATCACGGGTGACTTGAATAGCACTACATCATTTGAGATCATCGCTCCTTCTGCATCTTCCGAGCAGGTGACCTTCAATGGCGAATCATTGGCATTGACGCCGACGAGTTACGGAACACTAACCTCATCGAAAACCGTGTCATTGCCTTCTGTTCAACTTCCAGACCTCGAGAGCTTGACGTGGAAAACCGCCAATTCTCTTCCAGAAATCCTACCAAGCTATAACGACATGTACTGGACGACGGCAGATCACACGACGACTGTCAATCCTACTCAACCCAATACGTCTGTTGTTCTCTATGCTGGTGATTATGGGTACCACACTGGAAATATTCTCTGGCGCGCACATTTCACATCCACCGGTGGAGAAACCGGATTCACAGCCAACCTCCAGGGAGGACTTGCGTTCGGTTACTCCGTCTGGCTTGGTCAGACCTTGCTGGGATCCTGGGTTGGGGATGCTGTACACTCGAACTACGAGGGTACCTTCAACTTCCCTAGTACTTTGACGAAGAACGACGAGTACGTGATTACTATCTTGCAAGATCACATGGGCTATGAAGAAGATGGGACAGCCGCCAGCGATTACTTCAAGGCTCCTAGAGGACTCTTGAGTTACTCGTTCATCGGTGGCTCGGGTACGGAAGTAAGTGTCTGGAAGGTAGCTGGGAACCTCGGCGGAGAGGACTACGTTGACACGACCCGTGGACCACTGAACGAGGGTGGACTGTACGGCGAGCGAATGGGATGGCATCTTCCTGGGTTCCCCGACGAGAACTGGGCAGAAGGCTCTCCAACCACCGGAATTTCTCAGGCTGGTGTCAGTTTCTACAGGTCAGTGAATATTCCGTTCAACCCTCTTGGTTTGGGAACTGACCTTCATTCACACAGGACCACGTTTACGCTTGACGTCCCCGCCGGTGTTGATTACCCCATGGCACTTGTCGTCTCAAACACCACGATGAACCCATACTTCCGCTCGCAGGTAAACAGCGTTGAAAAAGTCTTTCGATATCAAGATCCTTACTGTAACTGCCTTAATTAGTTCTACGTTAACGGATACCAGTTCGGCAAGTACGGTGTGTAATGACTACTTTCTCCTCCGTGCCGAGAACCTCCTGACCCCATGCTTACTTCCCAGTCAATAGCGTTGGTCCCCAGGTCTCTTTCCCAGTCCGTGCGTATCTCCCATCTTACTCACCATGTCCCGAACTCACCATTGTTTCCATTGTAGCCCAAGGTATCCTGAACTATAATGGGATGAACACGCTCGCTGTCTCTCTCTGGGCCCACGAGGCAGGGGGCGCTAAATTGAACTCCCTCGCGCTTGAGATGACTGCGATGGTAGAATCGAGCATGACACCAGTCGCGAACCAGCCCATGCCTAACTGGACGCCTAGAATGGCGACATAACGGTTCATAGTGTGCCTCTCTCGCAGCTGAGAGCCCAATTGAATGAGGCCTGTGGCGTACGCAATATATAAATACCAATGGATTAGGATTTGTGAATATGTATCTGAAATGCGGAGTGCTATGCCAGCCCAAGAATCTAAAGCAGGTGACTCGCCACGGTGATGTATGATGCGGACGGGTCGCCTACGTGATATCGTCTTCTTTCACCCATTATCGAACAAATGTTGACGGTGAACATTCTGACGAGTGCCGACAGGTCAAAGGAGTTTACCGATGGGAACTAGCCCATCAAAGCCGTTCTGGCTTCTATCGAATACTAAGTGGCCACGCAGAAATGTCTGTTGGACAACACCTTTGAGTGTTAGTCCTTCGTACGCAGAAAGTCTGTTCTTGAAATAGAGATCCTCTGCAGACACCTGTTCGAACGGCCGTCACTTGTTCATGGGTTGAGAGCCGTGCCGACAAAATAACCCTCACCTTATACTCAGCGTCGGCATCCCAGATCACAAGATCACCATCAAGACCGACAACCAGGGAACCCTTGCTTGCAGAGAGTCCTGCGAGTTCTGCCGTTCGTCCACCCATCCACTGGACAACTTGACCAAGAGAGACTTCTCTCCCAAGTTTGCTACCTTCCGTCCAGAGTAGACTTAAACCTAGGCCAAGACTACTAATGCCAGCCCACGCTGCCATTATATCCCCTTCTTCGATCATTTTCAGCTCTATAGCGCAGGGGCTGTGGTCAGATACAACGCAATCGATATCTCCGTCAATCAAGGCCTTCCAGAGACGGTCACGGTTCGACTGATCACGAATCGGAGGACAACACTTGAATTCGGGACGCCTGCTTGGGATATTATTGGCAGAAAGGCATAAATAGTGGAAGCATGTTTCCACCGTCAATCTATAGCCTTTCTTCCTTGCCGCTCGGATGGTGTCAAGGGCAGAAGACGCCGACAGATGCGCGATGTGACAGTGGAGGGATGGATACTGTTCTTGAAGTCGTGTGATTAAAGTGACAGCATCAACTTCTAGAGCTTCGGGTCTTGAGGATAAGAAGGTATCATACAGTGTTGAGTCAACGGATGGGAGTGGATCTGTGGAGTTGAAAGGGTCCTCAAGTTCTGCATGAAACAGCAGGACGGTCGGCTCATGCTACACTGTTGAGTTAGACTGTAGCCTGAGTGGCGTTGTAGTATACCTCCAACCTCTAGTTCCTGCATATGCTCCCGTAAGTCACTCTCGGATATAGGCGGAAATTCCTGTGATGGATTAGCAACCAATGCATCTCATTTGGAAGAACATAGATTATACCTCATTTCCACTGTCAATCAGGAAACATTTGAACCCCTTGACTCCGCTAACAATGAGGGGCTTTAGGTCTTTTTAAGTTCATCATGATGCTCGAACCTCAGGATAAGTCATGATCGTGTAAGAATGCAGACGAATTTGGTTTCCTGGGACAGCTCCTCCCCAGAAAGCAACATCAGTCCAACACTGACCCTGGGCGGCCATGCGCTTGATCTCTAGGTTTTCCACTGTAATCGTCGGTGGCGAGGAATCTAAAGGCATATCCACCACTGTCGTAATACCACCAGAGACCGCAGCCCTGGTGCCAGTCCAGAACCCTTCCCAGTCAGTGTGACCGGGCTCAT
The DNA here is from genome assembly GCA_038094055.1 of Chalciporus sphaerocephalus. Lineage (NCBI taxonomy): Eukaryota > Fungi > Basidiomycota > Agaricomycetes > Boletales > Boletaceae > Chalciporus > Chalciporus sphaerocephalus. The sequence goes on from JBBPTH010000011.1 coordinate 76,723, forward strand.
TCAAATGAACGTGGGTGCTGGAGGTTCGAGTTCACTTCCACAACGTCGAGAATGACACATTATGCACCAAGTGGCTTACTCTATGAGCCCAGGGAGTATGTGTTTGTGACCGACGTCGAGAAACTGAGTGTCTGCATGTGCATGTCGAACTGCGCCTTCACCTACATACTCCGGGTCGATGGATACAATCTTCCCTGATGTCCGGTCCACAGTGATACTTGCGGGCTGTGTGCGACCAGATGGCAAAAGGACATTCTTGCTAGTCACTTTCAAGTAGCGAAGGGTTGCCATCGCTGGAGGAGTGGCTGATAAGCAACAAGTAAGACGATTCGTGGGACTGCACGTATCTGTATACCTATCTATTGTGCTTACCAGGATCAGCTCGGGTACTAGTAGCAAATTGAACGTGAATGACACAGAGAAATTTGACACGAGACTCAGGTATTGCTCATTGGTCGCAACAAGCATCATCATTGATATTGAATATTGAATATTGAAGCTGGACTCGGGACGCTGGTCTTAGCGATCTGGTCGTCGTCTACAAGGAAACAACTTGAAACTGTGCTGGTTGAACGCTGTTCCTGGAAGCCACTACGTTGATGTCTTCGTTGCCCAATCCTGCCATCATCGGCTAATAACTTGATCGTATCATTCTCAAGAGATTGTATTCTCCGAGCGCTATGCAGGCTCTATGATAGAAGAGAGACAGTCGCTCCTATTCCTTAGGCTCAAAGTCCGAGTTTATTACCCTTGAACCCGCAGTTTGGAGCAGCCAAGGAGCGAGACAACACGATAATATCAATCATTTCGTACACTTGATTTGATGGTGAGATACACATAAAAAAGGACTCGTTTTCCATTCTGATGACCCTGTCTACTTCTCGAGAAGCAAGCCAAGAAACTAGAGTAACTATGTGGTGCGTTAATTGCTGCGGACGACGAACTGCCCACCGAAGCGAACCGTCTGCTGTCATGGTCAAGGGTGAGGGGACTGACTTCATCCTTTAGATCTAGGTACTTGTTCATGTCACGCACGCACTCACAACATAGACGGCTTCGTCGCTTTCAGCCAGCTTCATTGAAGGGGGGTCACGAAATACTAATTTATTTGATCCTGCCCGAGCGTGCTGTGCTCAACAGTAGCGAGCGGAATACCTCCAACAGAAATCGCCGTTTTGATGTCCATCGTCTTGACAAGGTAGCTGGGATTTTGGTCTTCACCAATGTGAATAGCCGCGCTCTTCGTGTCATCTCCGTCAAATAAGATAATGGTATTGTACCTCCCTACAATGAGAGTGGTAGGGTTAAGGTGACTCGGGAGTTCTTCGGACGGCTCATGGTGCAATGGGTGCAATGCTTGACACAGTGGCTTATCGTGAGCTATCTGACGGAGTGTCAGAGTGGTCCAAGATCCAGATCCGGGCTAGTGCTGTTGTGAGGAAGCAGACCTACTGCCTCGCGCCCCCAGTCACAAGACAAAGAGGTGGGAATCAAAGCATCAACACCATTATTGCGAGGGTCGGCTATGTGAGTCTGACTGGGAAAGTAATAATATTGCATGATCATAAGAGAACTGAGAATACACAAAGATACGTTGACGCCAAGCATGGTACGATTCAGAGTTCATCATTCGCGAGTCATAAAGGTATGATGTACGTGTAAAGTGAAAAATGCAACAGGTCAATAATAAGATTCATAAGACTAACCACAGAGGCCATCCTCAATGTGCATCCCGCATCGACGACACTTCACCCGACGATCGAGGATGCAAATGCCAATTCCAAGGGGGAACCATACTATAGCAGCCAATATACCGAGGATGCCAAAACTGGTTTCTGGCACATGACCTCCCTGCTGTAGACACATCATCTCGGGGTGATCAGGTGGGTAGGGCGAATGTAACTGCTCCCCAGTGATAGGATTCTGGTAGTAGTACAACGGGGGAGTTGGTGCTGGGTACAACCCTGCGATAGGGGATATTAACGGAGCGGGCTGCATGGGAGCCTGAGGTTGGGGTTGTTGCTTGTCATTTTTGTCGGGCTTTTGCACATCTTTGCGTCAAGTAAACATATTGTTAACAGAGTAACTAGAGGGTCACGCACTATTGCTAGATCCAGCAACATACTCGTATGCGGGTGGGTTATCGGTGTAGTTCACCTAGTAACGATACATGGTTAGCAGAGTACGAGGGGAACTGGGTATAAGCTACTCACCATGTCGGCGTTAGAGTTGATGATCATCTAAGGAGGTCGTCGTCGTCTTTAAAGGATGTGCTGTGCGCTGCGGGCAGAGTCATCCAAAGGTCACGTGGTCTAGCAGCGGAGGATGCTATTTGTGTTTATTTGTACTTATCCCGATCATTTGCAGTTTCCTTTTGTGGGTGTTTCGTAAAAGTGAGTCTATTGATCTTTGCACGGTCAATTTTTTTTACTTTCGACTGAATCGGTTTGTGCGCACTGAAACTGTTCAAACGGCATGGACGGAATAACATCAACCTCAAACGATGCACCATCGGATTCAATGACCTCCAGGGACTAGTTCGCACATGCCTGCACTTCCTCTATGCGAGATTCTGATATCTTATTCTCTTCTCTTTCAGCTATGCCGACTCTTATGCGCATTTCGGTGCGCGATCAAAGATGAATTGTAGTCTATTATCTCTTACAAGCTACATCTTATCGGACAGGCATTCATGAAGAGATGCTGAAAGACAGCGTCCGGACGGGATCATATCGTGCTGCGATCGTAAATAATGGACATCTATTCAAAGGAAAGACTGTACTGGATGTTGGGTGTGGCACCGGTATTCTTAGCATGTTCGCTGCGAAGGCAGGAGCAGCTCATGTTGTCGGGATCGACATGTCAAACATCATTGATCAGGCTCAAAATATCATAGAAAAGAATGGATTCAAAGACACTATCACCCTTGTCAAAGGGAAACTTGAAGACGTCGAGCTGCCAATAACACAATTCGACATCATTATTTCAGAGTGGATGGGTTACTTTTTGCTTTACGAAAGCATGCTCGACACTGTCCTCCTGGCCCGGGACAAATACTTGAAGTCAGGAGGACTGATGTTCCCTGACACTGCGAAGCTGTATCTGGCCGCAATCGAGGATCAGGATTACAAAGAAGAGAAAATCAACTTCTGGGACAACGTTTATGGGTTCGACTACTCCTGTATCAAGGATATCGCACTACGGGAGCCTCTAGTCGACACAGTCGAACTCAAATCGGTTGTCACCGATCCCTTTATGCTGAAGCACATCGACTTGTTGACGGCTAAGAAAGAGGATCTCACCTTCCGTACACCCTTCGCGCTCACTGCAACTCGAAACGACTACATCCATGCTTTCCTCGCATGGTTTGACATATCATTCGATTGCACACATAAGAAGATCCAGTTTTCGACAGGACCACACGCGCAGTACACTCACTGGAAGCAAACGGTATTTTATACACCTTCTACGATCACGATCTCTGAGGGCGAAAAGCTAACTGGCACTCTCGAATGTGCCCCTAATGCGCGGAATAATCGGGATCTTGATATCTCAATCGAGTATACCGCTGGCGGCGAAACCACAAAAGTAGACTATAAAATGTGCGTGTTTCTTTCTTTATCACCCATCCTCAATGGGATTGTCGTGTATATATGCTGATCGGTTGTCAGGTCGTGATTGACCTTGTCTCATTTCTTGTATGTGCAAAACTACCTTCTGCCTAACTGTGTACCCCCATGCATACCCGTAATGCCACCGATTACCTGTCACTATGTCATCCCCCCTTTCTTATCGAATCTAGGTATTAGATGTGCATGTGCTGAATATATCCATACCGCAGTCTGTCTTGCCAATAACATAGTCGTTCTGTACTCCTCACAGAACACTCATTCGTGTATGAAATTCTCGAATCCTTTCGACTATACAACTTTACTACGACAAAGAAGAGACATAACGATTCCAGATCCGTATAAGTGTTGTCGTTTCAATACCTTCTTACCATCAACCCGATCCGAATGTTTCCGTTAACCAACGCTCAAGGGCCTCGTTGAATTCCTTTGGTTTCTCCAACAGTAGCCAATGACCTGCGTCCACTTCCACGATCGTCAAACCAGCCGTGGCATACTCCTTGGTCGTAGCCAATTGAGATTCGCTAAGACAGACATGATCACACTTGGCCCCCGCGAAGAAAGCTGGTTTCTTCAATCTTAAATCATCTTCTGTGACCGCTTTATTTCAGATTACTAAAAGTGCATCGACTGCAATATGTTCGCATCACTCACTGGCACTGATATCGTTGTTGACCCCTTGTATGGTGCTCTTGTACCAATTGAGGGCGCTGTACGGTCTACCGTTGAGGAGGGACGCCTTGATGTGGTCGTAGTGCTCTACGGAAACCGATCGATTTAATATCTGCCATCCAAGCCATCGAACTGTAGAGAACCTACCTCTGGCGTTAGATAAGGCGCTCTCGGGAGCGTCTTTTTCTGCCTCATGAACTCTTCCAACTTCCCAGGTATGTTCATGTATACCTTCCATATCTCGGGGTTGGCGGGATAAATCACCTCGAGGAACGCATCAATCTGCACGTTCGTCAGGTACGTATGAGACCACGGGTTGAGCTACTAGTAGTACGCTCCACGTACGTTATCTCGGATGAGACTATCGGCGCCCTCACTCCCGAAGAAATTCCAGTATCCGTACAGTGGGCGACCGTGCTTCTGCTTCTGAAACTCGAGTAGCAGATCCATGGTGTAGAATTTGCCTGGGACGACATAACCAACTGCAGTGAATCCAAAACCCACAAATCTGTCCGAGTGCTTGATAGAGAGTGTACTCGTGATAACGGAGCCCCTGTCGATGTATGGTCCCCAGAGTCAGCGTATCATAGACAGCAAGTTTCTGAATTTAAACAACTCACCAATCGTGTCCAATCGCAGCCACGTTCTTGACGCCCTCTCCATCCAGAATATCCACTATGTCCTGTGCGATGGCTGTATGCAGGAAAGCAGCTGGGTCATCGGGTTTGTCTGTTTCTCCAAATCCTAACAAGTCAACCACGACCAATCCATAGCCTCGAGGCTGGAAGTAGTCGATCTGTTGATACCAATCGCGCGAGGTAGAAGGGAATCCGTGGATAAGGGCCAGCGTTAGCTTGCCTGGCTGAGGGGGGGAGAAGAGGTATCGGTAAGTGAGCCCCCTTTGAGTTAACTTTGTCCTGGACTCGATTTGTACTTTCTCCATCATCGACAAAAGTGGGAGTCGTTGCGATGAAGGTGTTTGAGACGACGCTCCGCTTTATATTCCCCCGACTGTACAACAGAGAGTAGTCAGCTGCAGCTTATGTCGGGTCTGTTCACTGAGACGTGACAGTGTTTCATCCATGTTTCATCAGTTACCCCAATTTCCGAGTCCCCCAGCGTCACCAACTGCGTTCTGGAGTCTATGCAGCTTGCAATCAAATCACGTACTACAATATCACGTCCGAGTTAGAGTTATGTGGTGTGGACCAATTGAACCGAGGACACCGCCCCCCCTGACTACAAGGGCAGTTAACTTGGATAAGGTCAAGTGAGTGATGTGGACTCTATCCGTCCGTATGCCGTACTTATGTAACGTCAAGTCTCGACTCTCCAGCCAAGTCAGTTACATAAACGTACTGGTGACCCAACGATGGAGTGCTTCATTATACTCCCTCGGTTTCTCCAACGCCAACCAATGACCTGTCTCGAACTCCACCGTAGTCAAACCACCCACTGCATGCTTCTCGATCTCTGCAATCGCAAAGTCACGAGGACAAACGTAGTCATATTTCGCTACGGCCAGAAAAGCTGGCTTCTTGATCTTGATGTCGTCTTCAGACACGCCTAAAACAGCCCGTGTGCTCTCAACTGCGACCTTATGTTGGATACGGTGACGTACTGGCTTGGATATGATCATTAACGCCTCGCAAGTTGCTCCTATACCAGTTGAGAGGGCTGCTCAGTCCCCCTCGAATGAGGGACGTCTTGATGTGTCCATAGTGCTCCGGGGTCAGGTACGGTGCCCTCGGAAGTCTTTGTTTCTGCACTACGAACATATCCCACTCTCCAGGCATATTCATATATATCTTTGCAATCTCGGGATCCGCAGGATACATTACCTCAAGGAAGGAGTCAATCTAATGGACAAGGTAAGCAAGGGTATAGGATCATGGTGACACGAGGCTATACTAAGGTGAAAAGACCTTACGTTGTTTTCTATCAATGTTGCCGCATCCTCCCGCCTGAAGAAGGTCCAGTATCCCATCAACGGACGGCCGTACTTCTGCCTCTGGAACTCAAGTATTACATCTAGAGGAGGAAACACCGCGGGAGGAAAGTAAGTGACCGCTGTGAACGCGAAACCCAGGAATCTGTCTGAGTGCTTCACAGAGAGTATGCTTGTTATGCCTGAACCCCAGTCGTGTCCGATCGCGATCACGTCTGAGATGCCCTCTCCATCGAGGATGTCGATCATGTCTTGTGCAACAGCAGTTTGCAGAAAGTCGGCAGGGTTATTAGACTTGGGTTCCGTGCGTCCGAGTCCCAAGAGGTCTGGAACGACCAATCCAAAACCCATTGGCTCGAAGTAGTTGATCTGGTGATACCAATCATGTGATGTGGATGGAAATCCATGGATGAAAAGGAGCGTCGGCTTTTCTCGCTGGGGTGGCGAGAAAAGATAGTGGTAGTCGAATCCTCTTTGAGTTATCCTGCGTTTTGATCCTACCTTGTCCATGAGCTCTGCGGCGTTGAACGCTGATGAGTTGGAGATACCCTCGATTAATGTGACACATTATATATCCACCACTTGTCCACCACGGCCGATTGCGTGCCCAGAAATTACTGTGGGCCAATGGGAGCAAACACGCGAATACTCTGCCTCACAAGTTTGATCTAGCGTCATCGTCACCTACGCCGCCAAAGATGTCCCAGATTTCCGATTTCTGTATGGAGGGCACACTCAAAGGTTCTCGAACGTGAGTGCCGTCACATCCACCGGCGCAATTTCATAAGTAGCAAGGTATGGAATGAGACCAACCTGCGGGGACCAACATCGTGCGAAGTCATTTCTCTTGTTGAATTGTCTGCCTGCGCCGCACTTTTCGGCATGGAAAAGTTGAGGACTCGTCTAGGAAACACAGATTAGAAGATTAGAAGATGGTGCGCAAGTAGCAAGACAGGCCCACGAAGTCGTCCAGGGGGTGATACTGTTCTCGTACTCGTCCTTTTTGCTTTCAAGTAGTCGTTGAAACATGCAAGCAACGAAACAAGAGAAATCCGAAAAGACATGTCGTCTTCCTGGATGGTCCGGAACAGTTGATTGATCTCAAGCTCATGAAGGGTTGACTGATGCCCATAGATTGAGTGATAGACGGAGCTAGATATTAAAGAACACCCAAATCTCGGCCACACACTCGCCGCGATAAAATGCGACACCCGAGGTCAACGTTCGTATTGTAGTTTTTATTGTGTTTTTCGGGCTCACCTTGAGGACCGGACACGTGACACGTGGCGGATGTCCATGAACGTTACGTAATTTTACTAGAAAGGCAAGTGTTATTGTTGTACGCAACTGAAAGACAATGAACTCGTCCTTTGAAAAGCACAAGGGAGTCTGATGGATCATCCCTCCTTTTCTCGTCGGGTCTTCACCCGCCTCTTTCTCCTTCCCTTCACGACCATCTCTTTCTCCTCCTCCTCCTCCTCCTCGTCGTCGCAGGCCGACTCGTTCCTTCTCCATGTCCAAACTTTCATCCCCGCCCCCTCGCTACGACGCTCACTCATACCTACAGGCCTCTTTTACGTCGCTCAGACCATATCTACAACTTCCTCATATTCTTTCTCTCACTTGGCTTGCGTACCCTATCCTTTCTTTGATTTTCGTCATTTTCAGACTTCAACTTTCTTCCGCTGAGTCACAAACTGCAGTCGCCAATGCCAAGGGTGATCTCCTCACAGCTTGTCAAGCTGCCGAGCAGGCAGCGACCGCGGCAGCCAGCATGCCTCGCTACCTTGCAATTGCTACCAACAACCAGTTCGCTGACGCAGCGAATGGAACTATGAACGGCGCCCGTGAAGCACTCATATTGGCTTTGACCTGCATGGAGGCTATCATCAACTTTCTCATCAGCATATATCGTTCAACTTTCCTTTGCTTTCTCGAGCTTGTCGTTACGGGCGGTCTCGATCTTCTTATCAGCGCTGTTCAAGAGATCACCTCGTTCTTACAAAACACCTTGAACAGCATCGTATCAGGCCTTAAGAACGATGCAAACTCATTGAATTCCGCCATTCAGAGCGCTGTAGATGCCGTCAACAAGGTTAATCCTTTCGGGACCATCCAGGCACCACAATTCAATGTCTCTAGCCTCGATGCACTCTCAAATATCACTATCCCTACCGATTTTGAGAACACCTTGATTCAACTGAACAGCTCGCTACCTACCGTATCGTCCATCAAGAATTCTATTGAGAATCTTGTCGACACTCCGTTCGAGGCAGTCAAGGCCGATATCAACAACACATTTCTCGGTCTTACTCTCGATCCTACATTGCTCCCTGTGCCAGAGCAGAATACGGTCACCTTCTGCAGCAGCCTTGACACTTCCTCTGTCGATGATCTCGGGAATGATCTCCTCGAGATTACGAAGATCGGCACTATTATCTTGATCGTGGTCCTTTTCTTACTGCTAGCAGGGCATGCCGCCTTGGAGTGGTACAAATGGCGTTGCCTACGGCAACATTTGCGTCACACTCGGGAAGCATGGATGGCTGATCCTACTACCTATCACGCCTCTGGTGCAAACAGTGCTCCGTCCGTAACGCTCAGCGACCACAACCTCCTCATGCTCCAAACGGACGCACAACATCCACTTCTTACTCGTATAGCCTTCACGATCGCGTCTCGCCTACACTTGACGCCCTCTCAGCACATTCATCTTCGTTGGTTCTTGCATTACATCTTTCACCCTCCGGCGCTTGCCTGTTTCCTTATCGGCTTTTTCGGATTACTCTCCGTCCAAATTCAACTTATCGCTGTTGGCCCACTCGAAGCCCAGTATACTGCGCAGGCCGCTGCCAGCGTCCAGGACCTCTCCACTACCATCGCCACGCAAATGAACAACAGCATGTATAACCAATCTGCAGCTTACGCCAGCGGTATTAACGTCAAGGTTGACAGTGTGCAGTCCACGATTAACAACGGCCTCTTTGGTTGGGTGAATGGCACGACCACCACGTTGAACACCACGCTGAACAACTTTTACACCGATGTTCAAAACATCGTGGCGTCTGTTTTTAACGGAACGATTCTCGAAACACCCGCACAGGATTTCGTCAAGTGCTTGATCGGTTCCAAGGTTAACGACCTCGAGGAAGCGCTCACTTTCCTCAACCAGAACCTTAACGTCGATCTCCCTCGTGTCAACGAGACAGTCCTTGTCCTCTCCCCTTCCACTGTCAATGAGATCACACAGCCGATTGCCACTGCTGCCATCGGCGGAGGTCAGAACGACTCTCAGGGTCTCATCGGCAGACTCGTGGCGACTTACGTTGACTCGCTAAAGCAAGAACGCTTGATGTTTGCTCTCTTCATCTCATTATGGGGAGTGGTCGTCCTCATGGGGCTCGCAATCGTTTTTTGGCATTCATATGCGAGAAACTGGGTCGAAGCATATAAGAAGCGGAAATGGCGCAAGGAGCAACGAAACGGCCTCGAGGAATTCGTCACTCCTTATAGAGATGGGGCGTCTCGTGCAGTTGACTCCGAGAAAGGCCTACCTGATCCTCCCTTGCGTTCGTTCACTCCCCTTCCTGAGTCTCATTCGCACTTCACCCTCGACCTTTTACAACCGTCGAACCAAGCCCCTCCCGCTCCCAATCACCCCCTGAAATCATTGGATCCAGCTTTTGAGAAGAGCTGGGATAGCTTCTTCCGCGAGGGAGAAAAGGACAGGGAGCAGCCTCAGCAACCATCTACACTCAATCAAGCTTTCAGTCGTCCGATGAAGCTCATTGGTTTGGGGAGGAAGAAGAGCGAAGAGGCTGAGGAAAAGTCGGACGACGACAAGCCCAAGTCTGTGTGGTTCAAACCTAGGACCGGTTTGTTCGCAAAGAAGGAGAACACCCTGCCGATCTCGGAGTTCGTTGTCAACAGACCATCATTTCGTGTCCCCCCTCCTCAGCTATCGATCTCGGTAGAGCAAGCCTCGGCGGGTACACCGAAAAGCCTCCCAGTGATTGATGTCACTCCCTCACCTAATCGTGAGCAAACCTCTGTTATCTCTCCAGTACCTCCCACGCTTCCATGGGTGAGAAATGTCCCACCTAGGAAAGCCGCTCCCCAGAGTTCTCCTCCGCCTCCACCGCGTGAGCGTACGCGCAACGGGAGTGTTCCCTTGGACGTTGGTACGACCCTTCGCGAGCACGGCGTCCTTGCTATGCCGCTCCACAACGCCTTCCACGAGCATCCCAGCTCTCATCAACCTGTTCACTTCACTCTCTATTCCACGTTCCCCCCATCGCACTCTGGCAATCTCGCTTCCCAGGAGAAACACCAACGTTCGTCGACTGCCCCAACCCCTGCCTCTCCGGTGTTGGCAGATCCCACCAGTCGACACCAATCCACTCGGTCCATTTCACGACTTCATACGAAGTCACAACCGCTACCCCGAAGTGATGCGGTCGATCCGTTCGCTACGCCATTTGATGACGACGCCGCTGTTGCAAGTCCGGCGAAGACGCCGACGAAGCGGATCACAAATCCTTTTGCTGGTTTTGCCTTGTAGCCTCCCGTCGCCGTCTTGTAAGCTCGCCTGCCTCTCGGATTTTCGGATTCACCCTGGACGTCCGCATATAATATTTATGTTGCTAATCTCTGTCGCTCTCGCTCGGACGGATGTGATATGTATAATCTTAGGTTAAATTCACATACTCACCCCAACCCCTCACATTCAATAGCTGATGTATCTTTAGAAGATAGCCGTATCGGTCTACTTACCCTATTCCGCTGGTAGTCGGATCAGAAATGTATAAGGAGTCGATACATACACAGTGTTCGTGCACTACTAGTAGTCGATGCCAGATTTGACAACGTTATAGCGGGCTAAACTGGTCAATCCCACATCCCCCAACACGAGGGTAACATACACACCCAGTACATAACAAGATGATCTAATAGGGTGATTAAAATGTTGATTTTGGCGGTCGATTCGGTATGGATTCCCACAAGGGATGCATCAGAACAGAAAACAGAAAGCTCGAGCTCAATGAGCCAACAAGTACTCTGAAATAATACTATTCACTCTCGCATCTACCCTGCTGAGAATCTCCACCGTTTCAGTCTGGAGGGAAGAAACAACATATAAGCGCTAACGCTCCCTCTACGAGAACAGCACTTACCCAGAGACGTCTCGATATCTCCTTCCCTTCCTCACTCAACGCGTAATCGCTCTCCTCCGCGACCTCATAGCAAGATATGTACCGTCCATGCCTGACTCTCTCACCCGGATGCACAGCGGGATGGACTAATGTACGACTTCCGACTTCGGTTGTGCGCGCCACCAAAGCCTTCGCCGCGCGTATGACAACGCTAACGATCGGATTGCTCTCGAGTGAGCGAGTGAGACGGGAGTGACAGAATCCGGGATTGATAGCGGAGACAGAGACAGGTGTCGGGTTCGGCAAACGAGAAGCGAGCTCACGAACGAACATTACTTCTAGCACTGTCATATTGTTCAGATCCTTCAAAATCAAAAAGCACATATCATGTTCCCAGGATTTCACTCACGCTTTGACAGCTCATAGCGCCTGCGCATGACACTATACAGACGTGATTCAGTCTCAATCATCGTGCTTTCGCGTGAGCGCCATGCAGCGTGGTGAAACTTAAGACGCTGTACAGTAATCTTGGTCGTTAAGCTTTCCGAGAATGCTGGCCCAACTCTCAGGATTTTTGAGCTTGCTGGCCACGAAATGGCCTTCGCTCGACACGATCACGAGTCTTGAAGCATTCTCTGGCGTCGTCGTCTTAACGAGGTGGGGCAGCATCAAGATGCTAAGTAGGGCAGTCGATAGATAGTTTACTTGAAGCCTAGATAGTCATAGGGGAAAAAGTCAGCGTCAGTGTGCCGTTCATGAAATACTCTCCGGAACGAACGTGGTCTCCCATCCATCTCTGGTCTTGCTATATGTCATAGTCGACACGGCAGCGTTGGCGATAAGGACATTGACTGGAAAACCTTCCGCTTCGACCTTGTCAGCAAACTTACGCACGGAGTCGAATGAGCCCAACTCGAGAGGCCAAGCCTCGACTGTCTTGATCATCGACCGTTGCTCGACATCTTCTTTGGCTTGCTGGCACTTATCTTCGTCACGGGCAGTGATAAGTAACCTCTTCGGTTTGAGTTTCGCTAGGTGGACAGCGGCTTCAAAGCCGAGTCCAACGTTGCAACCAGTGACGATAAACGATTTGTCGCTGATATCCGTAGTAGGAACGGAAAGTGTCGTCCATTGTTCACGGAGGAACGAACTGATGGTTAACTTGCCCATGACAATTGTGGCGTATTCGGGTGAGAGTCCAAGAAATGAAGAGCAGAACCGTAGTTAAAGTCGATGGCAAGAAAGAATAGATTTGCCGTACCAGTTTAATACGGGAGAATTCGAGACTCTTGGAGAGTCTGAACAAAATTGTCGCGAGTGTGTTTTGGCGGGATCGAGAAACGAGCTATTGAATCCCCCGGGATCAGTATACGATGAGAAGAGCTTCGCAACCCAGACATGATCGACCTATACTTATAATGATCCAGAGCTATAATCGTCGCGACCTTCCCGCGGGTTGACAATGAAGTGCGACTCGGAGGACGTTGAACGAGTAGGTGGTCTCATACATAGAGTCCTAAGCATGGTGTGACCGTGAAGGGATAGTCGGCCGCATACTATTACCATTAGAACGGTTGCTAGTTCTCGAGTTCGCTCACCAAGGTGTAATCCATCATGCATCAATGTATCACCCAGCGGGTCCCATACATCCATGCATCGTTGTCGACGTTACCGTGCGGCGTGGGATCCACCAAGCCACTTATTATAATTACTGGTGATCCGACGGGAAAGTGAAAACGAAATAAAAAAAGAAAAACCAAAGTTCGTTAGAAACTGCATCTAGTCAGTTTTGTCAGTGAGACTGCGTCAGTCAGTGTATAGGTGCGCGTGAGGTGTGACTTTAATTTAACTACTGGAGCGACGATGATGATCAATGCTTATAATGAAAAGTTGAGCTTGAAACAAAGTCTCGGAGCGCTGCTGTTCAGCTAGCGCATACTCTACCCGAGCTGAGCCGAACGAACTCGCGAACCCCTTTTGAAGGTGCAGAGCAATTGCGGTATGGATTACACAAGTGTTGAGTCGGTCCAGTAATGTATCGTGCTATACAATCGTGATTTAGATCATCCTCGTCAAACGAAGAATCGAGTCTACCGCTTCAAACTATTACGGCGGCGCAACATCGATCTCCTCATAATCATGATGCACCCAGTGCAGCCTTCCAATCCTTCCCCCCAACGTCGCCGAGGACTCTCTCTACCTCGCTCTGCTCTAGATTGAGAATCACTTTCCGTTCGCCTACGGGTTTTCGTGCAGCTGTAAGCCCGTCCTCCATGAGCATCGCCCGCGAAGCAAGCAGGGAATCCAAGACAAAAGTCAGTTCCCCAAGAACTGGAACTCGCGTTGATTCTCCTTCCCCGAGTGTCTGCACATAAATGAGATGCTGTTTCTCAACCTGTGAAGTGTCACATATGTCAAAAGGTGCATCATGACGGCGAATTGGAAGCTAACCTCTCCCCATTGGATCTCTTCGATGCCTTCTCTCTTCATGCACTTCACTAATGAAGCTAGCATAATCCTCTCGTGTAGACTTAACTCCTTTAAGAAGGCGGCCGTTGGACTATTTTGCATTACCTTGATGACCTGCTTCACATCGTCCATGCCAGCCGTCTTACCTTTGGGATGCACAAGCTCCACAGCACGACGGCAAATGTCGAGGACACGTCGTGCATCACCAGAGATAGAAGATACTTTCATAGATGCAAACTTGATGGCATCTGGAGTAATGACATCGCGTTGATAGTCGGATGGGAGATGTTCTTTAGAAGCGAGGATACGTGCATGAACTATCTTTTCGAGTTGTGGAGTTGTATACGATTGGAAATTGATTCGAGTCATGCCTAGTCGACTTTGTACACGTCTATTCATGACTCGCTCCGGAAGGTCCATCGTATTCGCAACTGCAAGGACGACAAGTTTTGAACCGGATAATGTTGGCCAGTTGAAGAAGTTATAGACGACATCTTGCTTTGCAGTCACAAGCTGGTCCAACTCATCCATCAACACGACGCATGCATGGCCACCAGGGCCAGCCCTTACACCAGCACTAAAATGACTACTGAGTCGTTTCAGCGCTTCCTTTGAACTGACTTTGAGATGTCCTTCCGTCGAGACATCATGACCGGAGACCGTTTCCCAGAGAAGGTTGTAAGCCGCAGCTGGCTCTGGAATTCTAAGCCCGTTAATTTCAACATATGTGAAGGGGACGGTTTCCCCATTCTCTGCCATGCGTTTAAGTTCGCGTACGACTGCGTGTACAGTAGCTGTCTTGCCAGTTCCAGGAACTCCTGAAATGTAAACGCACCCACCACTCCCTTCTTCAAGAAGTTCCTCCACCGTACGCAAGACACGATTATACTCGTCTTCACGACAAGGCAAGATATCTGGTCGCGCGGCTACATGTAGAACATGCATAGCTCTTAACCACGCATCCTTGGGTAGCCTTTGCAGCTGCTTGTAATGCTCTTGTGACAAGTCTGGTGGTGGTATACGCACAGTAGGTACTTTGAGACGATTTCTTTTCCGGATAGCAGCTTTTGAATGAGGGGTTGGTGCTGCTACTTTAGTCACGCGACGCTTACGTGGCGTGGACTTGGATGGCGAGCTGACCGTGCGTTTGCGCTTCCGCGAAGGGGTTCTCAGCGGGTCATCTTCCCCAGTTAATTCTGTAAACGAGCTCTCTGCGTCTGACTTTGACGTAAGTTCATCGCCGGCGAGGGAAGGTAGTTCGTCGTCGTTGTTAACGGACTCCTGATCCTCGTAGTCGGTGTCTGATCCTCGTGTAGACAATTCTTCATCTTCATCAACCCTCTTTAGTTTGGGACGTTTTGAAACTCGAGTATCCTTCCGGTCTGGATGCTTCACGAGAACGTTCCAAGATCTCCCACTAGTCTGTTCTTCAAGGGACTCTGAGAGTGCACGCGCTTTATGGTGAGTCCACGAGAACTTGTAATAAAGCCCTTTCCTGGGATCAAGGGCGAAACGACAATAGAAGGCTTTTATATCGTTAGGATTGGATATCGATATTCGGAAACCTTTGGAAACTGTGATTTTGTGCGCATCTTCCTCGGAGGGCTGGTCGGTAATAGTGCAATGGCGGATGATATTCAAGGGTGGTAAGATTGCTTCTGTGGCCAGAGTAAAATATACTTCATTCTTCGAAGCTAGATTACTGGAGTTAAAATGGACGCTGCGACATCGTGACTCACCTCGGTGTGTTCTCGCTTTGGACGTATGCTTGGAAGTTCGATTGGGCGTTGAAACCAGTGTATCCGAATAAACATATTGGACTGCGGGTTCTCTTCCGATTCATCCTTCCTGAGTTCCCACATCGATGCAATAACGCCAACGCTATCATACTTTGCAGTTCCTGTTGAGACACAGACAGTGTCACCGACGTTGTAGACCTCCTGACTACTTTGCGACTTCGACCGTGGCTTGTTTCGAAAGGATGTCGGTCGAAGGGTTTTCAGGCGGGTAAATGAGTGGTAAAATGCAGTTTTCATTCCACGCGAGGGTCGCCAATCCTCATCCTCTGAGAGAGCCTGGTAATCTTCTGGTATGGATGGTCTGATGTGGAACGCCTCGGAAGTCCATGAAGTGGATTTGTCTGCCCATGCACTCGGGTGCACGGGTGTAACTAACGGTTGGTATCGTTTCGAACGACGCGAAGGCGTTGCTGGTGTAGACATGATGAGGGTGAGCGCAGGACAAGATACTACTGCCACCAGTGATCTACCAGTGAACACGCGTTCGTCACAGACGCGTCACGTCGCGCGTTGGTACTAGATAAGATAAGATAACGTTGCAAGGTCATCGATTTTTTCAAGATATCGACCGGGTCATACTATTAACTTCCCTCCCTCCGTCGATGATACCGGGCTAACATATAGTTAACCCATTTACCAGTAAGTGTGGCCATTTTACCCTCACGATCTCTGCATATGTCTGTTTTCGTGTAGGTAGATATGCTCATTCTCCCCGGATCATCCGCCCTCACTGAAACAAAACGACAAACGCTCTTGCGAGACATCCAAACTATAAATGACGACGTAGAGTCCGTAGATGCGGTATACATCCATCTCGTCAAATGTCATACAACTATTCTCGAGCAGGAACTCGGTCAAGGAGCGTCCCCCCACCGCGAATCGTTGACAGCCCTCCTCGATTACGGTGACCACATTCAACTACCTGGGACCTCAGCCGCCTTGCAAAGTGGTCGAAATGTTGTCTATGTCATTCCCAGAGCAGGTTCTATATCTCCCTGGAGTAGCAAGGCAACAGATATCGCTGGTATCTGCAACCTCGGAGACCACATCCTGAGAATCGAGCGAGGTGTTGCCTACATTTTCAACCTGAAACAGAGTAAATCGCTAGACCAAACATTTCTCTCTGCGATTTTGCATTTATTGTATGATCGCATGACCCAGATCATCCACCTCTCTCTGCCTCATGAAGACGCGATATTCACCCACCAAGAACCCGGTGCTTTGCGGACGGTGGAACTCAAGCGAGACGATGAAACCACAAACGTCGTCACTGCCAGAGAACGTCTCTCTGCAGCCAATAAAATGCTCGGCCTTGCCTTGGCATCAGATGAGATCGATTATCTAGTCGATGCTTTCGTTGCTGGAGCTTCTCCAATCAATCGTAACCCTACGGATGCCGAGCTGTTCATGTTCGCACAGGTCAACTCAGAGCACTGTAGACATAAGATTTTTAATGCATCATGGACCATCGATGAGACCCTCCGCGACAAATCTCTCTTCCAAATTATTAGAAATACCGAGGAGAAGAGTGTCAAAAAAGCGATCTCCGCCTACTCTGATAACGCTGCTGTCCTTGAAGGACCCACCGTTCCCAGATTCGGAGTCATACGCGGGAGACCCGAGGATATACCTCTCTACACCTCCACAGTCGAACCCAATCCTATCCTCATCAAAGTCGAGACACACAACCACCCTACTGCAATTTCTCCGTACCCGGGAGCAGCGACAGGTTCCGGCGGTGAGATCCGCGATGAAGGCGCCGTCGGCCGAGGATCCAAACCAAAGGCTGGTTTGGCTGGGTTTACCGTCTCTAACCTCCGCATTCCGGGTTATGAGCAGCCATGGGAAACGGACTTTGGTCGGCCGTCTCACATCGCATCAGCATTGGAAATCATGATCGATGGTCCATTGGGAGCGAGTGCATTCAATAACGAGTTTGGACGACCAGCGCTTGCGGGGTACTTCCGCACGTTTTCTGAATCGGTGCCTGCCTCGGAGGATGGCACGAAGGAGATCAGGGGGTACCACAAGCCCATCATGATAGCAGGGGGTTACGGTAACGTCCGACTCGGTTTTGCAAAGAAATCAACTATCGAGCCTGGTGCGAAGATCGTGGTGCTGGGAGGATCAGGAATGTTGATCGGTTTAGGAGGTGGAGCTGCGTCAAGCCAGGTGTCCGGAGCTAGCTCAGCGGAGCTCGACTTCGCATCCGTGCAACGAGACAACGCAGAGATGCAAAGACGGTGTCAGCAGGTCATTGATGCATGTGTGGGACTAGGAGAAGGAAACCCCATCCAAAGTATTCATGATGTAGGTGCGGGTGGGCTCTCCAACGCCTTGCCTGAGCTGGTGCACGACTCCGGGCTCGGAGCGCGATTTGAAATACGAGACGTCCTTGTCGCAGATAGCTCGATGTCGCCTATGGAGATCTGGTGCAACGAAAGTCAGGAACGATACGTACTCGCCGTCTCCTCAGACAAAGCCAGCCATTTCGAGGCCATTGCAAAACGGGAGCGATGCCCATTCTCCATCGTCGGTCATGCCACTAAGGAGGAAGAACTCATCGTCACCGACCGCCTCCTCGGCCAAGACGTCATCAACCTGAAAATGACAACCCTCTTTGGTAAACCCCCTCGTATGTCTCGCAAGGACAAAACACGAAAGATAACATTCAAACAGTTCGATCTCTCTCTCTCCACGTATCTCCCAAACGTGACCAGTCCTATCTCAGCTGCCGTCGAGCGTGTGCTCCGCCTCCCTTCCGTTAGTTCCAAATCTTTCCTTATAACTATCGGAGACAGGTCCATCACCGGTCTAGTGACTCGCGATCAGATGGTAGGCCCTTGGCAAGTCCCTGTTGCTGATGTCGCTGTGACCCGGTCTTCCTACGGCTTTGACATCCTTGCTGGAGAGGCCATGGCCATGGGTGAAAGGACTCCCATTGCTCTCCTTAACCCCGCCGCGTCAGCTCGTATGGCGATTGCTGAGGCCCTCACGAACCTCGCCGCAGCATCTGTCTTAGATCTTTCCTCTGTCAAGCTAAGCGCGAATTGGATGTGCGCTGCATCGAAGGAGGGAGAGGGTGCAGGATTGTACGAGGCTGTGACCGCAGTGGGTATGGAGCTTTGCCCTGCGCTCGGGGTGAGCGTACCCGTTGGAAAGGATTCGATGTCGATGTCGATGAAGTGGAAGCAGGGGGAAGAACAGCGAGAAGTCAGTGCTCCCCTTTCCCTCATAGTGACTGCGTTCACCGCTGTGGACGATGTGAGCGCAACATGGACACCACAACTCCGCACAGATATCGGTGAGCCGACTGTGCTTGTATTCTTTGACTTGGCAGGAGGGGAAAAGCGCATGGGTGGATCGGCACTAGCGCAGGTGTTCAAGGAGATAGGATCAGAGGCACCTGATGTGGTGAATCCTACCGTGCTCAAAGCGTTTTTCGATGGCTGCCAGAAGGCGAGGAAAGCTGGCTTGGTCTTGGCGTACCATGATCGCTCTGATGGTGGGTTGTTTACGACCCTCGTAGAGATGGCCTTTGCAGGTCGTGTGGGCGTAGATGTTTCGCTTGGCGTATTGGACTCCTCTAAGGACGCCGTTGCAACGTTGTTCAACGAGGAGCTTGGTGTCGTCGTCCAAGTGCGCAAGTCCGCCCTCGATGAGCTGAAGACTACGTTCACGGGTACAGGTTTCCCCGTCACTGCGATTTTCGAGATCGGCACTGTGAAAGAAGAGACCACTGATCAAGCCTTCGTCATCCGCAGGAACTCTGAGGTGCTCTTCTCTCGTTCCCGAGGAGAGCTCCAGGAAATCTGGTCCGAAACGTCGTTCCGGATGCAAAGTCTCCGCGATAATCCCACTGCCGCAAGACAAGAATTTGACCTTATCAGCGATTCAAGCCACAAGGGCATCTACTACGAACTCACATTCGCATACAACCCATCTCCTTTCCGCGACCTAACACATCGCCCTAGAGTTGCTATTCTCCGAGAGCAAGGTGTCAATGGTCAGATCGAAATGGCTTGGGCGTTCGCTGAAGCTGGCTTTGACGCCATCGATGTACATATGTCCGACCTCTTGAGTGGCAAGCTTTCTCTGGTAGATTTCCGTGGGCTCGCCGCTTGTGGCGGGTTCTCTTATGGTGACGTCCTCGGTGCTGGAAAAGGTTGGGCTCATTCAGTTCGTCTCAACGAGACTGCAACGAAAGAATTTAAGCAATTCTTCGAGAACGAAGGAACGTTTACGCTTGGAGTCTGCAACGGATGCCAGTTCCTCAGCCACCTCCGTGAACTGATACCTGGCGCGACTCACTGGCCCGATCTCAAGCAAAACGCGAGCGAGCGTTTCGAAGGACGTGTGTGTATGGTCCAAATATCACAGACTGAAGCTACACGACGTTCTGTTTTCCTCCGTGACATGGTGGGCTCCAAGCTTCCCGTGCCCGTTGCTCACGGAGAAGGACGCGTGTCGTTCGATCAGGGAGATGCACAACTGCAGGCGTTGCGGTCTGCGGGACTTGTTGCCAGCCAATACGTGGACTCGAAGGGATCGCCGACCGAGGTCTACCCCATGAACCCCAACGGAAGCGTTGATGGCATAGCTGGAGTGCAGACACCAGACGGAAGGGTACTCGCACTCATGCCTCATCCGGAGCGGGCGACAACGTTGGATAGCAATAGCTGGTACCCACCTTCGTTCTCAGAAGCTTGGAAGGGTACTGGCCCTTGGTTCAGATTGTTCCAGAGTGCAAGGGCCTGGGTTCATTGATGGTGAGTGCCCGGCGCGTGCCTGGTCTCATATAAGAGACTAACGACTACTATTGGAAGCAAACCTGGACTCTTCTTTATGTACCTAGAGATTTATGGTTCGAATGCAGAGACTTAGACTTATGTATCTCGGAATACTCAGCTCGAGTTTTCTCTACTTCGGTGCAGTTCGGCGCAGTATGATTAACGTCAGAAAGCTGTGACTCATTTGTGTGACATCCTGTGACACTCAGTTGGTGGTTGCTGCGAGCGTCGCGATATCCGCTTCTTGATTCGCAACGACGACCATGGCCACTGTCTCGCCATTTGCTCGCAGCACTGCGTTTGACGAGCCTCGTCTTGGGGCGCGCGAACAGACCATTGAAGAAATGTACAGCGTTCCAGAGAGTTTCCTGGAAATTGAGGTTCGAAATCCTCAGACACACGGTAGGCAAGTTGCTCTCCTTTTAAACATGATAACTCACGGTGCCGTCGGATTTGGTCGGAAGATGTTTACCGACTATGAGATCGTGTGCAAGATACGCTCGCCGGCTGATGGCTTTGTTGCCCTCCCATCAGATCTAATACATGTGAAGACTAACATCCCTGCTTTCAAATTGCGTCACTCCCTCGTGAGACGCCGTTACTCCGACTTCGAGGCTTTCCGGGATATCCTCGAGCGAGAGTCCACTCGGGTCAACATTCCACCTCTCCCAGGCAAAGTATTCACCAACAGATTCTCTGATGAAGTCATCGAAGCTCGGAGGGAAGGACTCGAACGATTCCTTAGTATCGTAGCAGGTCACCCTCTTCTCCAGGTGCTTCACTATCGCTTTCATGCTGTATTGATTTAGCGCTCACGATGACTCTGCTTTCACTAGACGGGCAGCAAAGTCCTGTGCGCATTCTTGCAGGATCCTGCTTGGGACAAATCTCAATGGCTATGATCGTATTTGCATCCCATGACTCCCACTTTCCCCACACTCACCCACCCAGATATTTTTCAACTCCCATCAGTCTAACACTCGCGGAAGGACGCCCCGGCCCCCACCCATGTACGACTAGGTGTCCTAGTTTTTGTTTGTTTGTCTTTCTCGTACATTCACTCTTGCTTTCCTGCAATATCCTTTTGGTTTTACTTCTCAGGTTGTCTTTATCAATATCCATGATAAATTGCATTGCAATTCAGGAAAACTTCATCGCTCAGACATCTCTATTTTCCGTTCATGGACGACTACATCCAACACGGATCTAGAATCGTATGAGCCAGCATGAAACAAGAAATCCTTTCTTATCCTCACCGTAGGTTAACTGCGTATCCAGACTCGACATCCGTCAATGTAAGGATGTCCACAGAGTGGACGCCGGGAGAGATGGCAAGGAAATCCATGCGGACAGACTGGCAGGTAGACGGGCGGAGGGGTCTGCAGAAGCATATCATTGTCAAAAGGAAATGGCCAGTAAACATGCCAACTCACCCAACTCTCACTCGGTTCTGCAGGGGTAAAATGCCAGGGGGATGAATAGACGCCTTGAGTTCCTCCAGATCAGCTTTATTCTTTGATCCGGCCATCAACTTGCTCTGTTCGAATTTCCTGCGCTGTCGTTTATCCGCATCTGGGTAGTTTACCTCGAACCGTCTGGTCCACGAGCTTTGGTTATATACAAAGATATCCAGCGTGAATTGATCGGAAGGATATAACTTTCTCGGCCCAACCGGGTGACTCTCGCTCTCGCCGGATTCGGCGGGTAAGAGGCCTACTGAGACAACTATCGGCTCTCCAGAAGGTGTCGGGGAAGATTCTACCCGAGAGTCTGTCTGGCCACCAAGCACCATCGGCAGTGGTGTCTGCGGGACCGGGTTCGTCATTCCCGAACCTCTTTCCCGTCTCACATCCACGCTCGGTCCCGAATAGGCCTGCTGAGTTCCCAACGCCTGTATTTGCGGCATAGTCGGCGTGCTCAAGGTACTTGGTGGAAAGGCAGGATAGGCGGGAGTAGGTGGCGTGACAAATGTCTGCGCCGCAGACGGGTCAGTCGGTAGCAAACTGAATCCACCAACCGCAGGTACTGGTGGTGTCATTCCATACGCTGAAGGGGACCGATTGAACGTCTGAAGTGCGACCGACGGGGGCGTAAATGCCAGCCCCTGAGCAGGTATTGAAGGAGACCCTACGTGATCGCGGGGTGGCAACGAGAGGCGGCTGTTCGAGGGAAAGTTGGCAGCACGCATGGCAGCAATACTGCCTGGGAGGGTGTGTCGTTTACCCGCGATTGCATGAGGAGTGGATCTGATGGGTTGGGGGGTGCTTGAAACAGAAGAAATGGCGGTGCGACCTGGGAAGGGCGAAGGAGGTTCGGGGAGAGCGCTACGTCCTGGGCCTGAAGAAAAGTCGACAGGTTCCTCGCGCGGCCGGGATGATAAGTCGAGAATACAGTTCCAGCGAGAAGAGAAAGTTTGAGTCGGGTAGGATAGACTGGTAGTGTCACCCTTTTCACTGTTTGTAACAAACGGTCTTCCGTAGACGGTAATCATCACCCCACGCTGCAATTCGGAGGTGCCAATGTTGCCCTGAGCTGCCAACGAGAGGTTTTCTTGATCATCGGGCGTGGTCCAGAAGGATACAACATAGAGAAGATTATATTGCTCCATCGATCCAATGAGCAGGGGGAAGAGCTGCTTTTCAACGTCGAGACTGAAAGCACCTTCGCCCCATCCGATTAATCTTGCAGTCGCACCTTCACCACTAATTTTCACATCCAAACGTTCAAGAGAGAAGCCGATTGTGGGACCTGACTCCCCGGAGTTCTCTACTTCGACGCAGAGGACAACGGTGCGTTCACTATTGCCTGCCTCTCGCTCTTCGTTGCCGCTTTCAAAGTCGTCGTTCTCCAAATCACTCCCAAGGGTAGCGGAGTCCTTCGGCAATAACACATGGGGAACAAATACCGTTCGCATTCGCACACGGAATCCAGAAACAGTCTGCAAAATCTTGCGGAAGGACTTTCGCAAGATGTGGATCGGGGCTCGTCTGGAAGTTGGAGGAGAAGCTGGGACGTCAGTCGACGAAGATATTGGTGGGAGGGAGAAAAGTCGTTGACGGGTCATATTCCCCAGCCGAGTGGAAGGAAGATGGAGGGGCTCCGACTCAGGGGATATACTAGAACCGACGATTGAGAGCCCTTCTAGCAGATTTACCTCCTCGAAGCCCGTTTCATCGTCTTCATCGTCTTCCTCTCCAGCTTCATCACCAGATTCGGCTTCGGAGTCTTGTTGAGGTATCATGCTCTTCCTAACAAGAAATGCTACGAGGGGGTGAGATGTTTGAGAGAAAGATAAGGCCTTATCTCGCAACGTAGCAGAGACGGTAAGACACAGCAGAGGATCGGAGAAAGGCAAACGGAGATACGACACGATCAACGAAAGCTCATACACGGCAATCCATACTCCTTTCTGCTGTGAAAAGAGAAGCGCAAATCTTTCCTGCGACTGTTCCATAGGCTTCCTAGTTCCCCATATGCTAGAGGACAGCATTGTTCCTTCTGATTGAACATACTTGCGATCAATTTCAGCAGTTGAGGGGACCGGATTTGGCGTAGTTGGAGGAAAGATCGAGGGGTGAAGCGAAAGTGGGCGTTCCTTTGGTATGGATGACGTGCGAGGAGGCGCGAGGTTCGCGGTATCCAGTGGGTCTCTTGGCTTTTGAGAGATATACATTGCCTCTAGGGATACTTGTACGTGGCTGAGAAAGTCCACGAGCTGTCGTGGAGGGTCGTTTGGGTCCGGCTGGGTATTTTGTAACGGATGCTTGACTTCCATCACGAGAAGCATATTTAACTGCTCGTCTCACCGAAGAAAGCCTGCTTTCTCTCTGCTCGAGGTTGTCTGACACTGTCGAGCCATTCATCTGCTAAGACATCATCTGGAAATGAGACTGAGGTATCTGGAGTGATAACTTCAAGAACGCAGGATCCAAAAAGCGACTCAAATGATGCCTCGGCCATAGCGCGGCGTCAGTGAGACTGAATAGTTTCTTACGATCAACATATATACCAAATTACTGAGACAGACAAACCAACGTTGTTGAGACAGTTCAAGTTGAAGTGGTATCGCTGGTGCAAGGCGTTGTTGACACTTGTTGTCCAGTGGCTTCTACGAAGACCGATTTGGTAACGCACGGCAGGGCGATTAGATTTTGTTACTTTGAACTTGAACATGCAGTCGTTTCCACCTCCTGATCTTCTTTCTCATGCAGGACTTATACTCGTTACAGATGAACTTAACGCTCCTGCGGATTTCCTGGTCCACAGGTTTTTGAACCTACATCTTAAGGAGTCAAAGCAATCCTGCTGTCTCCTGCTGTCCGTTTCTGAGGACATGGAACGAATAAAGTCAGTAGCGTCCAAGTCAAATTTGAACATCCCGCAAAACAAAAATTTCAAGTTTATTGATATATACTCGCACCTCGAGGAATCAGAGGTCGTAGACACAAGCTCTCGCGACCCACGATTAAAGCGTATCTTCGACCTTGTCACACAAGAGCTAGTAGATAAAGACAGTAACGATGAAAGAAATCTCGTGATCTTGGAAGATATCGCCACTCTTGAATGGCTAGGATTTTCTGCTTTGGAACTATCCCGTTTTTGTCGCGCCTTGAAAGCTTTCTGTATGAAGACAGCTTCTACTTTCGTGATACGCCTTCATGTTCTCAACCGATCAGAACCAGACACTCTTTTCCGGCATCTTTTGCAACTGTGCTCGTATCATGTCGAGGTTAGACCTCTATCGAGCGGTCGCAGCGGCGCTGTGAGTGGTGAGCTGTGCTTACACCTGGGACCCGTGGAGATTGAACCCTCGCTGCGTCCAATCTCGCGTACCACTGCACTACAATACCGACTCACGGATGGCGGGGCTATTTTCTTCAACAAAGGAACTAGCGAAGGAGTGCTATAGCATGCCGTCTGGGTGACTTGCTGTGCTCTATATTATTACTTCATTCCAGGTTCGTGTCGAAATATATCAGCGTCCGTACACTAACGTCCATGTCGCCGCCCACTACTATAAAAAAAGCTTCCGACCCTCCGACCGTCGTTAGCAGGGTCACGCCCCTCGAACTGTGGCACGAAGCTGCGTGAGGTGAGCCTGCAGATGCTTGACGCAAAGAAAGACAATGGTCGCCATGTTGTCTTTACTGCAATGCATTACGATCGACTTGATTACCATAGAATACAGACACCTTCACTCGTCGCATATAGCACTCAACCTCTCCTTTAAATTCTCTTGCGAGAACACAACTCCCTTCAATGCCCCCGCATACATATTCCACACGAGCTCCCTGTATCCCATATACCCATCCGCGACCGACTCCTTTACATGTGTCAACAAAATTGACACCGTGCGATCATCCTCTAGGTACAATCGGAGCTTCGTCACAGCAGCCCTGAGATCACGCTCGCATGATTCGGAAAATTTAACGTGGAGCTCTTCTGCAGCGGATTGAGATGCCCAGGTTTGTTCGGTGAGGAGCGGAACTGGCTCTGGTGGGTTTGTTGATGATGCAGCGGTGCGAGAGACGTTGAATGCCTTTACGCGATCTATCCATTCTCGAAGGGGATCACAGGGCCCCTTGCTACACAACGAGATGACGTTTTGACAGACTCGTTTGAGGTCTTGGTCGATTTCATGTCTAGCGTCCGTCATGCTTTCGTATCCTCGTGGCATACCGAGTGATACGAAGAGCGCGTCAGGAATTAACGCCGTCGTTTTGTTGAAAATGGAGGTGAGTGTATCTAGGTCCGCAAGCGTCAGTCTAGCTAGGTGCAACGTCAGGACGAACTTATCCGTCATCCCACCCGTATATTCCTGCGGTTGAATATCTCTTCGGGCCAAATCCAGGTTGTTGGTGACTTCCTTTAGGATCAAGAGATGTCGGACAAGGAACAGTTCGCCATCAAGTGTGCTGGCAGGGGTGTTGTGTTGTCCGATGATGAGGCTCGAGGATACGAGCGACTGTCGACATAGACTGACAGCTTCTTGAGCAATGTCTTCGAATATCGCAGGCTTCACGAAGTCGTGTAATTGGGAAAGCACCCAAACTGTCTTTTGCAGCGTTGGATACCACGTCTCTTTCTTGTCCAACGAGGAAAGTTGGAACAATTTACTGACACTCTCCTTTTCCTTGATATCGAACTGAGAAGCGGGTCTTCGTACCGCTGCAAGGTTCAAAACGATATATATATATGAGCATTCTCTGTATCCCATGAGAAGATAGTGAACAAGGCGACCGACCAACAAGCTTGTCCGGGTATGCCAAGTCCTCCGGCTTCGGAACGTAATACCGAATATCAGATTGAATCAAACTCTGGGCTTTGAAGAATAATCGTGTCTGGGCGTCTTGTAACACCATCTGCAACAGGTGGCTGATATGGAGTTTTCCGAGGCCTCTGGATTTTGGATGGTCGAGATCAAGGTTGAGCTCGTCAGGTGGTTCCTCAGGGAAGTCTGCGATGTCGAGCACCATCAAGGCCTGTAAGACTGTGCAGACTTCACATAGAGTCGTAAGTCGAGTTTCATGAAGAATACGAGGCCGAAGATCGTCGTATAGATAGTCGCACAGTGTCTCTAGGTAGGAGTAGAGTTGATCCTCGCCAGAATCGAAATACTCGCGGAAGAGATCAAATTCTTCCGTGCAAAGCTGCTTCAAATAACTGCATCCCGCATTTGTCAGTTCGACTAGCTCGGTATGCGCCGGGTCAAGTCCTCGTATTTCTTCCATCAAGCGCCCAACCAGGAGGTTTTTGCGTACACTAAAGTAGGCTGTGTGACATTCGGACAAGAGGGCGGATAGTTCTTCGGGGTGTGCAGTGGCGCGCCGTTCAAGCTCACTGAGAAGAGGTGCCAATTGGGGTGTGACACTTCGAAACCTGGTATACAGCAGGTGCATCTGTGCCGTGGCAGATACGTCTTTCTCGGATAACCGCTTCGACACGTCTGCTGCCAGAGCTCGAAGAGAGCCAACGAAAAACATCCTGATAAGAGTCATGGCGCGTGTCATGCACTGCTGAAAACGGAGCAGATAAATCTCGGCTTCTTTGAAATGTCGCTAGAGATCGTATGAGCCTTGAGGTATTCGATACAAATATCGACCCGCTCGACCATATACAGGAAGTCAGTTTGGAGGACAAGCGACTCTCCAGGATGATTGAGCATGCGAGTCGCCTGCTCTAGCTCCTGGAAGTACTCCAATCTCGTGGCGATCTCCTCTGTAAGGTCAAGAAGCTTGTCCTTGACGAGTATGAGACGTGTCAGAGAAGAAATCACGAACACCATGTCGGAATATCTTTCCCTCTCCTGGAGCAACCGTTCACAAGCATCCTTCAAGCTTCTCCCGCTCTCCTCGACGCCCTTCCAAGCCTCAAGCATGCTGTCCACCTCCCTCTCCACTTCATCGAGTCTTTCCAACAACATATCCGCAGTTTCTAGATGTTCAGATACCATAGCCACATGTGCCCTGAAGTGGGCCTCCTGGCTATGTGCGACTGAACGATCGACTTGCGCGAACCAGTCATAGAACTGCTGGGGTGTCTGTATGGGTACTTTGGGATCCAGAGGATGCGAGGGGAGTGAACGCGCGAACGCAGGAACAGGAGTGGATGGTCGTGAGCCTGATCCTAGTTTGACCGTCGCGCGCAAACTTGGAGTGGACGGGTGTGAGGCATCATCGTCGACGGTCTCTTTCAGTGGAAGTGGTGCCTTCTCACTGGCCGCTTTGATAGCTGCGACACTCTTCAGTGCCAGGTCACTCAACGGTGCTTTAGCTTCCCATTCTTCAAGGGTGATTTGAGGTTTTGGTTGTAATATTGGGGTCGGTGGGGCAGCAAGACGGCGCTGGGCATTTGGCCGAGCAGCTGACATAGGGTTTTGTGCCAACAAGTTACATCCGCCGCAGCTAGAAGAGCGAGAACGCCTCCACTACACAGCAATCCCCCGCATACGCCTTGATGTTCCACCCAAGGCTTAGCACCTTATATCTACAATATTTCTAGTATACAGAATTATTGTGCTAATCGTCAGGTATTGCTATATGCGCATATCAAAGATAAACTTGGCGATTGGTGAGAGCAAGGTGAGAGAACCTGCGACTACGACGACGCAACATCCGCCCATGGCGACGGCTCATCGGGCATCAACGGAATAGAAGGTGCACTTGTGACCACTGATACAGTCATGGAGATATCGGGTGCTTGACTGGCCGCGTTATCTTTCGCTTTTTCCTTGGACATGGTTTTGCGGTGGGTAGGTGCTGGTTCTAGAACGAAGCCAGCAAGGTGGTTGGGTAGTTCGGGGGCATTTGATGGTATGGCCGGGGGTTTGATCTTGCCATTGAGAACATCCTCTGACGGCTCTGGAGATGGCATTGATCGACTCGGAGGAACTGGGGATAGATGAGGTGTATCCGGTCGTTCAGTACGTCCTGATTCAGCTCCGGAGGAAGCTCCTGACGAGGAACCAGCGCTGCGTAATCGACCATTCTCCCCCTCAATCAGTCGGAGTGCCTCTCTCAGCGCGTCTTTCTCCTGTCGCGCTTCTTTTAGTTCCTCTTCAGCCTCGGCTCGTTTCATCCGTTCGGTAGCAACCATTTTGTTGGCCTCTTCAAATAGCGCTTGCGACAGTGACTCAAGCTCTGCCTCCAGGGCAGTCTTTGCCGCTTCGGTCACTTTATGGGCTTGTCGTTCACGTTCAAGCTGCTCTTGCAACTCCTCCATTTCCTTCTCTCGTGCATTCGGTACCAGGGCCGAAAGAGAAGGAGAAGTCAAATGTGACGGATGTGGGGAGGCAGCGGGAGTTCTAGGTCCTGTTTCTCACATGAGCGATGATGTCAATAGAAGGCACGAAATAGATAAGATCGAACCCACCACTGTTGAACCGGAACCTGAAGAATCGGCTCTCCTGGCTGGTCATGGGAGTCAAGGGCTGAACAGTGACACTTGGGAGTGGTTTGGTACCATTGACGAGCACCACGGCGGCACTACTCGGTACAGTGGGTGTCCCCGTTCCCGATTCGTTCAGAGCTCCATAATCGAGGCTTCGGGGTCGCTCTTCAGAAGTCCTTTCGACAATATGGTTCTGAGCCTCGCGAGCACTCCATCGACGCCATCCTACATCTCTGGCACTGCATGGCGTCTCCCTCTTGAGAGCCTCTTCGAGCATCTCATTGTTTGATATGACAAGCTGAAGATTTGATTTTGCAAGGTTCAGCTGGGTCTCAAGTTCTGTCTGTGTCTTGTAGGCTGTCTTGAGGAGAGAGGACTGCAAAACATCAATCGGGAGATCGATTTAGAATACATGGCATTGTGTAGCAACGTCTGGGAGGTCAATGAGGCTCACAAGCTCTTCTACTTTGTTGACGACACGATCCAGGGCGTATCGGAGGTCTTCTTCCTGGCCTTGGGAATGGACGCGCCGGAAGTCCCGAAGCTCGTCATCGAGGCTGGCGAAGATGGCAGACGTGGGTGAACTTGGCACGACTGGGAGTGATGACCGTAGTTGTGAGGGACCAGCACTCGAGGCGAAGGACACGCCGGGCAACATGCGGGATAGCGACGGTCAAAAATATAATAACAGCAGAGAGCGTGCGATGTACCGTGACTATGAGACCAATTAGTGCGCCTACGAGGTTGCCGTTCACGGCAACACACCTCATCACTCGCAGGTCAGCGTGTGCACGACAGACTAACATATCTTACTACTACCTAGGTCTATTCCCAGTCCCTGATGTTTGGCTATCTCGGACGTGGAATCAGCGCAGCGAAGCTCTTCCCCTAATGGCTGGACAGCTGGACACGCTGGCTGTGTGTATCCATGATCTTGCTTCTCATACCCACCAAAAAACAGTGCTCTCACCTCCGTCCGGGCACATGCATAGGTGTGTATGGGAACCATCCTTCAATCATGTTTTATCCCATTCGCTCGTTCCTCCGAATCGATCGTCCGGCTCCACGCGTCATCACTACGGTACCGTTTCAGTTTCTCGCGTCGATGTTACCGGCTGTATCGCCCTGCCATATCCTTTCTTCTTCCGAGTGTTTCGTGCTGTCGTTTTTGATATCCTCCGGCCATTGATATAAATTTCGCAAGCACGGTCACAGTACTTGGACAATTACCGGCGCCCCCTTTCCCACTTCTCTTACCTTAATACGCGTGGCCGTGTCTTTGTCGTTTCGCCGCACCGTCCCCATCCTCTGGTCACTGCCCTCTCTCTTCTCTCCACCTCAGCAAGACATTTTATATTGCCATGCCTCCGCCAAAAAAGGTTGATCCTCCTCACAAACTCACCTTCGCCACCAACAGCGTACGCAACACGACGTTTGCGTTGGACAATGACAAGTTCTACTATGAAATTGTCACCCGGTTCTGGCACCCCCACCTTACCAAAATAAACAAGTACGACTACGAAGGTCGTATTGTCCAATGTGTCGCCGAGATCGAGTCTATCCCTAAGAAAGATGTCAAAGTTCGTTTCAACACGCCCGATGCAGAGGGCGAGTGGGTCAGAGCCTCAGATTTCGTCAGGTGCGAAGGCAGTAATGTCGGTGGTACATTTACCACTGGTGATGACGGTACTGTCTATCGCTGGAAGACGCACAAGCGTTACTTACAGCTCCAGCTCGTGAAAGCCGATGACGAGGAGAAAGTTCCTATCGCTGAATACCATCCCTTCAAACGTCATTTCTTTGTCTTCCGGATGTCTCAGCGCGCTTGGCTCGAGGTTAAACCAGAAGCCACCGCTGCTCTCGAGAAGATCATCGTGAGCTATCTCATTGTCGAGAGACGTAGACGTCAAGCCAAGCTCCGGATCAAATTGGAACACCAGTGAACTTGAATCTTCGCTGTGACGTGTATCTTCACTTTCCTCACCAATCATCCCGCCCATCATATGGTTATCGTTCCTTGTGGAGGTCGTTTGTCGCCTTCCCAGCCTCGGAGACTATTTAACATAGTGAGGTTGCAGATATCATGGAACGACATATGTTTTGGCGATTGCTTCGTTCCGTCCTTGGTTCTATTCTTCGCTATCTGGGTTTGAAATGATCATCTGTCCGTTCATTCTACAATATTTATCGCATACATTCCTTGCACTTTTTTGATTCTAGTTAGATATTGCGAACAGTGAATATATTATTCAGTGCCATCAGTGTCAGTCCCCGCATCACGTTCGTCTCCAGAAAATTCTTTTTAGATGCCTGCGGGTAGGAGTTGACACGGCCATCCGGTTGCCCTTGGGGCAATGTGATGCTGCAGCACTTAGTAGCATTTGGAATCAACTTCTAATCCTGCAAGAGTCTCGTTGCTGCCACCACAGCCCTCGGAAGATAAAGACTCTAGTAACTCTCGAGGAGTTCGGAGTATCGTATCTATGTCACGACCATGGTGTTCTACGACGACGTGCTCGAAATAACTCTTCTCACCCATCCCCACTGACGCACGCTCGCCAAGTTGCAGTCCAATGTCCTGTAGCAACGGCTCACTCTCCAACTTGAATGTAAAAGAATACTTGAAGCAGAGGCGATGAAAGCGCAGCGATGGCTCTCCAGCACGGCGTGATGAATTGAATACTGGCGCAAGTATCCTGCAAAAGGGGTGATTGCCTGAGAATAGCGTGATACCTCCTGAGCATGGCATGATCGTGACCAGCTGACAGAGCACCTACTACTAAAGCTATCAATTCCAGCCCGCTCACCCGTTCGGAATACCCGTCCATCGTTTAGCCATGGCTGCCAACTTTTCTAGCATCCCGATCCTCGACTTTTCCCTTGTATTTGACCCATCCCGAAAGCCCGAGTTCATCAACCAGCTCAGACATGCCCTCGTCAACGTCGGATTTCTCTACTTGAAGAACCACACTGTACCACAAGACGTCGTCAACGATCTCGTCGGGTACATTCCCCATCTTTTCGATCTCCCGCAACCGGCAAAGGACAAGATCCTCATGGCGAACTCGCCTCATTTCCTGGGCTATTCCAAGTTGGGTGCAGAGTTTACAAAAGGGAAGACGGATTATAGGGAACAGTTTGATTTTGCGACGCCTCATGAGACGCAGTGGAGACCCGGAGCTCCAGAATTTCTGAGACTCTGGGGACCGTCCCAGTGGCCCGATGAAGATCTGATACCAGGATTCCGACACACAATGGAAACATACCTCTCCGGTGTACAACACCTCAGTTATCAGTTTATTGGCCTGTTAGCGGAAGCATTTGGTCTCCCCGCCGAAGCTCTCAGCAAATTCTATGATAGAGATGAACTGATGCAGCACCGAGGAAAGGTAAGATAAGGCAACAAAACCCGTGTCACCAAGTACCGAGAACTGAGACGCGAAGGCAGGTCGTCAAATACCCAGCCAACGACGGGTCGCTGACCGATCAAGGTGTCGGTCCTCACTACGATGCAGGTTTCCTGACATTCCTCCTTCAAGCATCTCCTCACCGCGGCCTTCAAGTTCAGAACCTCTCCGGTGAATGGATTGACGCACCTCCCATCCCAGGCACCTTTGTCGTCAACATCGGAAAAGGTACGTCTTGTCCCCTCGCCCTCTCTCCCATTCAGCATCCCGCTCACCCTGCCTTGGATAGCACTCGAATTCGTCACCCGTGGTCTTGCACGCGCTACGTCCCACCGTGTCCTCTCTCCCCCCGTCGGCTCAACACCCCGCTACTCCGTTCCCTTCTTCCAGAACATCAGTCTCAACGCGCGTCTCGCAGACGAAGTCCTCGACTGTACATCCGTCCTTTCCCTCATTGCCGCGTCTTGAGAGCTCACTTTTGTCTTTGCCAGTCCCACCGGAGATCCTGAAACTCAAGGAGCAGAGGGGCGATCTCACGGCAACAGACTCTGTCAACTTTAGCGAATTCGATCGCGAACCCTCTGGCAAAGTGAACTTGATCGGCCGTGTCAAGTAAGTGAACAAGGGTGTGACGGGATATATACTCAACGACTTAAATTTTGGATTCGTAGGAGTCATCCCGACGTCGCTGAACGTCACTATCCAGAGTTGTTCAAACAATATTTCCCTACTGGCTTACCAAAGCAGGTTAGCGCGTACTAAGGGAAACGACGGAGTGATCTAAATGATATGGTCGAGTGGAATATAGTTATGGAATATATGTACGACTGCAGAGACCGAGCTAAGATTTTGTATCCACGCCTTCACATTGCACACACCATCTGCAGAAATTACATAAGCACCTACAAGCGGGAAACACTGCCAATGGTTGCGCTCTCAAGCAAGACAAGTCCAATGACTTTATATAATTGACTAGACTATAACGAGCTAATGACACGGCAGGGGATTAGATGCGAGTCAAGAAGGTCAGCAATTGTTTGAAAGAATTCAACTATACATCGACTGGAAAACCCTGGATATATACAACGTCAGCATACAAAAAGTGATAAGGTGTGGAGTGGGGGGATTGGCGTGAGACATCGAAGGACGAACGAAAACAGACTAGCAGCGTCTATGTCGCTATGTCTGCTTGCGCCGGACGACGACATTGAAGTGCAAGAGGAGTGTATACAAGTGGAAGAAATAGAAATGCAACATAGAATACACTAAAGCGAACCCGCCTGCATGGCGGACTATAAGCATGTTCGAAGCCGCCACTTGGACCTGGCGGTCGACAGCAACCTGCGCAGCGGGGGTATGTTCTTGGGTATCCGTCATGGTGGAGTTGGGATTATCCTCGCAAATTGTTGCGGTCGGCTCTACAAAGGGAACTTGAAGATCGGGGACATCCATCTCAGCCGCGACGGGGGTCGAAGAGAGTCAACTAGATCCTCCCGCGACAGTAATCCAGACTTCGGGAGGCGTGGAGGGTGGAGGAACGTTCTCTTCGTCACTGTCCTCGTCCGTAGGGCTCTCGCTCTTGTCTTCGTCCTTGCATGCTTCGACGGCAGGAGGGGAAATAGCCTCGTCTTCTTTCTTGTCCGACTCGGACTTGGTCTTAGTCCCTTGGTCCTGGAGCTGCTGGCGGAGCTTAGTAAGCTCGACCTCTTTCTTCTCAAGCTCAGCCTTTTCTTTCTCCTTCTCGAGGAGCTCCTTCCTTCTCTTCTCGCGTTGTGAACAAGTGTGGTGAGCATCTCGTGCGTGACTAGGAGAAATAAGAAAAGCGAGGCTTAGTTCGAGCTTCTCCTTGAGTTCACGAGCCTCTTTTTCCTTCTTGAGACGCTCTCGCATTTCCCTTTCGCTGACGACCCAGGCGGCCGCGCCTTCGGCTGCGGCTTCGGGTTGAGACTTATTCCTAAGCAAGTCTACGCGTCATAGAAGAAGAATGTCAGCCAAATCTCACACACTCCAACGCACCACAACACGCGAAGCAAGAGAGGACTAGTCACACGTCACACCATAATAAAAATGACAAGAACTCACATCCTTGCAATGCCGCCACACTGAACTCATCGTCAGGGATGGAATCAGCGAATTTCTTAGCAAATTGGGCAAGCTGGAGACCACCCAAGGGCTTGGCAGAGTGCTGACAGGCAGTGAGGTGCTCTTCGACAGGTGGCGGCAAGTAAGCCTGGTTGCCCGAGCGGCAGCCCTCCGAGGATACAACGGATTCAGTTGGGGACTGAGAGTTCCGAGTTGAAGAGGTCAAGGATGAAGTGGAAGAGGAGAACGAGGGTGACATAGACCACAATGTGGACGAGTGGGACGAAGTGGGAGACCGCGGTGTGGGTGTCGATGGGAGTTCGACTCCTTCAAGGTCACCTTCCGGTAGGGGCTCATCATCCCTCTCAGCCGAGGGGAAGAAATTACGGAAAAGGGCCTCCGCCTGCCATTTAGAAGCGTTTTTGAATTCAACCCATACGTCCATACGACCAGGTCGAGAAAGGGCTGGATCAAGACGCTCAAGGTGATTCGTGGTAGCAAAGAGGATGCGACCCTCCGCAGCCGCAACACCATCTAGAGCATTCAGAAGACCACTCAAACTCAGCGTGTTCACATCTGAGATGTGTTCTTTATGACGTCTGTGACGACTGCCTGAAGGAGTAGGTTGTTCAGGGACAGTACTCTCCTCTCCGCTATTGCTTCCAGAGTCTGGAGTTCCGTTGGAGCTCTTATCACGGCTGACACTACGTGTAAAGGCTGCGTCTAGATCCTCGAGAAGGACGATGCAACGGGCAGGCACGCGGCCCATCAGCGTTGTCAGGGTACTGTCACTTATCCAGGACGAGGACAAGGACACGACATAGATGTCAAGCATCAATTCTCCAGCGATGGCATGGATGAGAGATGTCTTCCCTGATCCTGGAACACCGTGGAGAAGGTATCCACGACGGAATGGAATGCCACGGTCAGCGTACCACTGAGATTCAAAACACTTTCGTTAGGGTAAAGCACGTGGAATATGTCAGAAAGATGACAAGCCTTCTCGGACTTAAGGAAGTCGCGTGCATCATTCAGGAGCATCTCCTTGACACCGGGGTTCAGCACGATGGATGACATAGGACGCTTGTGGCGCGAGTCAGTCCAACGCCAGCTTCCATGCGAATCCGCAAAATAAATCTGGACACGGTGTACTGCCTCAGCCTCGTACTCCTTCTTGGCTTGAAGGACAAGCTGCTTGAGGATGGCGTTGCTGCGAGCAACGACGCTGCGTGAGGACCGTATCAGTTGAGCCAGAACAGCCACGGGTCATTCTAAAGATAGAATTGGCTGTACCTGATTGAGAGCACTTCGCAACCGCTACCGTCCGACTTCTTGCTACGACGCACTCTGAGCCAGTGACCCCTATAGTAGATAGTGTGCGTGGTATCAGCCGTGGGTTGGAAGACAACGCGTGTCTTGACTTTGCCAGGTGGTGCATCTTCATCACCATCCTCTTCCTCGTCACCGAAAGAGTTGTCGGCGGTACGGGAGTTACTAAAGCCAGGGGTCGAGGTGCGAGTAGTGGTCTCGAACTCCCTGGAACGTTGCCACTCGGGGCGACGAGAAAGCCAAAGCATGAGCCAGTCATATGGATAGTCTTCCTCAGAGAAATATGCTGTCAAGAAGAAAGCTATGGAGTAGTAGAAACGGTGGTCAGTTGCTCCAACCAGCGTCAACTGCAGCACAGCACTTACAATTGACGAATTGAGACCTAGGGAATGAGTCAGTCAGTGGCGGGTTGGACGAGGTGCAACACGGATGCGTACCATGCAGAACTAGACACTCTACGCGCCGTTTCGACGGTTCCTCCCAAGACGACGAGCTTCATACCGTCAATGACCGAAGAGCCTCCTGCGCCGCCGACGAGAGGCTGCACGAGCGACTTGAGAGCGTCCATGACAGTGGGGATGTAGCTGGGACAGTGTACAATCCAATGCTGCGACGGTAAAAGAAAAAGGTGGGACTGAAGAGGTCGTGGTGGGAGTGTGAGTGCAAACTGCGAATCGGGGCCCTGAAGCGAACTGGGGTTTGTACAGGCGGCTATAACAAGCTGTGTAGAAGGGCTTTCTAAACTAGTCTGGCAGACAGCTGTACAGTGTGACTGCGTACAGTGACTCAGAACGACTTGGATGGGTCCGGGAACAGCCTTCGTATGAAGCCTCGAGCTTCAATACTTGCAAGGAGGTGGAAGCAAGTCAAGACGCGTCAGCTCAGAACGTGGGTTCATAAACCGCCGCCAATAGCCACGCCACACAACAACCGAAATGCCTGCTTGTCTCATAAACGGTGGGATATATCTAAAGTATACAAGGAATATACAATTCAGCACCGACTCCAAGATTTTCAGGTGACCTGGTAATATAGCCCTTCCACAGCAACATTCGCTTGCCATATTCCCAGCTTGCGAACGAACCGAAGCATCAGGGGAGCAGGCAGGACGAACACGTACGACACTGGAACCAGCACTAATAATGCTATGGTTATGAAAAGGGTAATACCAGGCTTGATGACAAGGAAGTAGAAGAGTGCTTGGTACGTTGTCGTGTCAGTGAACTGCATGTTCGGCAACGATGCGACAACCGTCGGGGTAAGTATCCATATCTACGGACAACGACCTCGACCTACCATGGCGTATGCATTTTTATAAAACGAAGTTTCATATTGGGCACCTGATGCACCACTTTCGGCATCTGAGAGCTCCGGGAGGCGCCGGCGCTGGAAGATCGGTCTAGGGGGGTACGGCGGAGGGTAGGCTAAAGGCCCATGGAATTTTGATTGCAACGCAAGCTCTCCTCTCGCAAATATCCTAGCCCCAAGTAGATCAAGAAAGCACAGCAAGGCGCCAAGTGGCAATGTGATTAGTAGAGTCGTACCGGTCTAGAATATACATGAACCATCAGCATATATAGCGCTCATCATGGAGTAGCCGGGCACCCGCAGAAAAGGGGAGGGATCAGGGCGTGGCTTCAGCACTCATCAACGTAAAGACAAATAGATAT
Organism: Chalciporus sphaerocephalus; assembly: GCA_038094055.1. Classification (NCBI taxonomy): domain Eukaryota; kingdom Fungi; phylum Basidiomycota; class Agaricomycetes; order Boletales; family Boletaceae; genus Chalciporus; species Chalciporus sphaerocephalus. The sequence goes on from JBBPTH010000011.1 coordinate 114,560, forward strand.
ATCCATGCGATCAGCGCATAGGGGAAGTTAAGGACCAACAGGTGGAAGACAGCGGCATGGTATACCCTCCGGGTCAGCGGCCGGAAATACTTGACTAAGGTGTGCCTTGAGAGGGGTGGCCGTCCAGAGTCATGCATGTTGCCATCATAATCCCGGGTGATGCCATTCTCTCGATGAGTGGAATAATCATCTCTAAGGGCTTCAAAGATATCAATGTCCGAGTCGTCCTCTGAGTCTCTTCGAAATGAGAGAATTGTTCGAGAGAATGAAAGTGCACATGAATTGGAGGAAACAACAGTGCTGGAATGTGAGTCTGTACGAGGGCGCCTCACACTAGAAGAATTAAGCAAAGGGGTAGTCTCTGAGAGTTCATCTGAGGCAGGTGGCGGGTGGCTAGAATGAGAAACAGTATGACTTGGTAAAGCGTCCGGATCTACGTTTGCAAGGGGAGTGCGAGATGAGAAGTGTGGTGCAGTTCGCAGTGTGTGTCTTCGAGATATGCGGAGTGTTCGTGTGCGCCGTTCTGGAGAAGGATATGGAGGAGGAGGATCGTTGGTGGGTACGTCCAAGAGACCAAGAGCGTTCTGCTGTAAGACGGTCGGGTTAAAATTACTGTCCGATATTGCCATGTCGATGTTGAGGACAAGACGAGGACATTGATGACATCCAGGAGTGACTGTGCAGCACAGACCACGTGCCTCTCCCTATTGGAACACTACGCTCCACGCTCCAATTTCTATGGCACCGTCGTCGTCGTCGTCGTCGTCGCTTCCGAACTCGGTTTGAAACGACAATCCATACTGAGGTTTTGAAAGGACTACTTGATTGGCTCAGAGTATATACATTTCCACGAGGGAAGTGACATCCAGATTCTCGTCATCTAGCTTGTGTCAGTTTCGGTCGACACAATCACTTGTCCTCCTATAGCAGATCAATTGGACTCCTACATTTGGTCAAATACGCCGCCAGTTTGATTCTAGGTAGACTCTGGGTAACCGAGCAATGAAATGCAAAGATGACGCGATGGTGGACTGTGGCGTCCCCACCCCTGAGCCGTTGGCATCGTATTGGTATACTCCTCCTGTTGTATCTGGTGCCAGTGAATGTGATTGGCACTATAGCCAAGTGGTTACGGCGACAGATTCGAATGTTATCGATCATCTGTTACTCTTCGAGTGCGCAGGTTCGAATCCTGCTGGTGTCGTGTTCTTTTTGATAAGTTCGTTTTATGTTTATTTTCTCTTTTTTAGTTCGGATGCGGAAGAAATATTTAAAATCGCACCTTTGACATGAAGTTGTACTGGCATCTACATATCTATTCAAATGAGTCTGACATATTACATGTCATATACAGCCTCAGACACAGCTCGAGACCATCGCTTCCTTTGTCAGAACCTCCGGAGTCGACGGTGCAGCAGCACTGCTTGTGAGAGTCAACAATGTTTGAACAGACTTTCGATCGGCCGCAGCCGATACCGCGCCGTGCATCTGGATCCATTTGACCCACAAACTGACAGCCCTGCAGATCTAGATTGCACATAGCACCTCTCTCCGATGGTCGTCCACTGCTGAGACTGACTTTTGTCCAACGTTCAAAATTTCAGTGCGGATCATGATAGACGTATATAAAGTTATCGTGTGTGATTTTAGCATTTGAAGTTGGGGCGGAGGCCGTGGCTAGTAGTGAGCGGGTTCCCATCGTGAAAACCTAGCAAAGCATCTTCATGGTTAAAGTTTCCCACCGGGAGAAAATAGAACCGCGACATTACTGTGCTCAAGGACTTGGCCTTTGACAGCACAAGGCACTGATAAATATGTATGCAGGGACGACGTGGACAAGCGAGCGTATCGCTCTCAATGGATGTCACGTATGTTGGTACATGGGTATGGATGGGGTTTGGTTTGAACCTCCGACGGATGTGCGGGGTTTCTGATAAGTCCGGATAAGGCAGGATAAGTTATTTCCGCGTGATAGAAAATGTGTGAAATCGAGACAAGTTTTTTCTTTTCCGCTACCTGTCGTTCTGGCAAAACCTGGTTTCTCATTTCCTGCTAATTATTGCTGAAACGCACACTCCTTCCATCTTTTTGATTCTTCTTCTTCGCCTTCTTGTCCACTAATTCTCTTTCCTCAACTCCCCATTCTTAAACATGGGTTGCGTCCAGTCAACAAGCGTCGATAGCGAGGCAAAGGCTCGTGCGTATACCTCAATTCAGCGTCCACCGCGCTTGTCTTCTCATCACCGCTCACCCCCCATATCATGCTCACCCCTCTCTAGGCAATGATGAAATCGAGAACCAGCTCAAGAAGGACAGGATGTTGGCGAAGAACGAGATCAAAATGTTACTGCTTGGGGCTGGAGAGTCGGGAAAGGTTCGTTCGACTCCCCCTCCAGCAACACCGCGCTCAAGCGCTTGAACGAATTTGTAGTCAACGGTGCTCAAGCAAATGAAACTCATTCATCTCGGGAGTTACACTCAACCAGAGCGCGAATCGTTCAAGGAAATCATTTTTTCGAATACTATCCAGTCTATGCGGTATGCATAAAATTTTCTTCTCTTCCTACTTCCAGACCAACGTCCTGCGATGCTCACCGTGCCATCCTGGAAGCCATGCCTCAACTTGACATCACCCTGCTTCCCGAAAACGACGCTCGGAGAGCAGTCATACTTTCCTTACCTATACAGATCGAAGACGATACCATGCCCCGAAATGTTGCAGACGCTATCTCTGGTCTATGGAAGGATCGTGGTGTGAAGGAAGCCGTTCGTCGGTCTCGCGAATTCCAGCTCAACGACTCCGCGGTTTACTATTTCAACTCCATTGATCGAATGGCATCACCTGAGTACCTGCCGACGGATCAGGACATCCTTCGGAGTCGCGTGAAGACCACCGGTATTACCGAGACGACGTTCAAAGTCGGCGACCTCACTTACAGACTGTTCGATGTCGGTGGTCAGCGAAGTGAGCGTAAAAAGTGGATTCACTGCTTCGAGAATGTCACTGCCCTCGTCTTTTTGGTCAGTTTAAGCGAGTATGACCAAATGCTTTACGAAGATGAGAGTGTGGTATGTAATCACTTTGTCTCACTTCCATTCTCCTCCGTTGAGCTATCCCCCGTAGAACCGTATGCAAGAGGCGTTGACGCTCTTCGACTCAATATGTAACTCCCGATGGTTTGTCAAAACCTCAATTATTCTTTTCCTGAACAAAATCGATTTGTTCGCTGAGAAGCTGCCGAACTCACCGCTGGGCGACTATTTCCCAGATTACACTGGCGGAGACAACTATGATGCTGCTTGTGACTACCTATTACACCGTTTCGTGTCGCTCAACCAGAACGCTGCGACCAAACAGATTTACGCACACTACACGTGCGCAACGGATACTCAGCAAATCAAATGTAAGGCCCAGATTTTTGGCTCTGTACACCAAACTTACTTTTACATTCCTTTGACCAGTCGTGCTGAGCGCGATCCAGGATATCCTATTACAGATCCATTTGCGAGAATGTGGTCTTCTGTGATGAAAGGTTGAACCTTTTGTTCGCATTTGTCACAGTCTCCTTGTTCCTGCATCGAATCTCCTTTAGTCGCCTCGCAATCCGTCTTCATCGCATCAGACTCTCAACCACCCCTCATCTTGGTTTATCACCCTCCTCTCCTTTTGGTCATCACGAACCAGTATGCGTTTCGCGTTGTTCCTCCACGCATGCGGGTCGTTTATCTCCTTGATCTTTCTGATTTAACTCTATTCTCCCGTTCTTTCATCCGCCTCATTTTTTCAGGCCAGCAGATGAAACGTCACCCTATTATACCCTTTTTTTCTTACGATCCGCATGTAATGTCCTAGTGGTTTCATCGCATACGTCTTTCGTTTGTTAATATTTTCTCGCTGACCAAGGACAATCTCCTGGATACATGTGTTCGTTAGGTGCCGGGGGACAAGATGATGTGAGGTCCACGACCCGGAAGACTGTCTGGCATCTTGCACAGTTCAGTGGGGATGTATGTACATACGCTTTCATGATGACGAGAGAAAAGTTTGTCTATCTGTATACCAACAAGTATACCTAGTCTTTACTAGCCACGTTCGAAGACGTAGCACTTGTGATATGGGTCTGCAACAATTTAGACGGGAAATATGTCGCGCATGGAGAGATCAGATCGCGATGAGGTCGGTGGGACCATTATTGTTGTGATAAAACTCAAACACGTACCGCTGTCAAGTTGATGCTAAAGTCTACCGTGACATGTCGGCACAAGTGAATCACCGAGTGAGACGCGTTGGCTAGGCGGGATGGCGCGACACAGGGATGTAAGACGATCATGATTAATATTGCTGCTGTCTGTCGTTTTAGTCCGGCCATCATGGATCATGTCCGATCCAACACATCATTGAATCAGTGGTGATTTGAACGGCGGCCAGGGTGGATAGCGTCGCGCTTCCAAGGCTGTAGTGTGATCCAATAGGAACATGATACAATGATGGAGGGATGGTCGGAAAAATAGTACGATGGGTGCGTCGTTCGCTCTTGTGGACAGCATGGCGGTGACACAGCCAGGATGCCGCTCTGAGCGCTCCGGAGAGGGCGCCCATGGAACGCTGACGTGTGGCGAACGCAAGCGCCTGTGAAAGCAGAAACAAAATTCGTTTCATACAAGTGCACGAGGCGATTAGAAGCTAAAGGAACTAGGACAACATGATAAAACAGCACAAATGTCGTTTCGAAAAGCAAAGGAGGATATGGAAAACGTGTGGAAATGGTTTCACAATGTGGCGCTGACAGTCTGGGATACAGCCGCTGGCATGTCTGATACACGTCCAACGATGTTGTATCGTTTCAAGAAAAAGGTATGCCAGTCTTCGAGGACCTTCATCTCGTTCTCGGGTAGGGTGCTATAGTCTGGTATGGCGTCTTCGACTTTAAGACTCGACATTCCGAGTCCCTTCGACCCGTCTTTACCTGCAAAGATGTTGTACGATCCACCTTTCCCATACACGTCGCGTTTCCTCGTGACGTCAAATACATCGCCTTTAGGTAACAAGCACGCCGTGAGCAACCACGCGGACTCGTACGTACACGCAAAGGCAAAATGTGAACTAGAGATACCTTTGATGGATACATATATGGGTTTAGAGTCATCAGAACCGTCGTACTGAGCAAGTTCGCTCAGTTTGATGGGGTCATGTTTGGGAGGAGCGAGGTCGTCTCTGGGTGGCTGCATGATCGTCTTGGGTGAGTTTGTATCGTCTGTTGTGAGTGCTGTACGACGTGGTGGTGGTGGTATAGCACGACGTCGGAATAAGAATACGACGGGGAGCCCAAGGATAAGGGCGTAGATGAAGTACGATAACATGACCAATGAAGTAGACGGAAATCCTGGATACGGAAATTGCCGCGCAGCCAGCCTCGACGTCCATACACGCTAAGCGCGTACTGCACACATCTCGACCTTGTACGTCGCACAAAGCGGACGACCGACCTCGAACGTTCCACAACTTACCTCACCGTGTCTGTTCACGATGAGTACATGCACTCTGATGGCAATCAAAAAGTGTTAAGACCATAGGTTATACTTCTTCGTAACCGTCATGCCGCGGACACCATGTAATCGCATCTTACATCCCCCACTCTAAACCCGTCTACTCTCCGCATCCCACATCCCGCATGACGCACGGGCAGTTTTATAGAAACGCTTGGTTCTCGATACGCACCCCCTCGAGGTACAACGCCGCCGCCACTGACCATGCCCAGGCCCTTGCACAATACCGCTTCCCTGGCCGTGGCATTCGAGTATACGATCCCGTCTCAGCGATCGACTCACCCACACCTAATGGAACGTTGTTCAATTCTCCGGACAACACTCCCCAACACACCGTCAGTTCCCCCCCTTTTTTCCCTCCAAGTCGAGACCATCACCCCAGTGGTCAGCGCCGACGCGTCTCTCAACACACACAGAGTTCTCCCTTGCCCTTGCCCTCCGATTAACAAAACTCAATCTCCTCGGTACCTCTCTCATAATCTCCGCATCCGACAAATCCAGAACCCACTGACCAACGCATCTATCTTTCTAAACGCCACACCCCCATCTCATCCAACACACCCCCATCTTGTAAAGTAGCCTCCATACCTTCTGACCATGTACATCTCTAATCCCTCCGTGAACCATTCTAAACGGCAAATACAGTAACACTATTTACCATCAATCCAGATCGATCTTCGATTGATCGTCGTCCATCCATGGTAAAATAATCCCGATCCCCTATCAATTTCTTTTAGAGAAAAGCTACAAAAGCCGCCACGGTAACCCGCATACCCGTGTACGTCAACCATGCGTGATTGAGAGCGCGAAGCTTTCTTGATAAGACCCCATTTCGCTACCGATCAGTTTCGAGCGGAGGTAGTTGCTGCTACGATCTGGACTTGGACTGGATTTTCGGATGCCGGTGGTCACTCAGAGAAGTTGCTCAAAACGGTCTTTCGACGTAATCGGAGAGAGTAGAATGAACGAAAAGGAGGTTGGTATCCGTGAACGTACGTGTACGGGGATGTTAAAATACAGATGATGAAACCGAAAAGCAGCAATGGTAATCATATAGGGGGTTTCCTCAAGAGAAGATCTCAGACAAAAAAAAACGAAATTAGCGAGAAACGAACACGAGAATATGCAGACAAGGATGGTTAGCGATCAGAATAAGCATGGGAGGTTATCTGAATGAAAGCTTTACAGTATCGAATGGGGAGGCTACAGAGAACGCGGATATAGACATAGCGGGTGACTTGCAAACAAACGAGTGAGGGAATAGCGTATTTGAACGAACAAGAAACCAAAGAGAGCAGAAGCGAATCATCAAAAAGAACGGCGAATCATACCCCTCTGATGCGTACAGGGAGGGAAAAGTTGGGGGGAAGAGGCGGATTAATGTTGATACAATGGCAGGCATCTGTAACCCTCTTTCGCAATTCGTCACACTTGCTCTGAAGCATTGGGCACGGCCACAACGTGTTAAGAACGTCAAGAGGGACAACAATATCTTTGGCGACTTCCAAAGCGTCGATCAGGGTGTTGTCGTTCTCCCAGAGCGATAGGCATATAGACACTTGACTTGCGAACCACGTCACTTGGAACGGCCGTCTAGTAAACAGATCCCCGTCCGCTTCGCCAAGATGTCCAATTGACATCCGAACTCTTCCGATGAAGTGACTCTGGTGGTACAGCCATTGCTCGATGTGCTTCCGGTTGAACGTGGGCAGGTGTCCAACTTCGTGGCCGTGCACGCTGCGTAAAGAGCGAGCTAAGAGGGGAAACGGCGAGTGGATGAATGGAAATGGCTTACGTTTGCAGAATGGATGTGAGCATCATCTGCGTACTGTTTCGAATAATACCCGACAGTAAGCGATCAGAACGAAATACAACAAAGGAAAAAATATTTCAAGAGATATACGCACTTGTACACATACTCCCGACACATATACAAGAGTGCCATATCGAGATTACACGTGTGAGCGTTCAATGCGTTGTGTATCTCCTGCGTTTCCCGCCAGGACTCCAGGGCCAGATCCGAGGTATCCTCTCGGGAGTATGAGTTCTTTCTCAAGCGAGTGGTGCAGAAATTCCACAGCAACATGCTGCGACAGTAAATGGCCCAAATCGAGTCCTTGGGGGATTGCGCCTTGTGGTCAGCGGGCATTCGATCTGATACCTCGCCTGGGAAAAGCAGCCGGAAGTGGAGCAAGAATTGAAATCGACGAGCCAATCCGTAGGATAGCGAATTGCAAAAAAAAAGAAAATAACTTCAGCTTCAGACGGAGATGAATGAAAAGGCCTGACTCAAGTTGGCAGGGTCCGTCAAATAAAGATCCGTTGGTTCCTTCCGGAAAGCAATGCAGTGGGACGTATAGCTCGCCACGAGGTTAAGAGCACTCCAACACAGCCTTCTGCAGGCCTCCTTGTGCATCTCCTCTGGTGTCCAAGATGGGTCCCAGGGCGGGGCGTAGGACCAGGAAGAAGAAAAATGATCAGCAACGATAGATGCATTTGGCGGGACGGGAATGCATGAACACTTGCGCGAAATCGAACGCGGTGAGCGAGCGTCTTTCGATAAGCCGTCGTATGATCTTCTGTGGGCAATCGGAACGGTGTTGGGAGTGAATGCCGACACCTCAGGCTCGTTGTTGTCCAAAAAGGTCAAACCAAGGGCGCGAACGATGTGATCCAGGAGGATGAGTGACTGTCGCTCACGTTCTGGAGTGTAGAGGTGGTGGGCAGAGGATTCGTACAAGGCGAGGATCAAGGCAGCTTTGGCGAGGGTCATGTCGATCCACTGGGCGTTCCAGGAGGCCTCCAAAGCGGCTTGGGCTTGATCGCGAAGCCAAGCGGCGCGAGTACGACCGACTGTGCCCAGTTCCATTTCACTTGACTTCATTAGTGTGGCGAGAGCCAGTCCGGCGAGCACGAGCGAGGGCTGCATCAACGACCGGTCTTCGGGGTTGTACAAACTCCGTACAAAATCAGGAACATTGACAAAAGAGAGCCAGTAGCCAGTGGTGTTGAATCTGAGAAAACGTTTAGGGAAGAGAACACGGAGAGAATTCCTACAAGGCGTATAGGGTTGATAAATCAGAAGCTATATCCTTGAGGCTAGATGACGGTTGGTAAACGATCTGCTGAAACGATAGGGACTCACGATTGGTCGCGGTTGGCGGAATAACTATTTACAAGGTTATCCCACCACTCCTTTCTGTTGTACTGGACAGAAGGGGTGGAGGGTATCCGGACCTTGTCGACGAGATGACGGTCGGGATGCTGGGATTAAAGACGTAAGCTTGGTGGACTGCTGTATCGAGGAATTGTAAGACTGCGCACGGTGGAGTAGCCATCGGCGGACAAGCCTCTGGACTGAGAAGAGAAATCGGATCCCTGGGGGGAGAGGGAAGGTTGGTTGAGACGGATATGGTCGTCTTGTTCGACATCGGACGTTCTCAAATGGGGAAGATCGAGCTGCCTGCGATCCTGCGAAGGGTCCTGACCATCAGGAACACGACTGGTGGTCCTCTTCCTTTTTGAGGGCGGCAAAGGCGGAGCCGATCCGTCAGCCGGACGCTTCTTGCAGGAACGTTGACGAGTCCCCGGACGTTTATCGGGGCCTCTGCGTCGTGGGACGGCGTCATACTGACACTCGTTCGATCGGCGGACACAATTGTGGCAAATCGGACGAGTTGAGTCACAGCGGATCTTCCTTGCGCGGCATTGTCGGCAAGCAATGACCAAGTTTGAGCCCTCACGCCGCGAGGGGGGTGGTTGGGTGGTTGTGGGGGAGTTGTGAGGGGATGGCAGGGACGCTGAATCGCGCTTGTGGGCAGATGATCGCTGATCTGAGTCGGATGGGACGGTAGCGGAAGGAGTGGGGGGAGACTGATAGGAGTGGTCACGGGCGACGTCAGCGGGAAAGCGGCGATGCGGCTGGTATGGTATATTCAGTTGGGGCGGTGGCTGAGGGAGACGGGTGTTTGAATACGAATGTGAGGGGACATCGAGTCCGAGATGATTTCGGGATAAGGGGTACTCCTGAGGGTAGGAGGGGTGGTGGTGGTGGTGGTGGTGGTGGTGGTGGTGGGATGGGTGGAGGTCGAGAGAGGGTTCGAGGAGCTGTGGTGGGTTGTGGTTTACGGGGAGAGAGAGGTAGTTTGAGTCGAACTGAGAAGCGAGAATGCCAGCAGCGCTGTGGACGTCGAGCTGATCTGTGTGGTAGCGGATGCTGTCGAGGTGGGTGTTTGGGAACTGGGCACCGAAAATGGGGGAGTGAAGACCGGAGCCGTCTTCGCTGGACTGTGGCCCGTCGTCGACGATCATCGTAGAGAAGGGAGAGTAAACGTCGCTGTTGGCAGAGATGACCATGCGAGAGAAGGAATAATCTGTAAAACGGGAAAACGACGAGGTAAATGCGGCGATGTATTTCGATCCCGCCACGCGACAATACTCGATACCTCGCTTATGAAACACCCCATCACGCCGAAGATCAGAAGATCACAACAAAAAATCTACAATCAATTCAATATTTTACTCTCATTTATATTTTATATATTCCTGTCACCCCCCTCTCCCGTCTCAATCGGAGCTCTTCTCCGCCATAATTCGTATTTATCTATACCCGTATCTCGCTCGGACCCGGCACATCCCATCCACCGCATCCCGTGCCTGGTCGTCAGGTGTTCTCCCAAACTCTATTCTCCATCCCTGCTCTCCACCCAAACTTCATCCTCTCCCGCTCCCCGCCTCGAATTCGACCCTGTAAAACACCCCATACTCGTCCTTAATTCGATCGTGTGTATCACTTGTCACACTTTTTCCAATTCTCTGTCCAATTTCCATTTATGGCAGTCTTGCCGATTCAACCTCGCACCGTGCCAGTCCCGCAACTTGAACGCGATGCTGTCCCTTCTCTTCTCCTGCTGTGGTCTCAGACAACGCCCCTTGGAACAACCCTCAATCCCACATGAACGCACACCTCTCATCCCCACCTCAGATGATATCCCAACGCCTCAGCCTCGTGTGATAGACCAGCAGAAACTCAAAGAACGGCTCGGAACTGTTCTCCGCTCCAATGAAGGGTCCGTCTTCGCCGTCGTGTCCACACCTTGTCTCACACTCCTTGCCACTAGGAAAATGGTCAACGTCAACGCGCAGTTCCCGTTCAACCTCCACAACCAGGACCTTCACGAGCACTCCTCTTCCCGGTCCTCCCGGAACGTCTCGGGTGGCACCTACGACAGCAGCAGGGCTGCATCACCTTCCCCGCGGCGCTCTTCTCTGCAGAAATCACCGTCGACGACCTCGTTCCCTCCTGATATCGAGGATCTCTCGGCTTCTCAGCAACTCCCCTCGTTTGGTAACCGTTCCGCGCCAATCCTGAACGTCAGGCTCGTAAAACCAGGCCGTCCGGTCGCTCCCAGGCGTGGTCGTCCCACCCACACTCACGAACAAAACGGCAGAACACAGCTCCCCAGCTCCGACATCGTGCCAGAACCTTCGAATACTCAACTTCTGGAAACAGAAGGCAACAACGAAGAACACACGCCGCGTGCCCATCCACCTCCCTCGGTCTTGGGAGAATCCTCATCCACGGATGTTATTGTCTTCTTCCCGTCACTCCCATGACCCGAAACTGACCTTGCTCTTACCTCAAAGGTTATTGCAAACCCTTCAACTCCACTCCACCCCGAGGATTTCACGATTCGTGATGCTGGAGCAGTGGCGCGTTCATGGGGCGATTGATTGTCCCTTGTCCTTTCCCTCTATCACACTCCTTTTCGGACCTTGCCCGATACATCCTACTATAGCAGTATTCTACCATCATTTTTTTCGGTATCTTCCTGTTATCTCCACGAGGTCACAAGTTTAACTGTCGGATCTGGCTATTGTATAGACTCTGTTCTCTATTGTCGTCCATGCACACCACTGTAGTGCCCCCGGCCCGAGCCACGATCGCCATCATTGGTTGGCCATGTGCATGAGCTGGGAAGCTTTACTTGATGATGATGATGATGATACGATCCCACCAGAAGCCCATGCGGATATACCATCGTGTCAGGACAGTCAGGTGCACCTCCAACACGGAAATTTCCCTCTGGATATTTCAAAATCTCGACAATTAACTCAGATGAAAGGGTCGCGCCAGCTCCCCAACTCTAAACTCAGTTGACTTTTAGAGCAAGCTTGCGTGTGCTAGCCCGTCCACGTTTAGTCGTACCCTTCTATTTCGAGTGTCTCACTTCCTCGACATGGACCTTTTGGAATAAATGAATAAATGAGGTAGGACGGGCGAACAAGGCTGTGAAAAAAAAACGTCATGATGAGTCCATTTTCTTTGTTTGACCCCACTGACACCAGTGCCAGTGATAAGTGACATATACGTATCCTGACATGCCTCCATATGCTCCTGCGAATGCATCTCACCTGATTTTGCCGGGATGCCGTCACGCGCAGTCAACCAGAAATTTCGGGTCGAACACGCGACGTGGCAATCGAATTACGAGTGAAAAAGTCTATACAGTTGACGATGAAGAGTCGATGCTGAGCTTCCGTACGGTGCGCTGAACGGATCGATGGCAAACCTGGGCAGAACCACATGGTAGAACATGACATGGATCCATCGCCCCACCCACCCGCATGCATCTTCTGTTGACGTGATCCGATTGGGGATTTTTCGGACCCGCGAGAGCGAAAAAGGAAAAAGAAAGACGTTGGCGGAGTATCGGGAGAAGCGAGAAGAATGCCAAGGAGGGGGAGAAGTTTCAGAAGGGCCCCAGGGAAGGGTGGAAGAAATGGAAATTCGAATGGCCTATCGACGAAGGAGGCGTGTAGGTCGACTAGCATGAATGTTTCATCCGGGTCAGTGAAGACATCAAGTCCATGTCCCGGCATGACTGCGATTCGTTCCCATCACCGTGGTGTTCTCGGCCATGGGCGGACCTGATTGGCCAGGATACGCAATCGATTCTTCGATCATCAACACTCGGATAGGAAGGACACAAAGAGGTGGAAAATCACGTTCATATTTTCAGAGTGGGTGATGTGATAGCCATATCGCTCGGTTACACGCAGACCCTACAACCTGTGTGATGTACCAAAAGGAAACGAAGGGCAAGGGTCAGAAATGCTGCATCATCCATCAAATCAACAATGATCACAATCACCATGGGTCTCCATCCCAAATACGCTTATCAAACAGACGCGATGTGAGCACTTTTGCAGTGCTTTTTACGTGTACGTCCACAGAAGATCCATCCTGGACATTATCTTGGATCCAACTCCCACTCTCTTCCTTCGACGATGGGAGTTGGCTGAGAAATCGGGGGAGAGGCGCGTCCCATCGACTTGGTTTCCCCACGTTATACGCGCCCTTGATGGAAGGAGAAGCATCGATGTGAATAGCGCCTGCCGTCCAGTTGGCAACAGCACTCATCAGCGGCACTCCCTGAGGCCGCATGATTCCCGTGGCTCCAGTCTTCAGCACGTCCCGGGCGCGCGATACTATTCAAGTCCAAAATCAGCGTCGGCAGGTCCTTCATACATCGTCCGTAGTGGATGAGAGTACACGGCCGTCAACCAAGGCAAGCAATTCAATTGCGGAAACAGACAGAAAGCCGGAAACTAGTCTCGTGCGATAGAGTTGGCCTGCCTGTGAGTTCTAGAAACGACACGAATCCCAAGGATTGTGAATTTGGGCAAGCCAATTACGGACCTGTGAGGACGTCGCTGTCAAGATAAGATGTGGTGGGAGCTTCAAAACCACCGTGAACTGTCAGTGTCTCCAATCAGCTGCCACAACTGATATGACCTTACGAACCCGCGGGATGTCTGGTGGTGCTTATCTCCGCGCAGGGTGCAAGCTGCAGGGCTGCCCCCCCCAAAAGACACAGCGGGAATGAATTTTAGTCTAGTTATGATCGCAGGAGTACTTGGGTGCGGGTTGAACGTGACAGTACAATACAGGGATATTGACAGGATGCTACAAATGGGTAAGTTATATCGGAATAATAAATCCACCAGTCTGAGCAAGAACTCCGACGGATTTACAAATTGTGCGCTGCAATATGTCGCATGATCGTCAACGAGGCAAGTACTTCTGCTCGACAGATGAGCGATCCACACCGTCAGACATGGAAGCCGTCGACCAACCGAAGTAGTCCGGTTCTCCAGGTACTTTGAGCGAATAAAATGCGACAAGATATTGGCTCTGGTTCGTGCACTTAATTTGATGAAACCACCACCACCACCATCAGCATCACCAACATGCATCCCATACCGCGTCAGTCTTTTCGCGAGTTTCAAGTACTTTTATGGACATACTCACCGTCCATTCGTGACCTTTTGTGGAGCGCCAGCTCCAGCAGTACTCCTGACCATCGGATCCAACAAATTTCCGAATTTTACTGCTGTGTAAACAGACAGGCCCATGTCAACTGCTGGATGCATATGTAAAATCAAATCAAATCAAAGCTGACCTGCCTAATGGCGAAGTCTTCGCGAGGTACTGTTTCATCGGCACTGGAGCCCCTGAACCAATAGTGATTGTTCCGAGTGAATTGTCTGGTCCGAACGCGAGTGCGACCAGGGGATTTGATGGATCGTGTCCATTTGTGGCGTTATGGATCATATACGCAGTGTGTGTTGACGCTTGCGCCGTGCAACGTAGGCGGAATCGAAGACGGTCGTTGATGTCGACAAAATCAGACTCGGTCAGCTTTCCAGTCTTGTCTTCGAGAAGATAGGGCATGCCGTAGATGGTAGACATGGCTGGTAGGTAGTTCTCCGAGGGGATGAAGCATCGTCAACGGAGCATAGTGCGGCCTATATCTACGTCCCAGCAATGACAGCGTTAGACTATTTTCGGCTGATGACAAGCAGGTTAAATGAACGACATGACATGCAGGCATACCGCACATGGACGCTGCCGAGAGAGCTGGCTGTGATGATACGGCTCAAATTGTTTCATGAGCCTTACAACCCATCAGCGGACCAGCGTGAGTAAGGCGAGCAAGGCGCGAGTGAGGCAACACGCCGCACGTCCTCCACTCGCGAACTCGCTCGTGAGGCCCATCTGTGATCGAGATTATCATCCTTGACGACAACCATGACGTACGGCTGTATCGTTAGACTATTTCGAGGTAAAACTTAATCCTAATTCACGTCGTTTTCGTTGCGTGACTGATGTCAAATCAATCGGAAGCATGTGGCGGGAGCGGCACGCCAGCCACGATATTGCCTGAGGCGGATTAGGGGCGCCCTGGAACACTATGCAGGCTGAAAGGGTGCGTCAATACATACGTGCGTATATGCCAGCTGGATGTCCAACACGAGGCAGAACCCTTTCCTTTAGTCAAGCGACTGGTTGTATCCGAAATCTTGTCGGGAGATCTGCGAACGGATGACTAGCGAGGAATTCCTTCATTTTCTCCTTTCAGATCCAACACATGTTCTGCTTTTGCTTGGCAAGATTGGACTGATTAGACACCAAGTGGATGAGGGATATAGGACGGTAGACATGAAGAACCACTGTCATTTAGGATTGCGGGTCGTCGTGCATTGCGATGTTGGCGCCATATCCTCGTAACCGGGAGCCTTGAGCTGCATACGTCAATTAGCGAGTCCGCGGCTGGGGGCATTAGTTCATAAGAATATTTGCGATGCTTTAGCGCCTCATCAAAACGAGGGAATTTCATATGTAGGGTTGGAGTATTTGAGTCATGCATACCTCGGGAGATAGACATATTACCTTTCACCAAAGGAACTCTTAAACACGTTCATCATCGGAGGCATTCCATAAACCCATCGAACATAGACGCTGGAGACAAACTGTAGAGGGCATTAAAATTTTCTGCTATTTACTCCGTAAACCTTTAAAGACATCTGACAAGACATACTGGGGTCTGCTAATCGTCTCTGTGGCGGGGTCTATCCCTGGCAGCGTTCAGGTCCCAAATTCGCCGCTGTCTGTCTCGTTCCTTCTCGCACTCACTTTCGTCATAATCCCTCAATCGATTGCGACGGTCATCATGGCCACGGGTAGGCGACCGGCTGCGACGTGCGTTGCGCTCTTCTTCGCTTTCGCGTCTCCTTCGGATCGGGGAACGTGACCGTTGACGGTCACGCGGGTTGGTACGGAGGTCATCTGAATCGTCCCGAACTGCTCTACGGGCTTCCTTTCGCGCACGTTTTTCCTCTTTACGCTCAGCTTTTCTGCGGCGCCTCTCTTCCTTCTCTTCTTTACGTTTGGCGTCGTCTTCGGCGGTCGATGGTGCAACACTTGCTCCGGCCGATGAACCAGGTGCAAGTTGCGTGGCATTTGCTCCAGTTGGACCAAAGCCCAGTGCAATGGAAAGGGCCTCTGCTTCCGCCGCTTTTATTTTGCGTATTTCTTCCTCTCGCTCTAACTCGGTTTGTGTCTGGTCCCTTCCATACCAATGAATGTCTTTGTTCTTCTGCCATCTTCCTGTTGGTGCATTTATACTGTGTCCCAGGTAGTGTTCTCTATCTTTGTCCGCAGACACGTCAGACCACTTGAATTCTGCTTGTCCTCCTCGCGTTCCTCCACGAATTGGTTCAAACATGTTGTGTACACCTTGTACTCTGTAGTGTTGGTACAACGAGTCCAATTCAATCCAAGTATCTCCGACTGAATTTCTCCTACTGCAGGTACCCGTGCGTGATCCGCATTTTTGTCGGATGGATCACCCCGATGTCCGTCAGTTTCATTTGCGTCCTGACAATGTTTGAGTAAGATCGTGCGGTGGGTCCACCCCTTCTTCTCCGCCATTGGGGGCCTCATCGAGCAAGAACTTATTATCATTGCGTGATCCCACCTCGTTCCCATACATCTGTCACCCTCGATTCCTGGTATTGTCCAGATGCGGTTTTCAGTGTTTCCATGTGTTAGATATTGTTCGATAGCTGGCGTGACGTCTTGGTGACCCTCATCCGACCATGCAGCTCGTGGTACGGAAGCGTCGTGTTCGGGTTTCAGTGTCTTGGGTTGAATTTGTCTAAGGAGGTCAAATGCCTTGCGAGGTTACGTTCATTGACGTGGATTGGTGATTGAGCCAGAGCAGTACTATTTTACACTGCGGTATTCAAATCCCATCGAGCATATAGGATGGCAAGGAATGGGTATACGAGCCAGTCTACACCAATTGTCCGACCTTTGACGCGTCCTTCGTTGCAGACATGTAACGCGTTCGCAGTACTGTCTGTTTTCGATTAGAGAATTATTTTTCCAATTTCAGAGAACTCCGGCTAGTAGCACACCTTGCACTCCTCCCGTCACGACTCTCACTGCTATTTGGAAACTCCATCTTTTCTTGCCCAACCCTCAGCCCGTTCAACCAGCGACTTGCACGACCCGTCCGATGCTAGCAGGACTGACCGCCTCATTGACAAGTCCCCCCAATCATCGCAACTCTCGAAGTATCGCATTTCCAGCTGGCCCATCCACTGCTCAGGATTACCTCTCCGAATTCACAGCTCTCTCCTGTAATGCCTACAAGTGCCAGTGCGCCTCAAGAATATGCCTGGCCGTTAATATAGCTGTCATACTACTTCTCAATTCCAGGACACAGTTCTCTGCCCCTCGATCAACGGGTGACATGATGTTACGAATTATACTACGCAGGATGTAAGTGCTTGCCATCGTCTTGCAAGTCGGCGGAGACTTGCCCATTCGCGGCTTCGATCAGGTCTTGCCGGATTAACGCTTATGCGACCAAACAAACCACGCCGCATCCAAATGGCTCCGAATTCGATCAACGTTGAAGCAGAGACCACGACAGAAATCGACGTCTCGTAACTCCTTTTTGAGTACGATAATAAAGGTCAATCCCACTGCCAGTCATCCTTGCGGCCTTCACGATGGATTACTGTCATGTATCATATGCAATGGTATTTTCTCAATATCACGCTCTTTTTATTTTGTTGATCTTACGTGGGCGCACGGGCCCGCGTGGCAAACGAAACGGGGTTTGGCTGCAAGTGGAAATAGCCGAGCAGAACCTTGGTGTGCTCCTCAACCTTTCCTTTTATCTGTCGCGCACCTCCGTTGCAAACATTCCATTTACCCCTTGCTCCCTTTCGTGATGAGCAAAAAGGCACCTAAAAACGAGCCAGAGACTAACTATGCCGAACGCGACATTGTGCTAGCTAAAGTACGCGGCTACCCGCCATGGCCCGGCATGGTATGTCGCGTCTCCTTAACCATACTCTCTATCTCCCTTCATCTTTTTCGCTCTTATAGGTCGTGAACCCAGACACCGTTCCATCTCTGGTCTCCAAGGAGCGTCCCGCTGGTAAGAAGACGTTGTTCCACTGCGTTCGGTTTTTCCCCGCAGGAGACTACGCATGGCTTGTATCCAAGGACATATCGAGACTAAAGGAGCACGAGATCCGAGCGTACATCAACGAGCCACATAAGAAAAACGCTGACCTCATGGCTGGATATAGAATCGCTCTCGACCCCGAGAAGTGGGAGAAAGAGCAGGAGTCGTTGCAGGTGGCTGAAGCTGAACAAGAGGACAATGCGCCTGTTGACCAACTCGAGACGGACGAAGAAACGAAGAAACCTGTCAAGAAAAAGCGAAAGCGGGACTCTGAGGCCCCTGCTGCAAAAGCTAAGGCCAAACCCAAGGCAACGGGTGAGAAGAAGGCGGCAGGAAAGCAGAAGAAAAACGGTGCCAAGTCTAAAGAGTTGATCGAGTCTGAGGACGATGGTGACCAGGAGGCCGAGGGTGAAGATGAAGACGTTGAGGCAAGCGCCAAGGCTGCTCCACCTCCCTCGAAGAAAGCAAAACGGGAGAAAGAGGAGGATGTTGATGCTAATTTGGAAGCAGATCCAGAAGCCCGTAAGGTCAGAGAGTGGCGGCACAGACTACAGAAGGCATTGTTGGGTAGCAAGGGCCTTCCATCGGAGGACGAAATGCCCACCCTCGATCAACTATTCACGACTGTAGAACAATATGAGCACCCAAACCTCATCAACTTCCTTTCCGTGCGTCTTGCGGCATTGCTCGTGAAGTTACTGGTCATTGATCTCCATTTTGTGTGTACTTTTCTAAAATCGGTAAAGTCATGCGACACATTGCGGCCCTTGAGCCCAAGAAGGTGCCTCGCGACGAGGAATTCAAGTTCCGAGCACGAGCTAAATCTTTGGTCGACAAGTGGCACGCCATAGTGGGTGCCAACAAGCCAAGTGAGAACGGCGGTGAAGCTATCACGAATGGTGCATCGGGAGATGCTCTAGAGGCCACATCCGAGGTTAAGACAGCATCGTCCCCCATTGCCCAGAATGCTGGAGATACGACGTTGTCAGCAGCATGAGTATGCCCTTCTGCTTCTCTTCCTATTCTGATGTTCTTCAACTTTACCACTCCTGATTTTGGTATCTTCTAAAGGTTTAGTCCACGCTCTATGAATCTGCGCATGGTAGTGTAAGTCAAACATTCGTCCCCTTGGCAGCACAAATCTACTATACTTGTGCCGTTGCTCTGTCGTTTTAACAGCTCCTACTGCTATTAAGCTGTATATGTTGTCACAATCAAACTGCTCGTCTTATGTCGCTCAACTTGATGGTCATGTTAATGTTTCACTGCGCGGCGCCCGCGATGTGTATTGCGGGTGTCAGTCACGCATAGTCAGCATGCACAAAGACGAATAGCGCATTAACGTACACGCGCCCACACCGGTGGGGGTTGGAATCTACTTGTCTTCTTACCAAGTCAGATGTTCAAAATCAGCGTTATCCGCTACGCCCGCTGGCTCACACAGGAAACACAAACCCGGGTTCCGACCCAGTGTCTGTACCTTGTCAGTGATACTAGACGAAGACAGACATCGTCGTTGCGACCCAGACAGTCCACACGCCTGAACATCACACTCCACCGCTCCTTTTCTACCTCTCCATTTGACATGATTGAATCTCAATACGAAGGACCAGGAACGCTTGATGACGTGGTGCGTTTCGTCCTTTATCTCATACAGACCTTATCAGCTGATGACTGACTGATCCGTGGTACTAGATTGCACGTTCGAAAAGTGAGTTGTGATTGACAGAGTGACTTCTTGCACCTACGCATGTCACGTTTGAGCCTCATCCAAGGACGACAGAATCCTCGGAGATCCAGCCGGTTGCCCTCGACCTCCCTGACATCCCACCCGTAACGGTCAAACGTCCGTTCCATGTCCGACATGAAGAGCTCGAAACACTCCTGGGACCACTCCTTTCATGTCATTGGCATGTCGACCGCGTCACAGGGAAGTCGACGGCCGATCTCAACGTGCTATCGTTGAACAAGCTCTTCGGATTCAAGAACTTTCGTTCCGCGGTCGAGTTCTTTGACGCTCTTGCGGTCATTCAAGACGAAGAGGACGTGAGTGGTATAAACGTTACTTGTGCTGGTTGTCAGATTTGAGGATTGACGAATTGCTCTTGTAGCATCATGCACGGGTCAGCGTGGATTACTCCAACGTTTATGTGAGCGTTCATACGCATGTGGCGTTGCAATCCACACTTGAATCCGAGGCTGGTGAATCAAAGCCAATCAAAGTGCCGGGACTCACTGCTCGGGATGTTCGTTTTGCGATAAAGGTCGAGAAGTTGCATCAGAAGTTTCTAGAAGATCAGCGGGCGGTTACGAAAGTGCCAAACGAGTCGGAGAATATGAGGACATGGTCGATGGAGCAGCTTCGACGACGGTACCCAGCTCTGCAGACTCGGGACAGGGAATCTTCATAGCAAAGTCAACAATTCATATCCTGGTCGTTGCAGGGCAGTACGTGAGTATCTGTGTGAATAGGCGATAATATACACATTGCATTCCAGTCAGATTGCGCCAATACATCACCAACAGTTGACCATCCTTCAGTTCTCCCATATATGTTCTGTAATACTGTTGAGCTCGTTTCCTGCTTCACTAAATGAAATCCGTTCCGATGCAAGAGCTTGCTGCATGTGCAACTCGTTGGTTGTTCCTGTCAGGGGCACAACGTTGTTCAACTGGGCAACCTTGAAAACGACTTGCTCGGGTGTCACATCTAGTCGGCTAGCGATAGAAATGAGCAATGGGTGAGCCAGCAAACCCGGTGACCCAGAAAGCGTCCAGAATGATCTGTAGTAACACACTATCTCAGCTCCACCGCAACGTGAATTGAAACTGGGAGAGCAGAACGGGGCTCATTGGTACTCGATTCCATTGTCCTTACAGTACTTCCAGACCTCAGGATCCCACTTATTCCCTTCGTACCACCGATTTTGGACGACTTGTACTTTTCTCAGTTCGTTCAAAGCAGTAAGAACCCGTACACTATAAGCGTTACTGATGCCAATCTTGCGTACGGTCCCGGCATCCTGTGCAGCCATCAGAGCACGCCAGGCCTCCTGAGTTGCCTGGATGGTTCCTAATGGCGAATGCAGGAGATAAGAGTCGATGTAGGATGTACGAAGGTTACGCAATGATACAGAAAGAGAGGCAGTAATTTGATCTTTAACAGAGGCTCTGCGGTCGTAAGGGATAGGTTTATTGAGGTCTTGCCCTCCAACGGGGGTGAACCTGTAATTCGAATTAGAGCTCGACGTGGATGAGTTGGTCAATCAGAAGGACGAACGCACTTTGTCTGGATATACATCTCTTCGCGCTTTATACCATGTTTCTCCTGCAAAATATCCAATGCTTCACCAACAAGTTCCTCTCTGTAGACCAGAGAAGGCGAGTTTGAGAGATTAACTTGAGTATGAAGTTCAGTGAATATTCACCTGTAGTGTTTGGGTTGACATGCTGAGGGGGATGGGTTAGCAAGCCCCTGAGCCCAGTACCAAACTCACCCGTATCAACGGCACGAAAGCCCTGTAAAAAAGCGTTAATGACTAGCTGAGTTGTACGCTCCCCCTTCCTGTTAGAACGTTGACGGCCAATGCAATAAGCTTCACTTGAAGCAGCTCACCATGCAGTCCCGTAAATGATCTTTGGGGTGAGGACGTTCATGGAGGGAAATGACAAGTACCGGAGTCTCACGCCAACAGTCCAATCTGTCATGTGGATCAAAGACCACTCGTCTGCACACCCGTGTCAGTGTTGGCCGCAAGCCGTGGTATTTTACTAGGGACTCGGGTTTAATTGAACTGCAGGGACCAACGGTATCATGGGTATACAAGATCTGTCAGAAGACTACGACCTTTTTTGGTTTGCTAGAAGTATGACTTTTACCGAATGCCTTTACTGTCCCAGTATACAGTCCAGTTTTTACCTCCAGTCGTTTTCTTCGTTGATCGGCTTTCTTCTCATCTTTTGAAACTTCGGCGTTCTTGCGCTTGAACGCATGGAAGTCATCCTCATCCGCACCAGCTTCCTTTCCGGTCCCGAACAAAGTTGTCGACGTTGTTCCCGCCATGTCTTTCTTTCGAAGTTCGCAATCCTTCGCCAGATGTGTCTTTTCGCCACAGAGTTTACAGCTCCCGCCGTTGGGATATACACCCTTTTCTTTGTTTTGCGGACATGATGAGGCGAGATGGCCCTTTCCTGAACAGACGAAACACGAAGCAAAGGGCAGGGGATTGTGAGGATCTTCGGCACTCTTGCAACGAGATAGCGTGTGGTTCGTCGAACCACATCTATAACACATGCCGACTGAGCTGTTGACGCTCTTCTTGCCATGACCACTCTCCCCCTCAGTAACAGCTTTGGGACAATCCCTGGCAGCATGACCCTTTTCGCGACATGCAAAGCATATCGTATCAACTTGACGGTCTACGATTCGCTTCAATCGACGTCGTTCTGTGCGCTCCTTGTACCCGCTAACAGCGATACTGGTACCTAGTGAGAGAGATCAATCTTCACGTCAAGACAAGCAATACCATACCTACTCTTTACCTTTCTATCCTTTTTCACGAACTTGGATTTCTTCTGACCGGAAGACGGTCCCTGTCCTCTATCTTCAACGCCCGTCTCTGCTCCTGACAAATATCGATCAAGATTTTGCCCGTCACCGTTGGTCTTTCTCGTCCTTTTCGCTCCTCGCCGTTTTTTCTTGGGGCGCGTAGAATCATTGTGAGAGTTGGGTGTTGTACCATCTGGAGTCTTCACATCAGATGGTGGGTGGCCGTTTGACGCCGATGAAGGTTCCGATGCAAAACCTGCTTCGACGTACTTGCGTTTTATACCAAAGCTGGTGATACGGGTCATAGTCTTTGATGTAAATGCATTCGAATCGTGATGTTTACAAGTTTTATCTGGTGAGAGTCAAAGGCCAGTCAAAGTCACAGCGACGCACGTCGGTTTCATCGGCATATATAAATGGAAATATAACCCCTTTCGAGTTCTTGTCTCACTATGACGGGTGGTGAGATAAATCGATAACAGATGACAGTCTATACACATGTCAGGCTCACTGTCAGCACCAGTCCGTCGCAGATAAGTACGACATCGAGGACGATTCTCCCCAAGACCTGACGACGTACCATGGCCTTCGTCAACAACTACACCCCTCCACAGGAAATCCCCGAAGACGAGCTGTACGGACCTGATCCATACGATATCAACTTTATCCTCCCAATTCCTCCAGAGCTGTCCACGGACAAATTGAGGCTTATCCCATTCGTACCCAGAGAACATGCTGCCACCTACCTGGAGGGCGTGCGCGGGCACGAGTCTATATACCAGTACATTTACTTCCCTCTCGAGAAACCATCCAACTTCATTCTGTCGACCGAGTCTATTCGACGAAACCCGGGTGCCTGCCTACTCGCAGTAATCGATACCACCCGTCCCGATCCGAATCATCCAGAGTGGAGAGGTTCTCTGGCTGGTGTGTGTGGGTTTGACGCGGTCGACACAACGCACTTGTCGATGGAGATCGGGCCTCTTATCATCCTTCCACCGTTCCAGCGAACGCATGTGGCATCTCATGCTGTCGGACTGATGCTCAAGTATGCACTTGATCTCCCGCCCTCGGGAATTGGTTTCCGCAGAGTCACCTATCTTGTGTCTCCCTTCAACGTACCCTCCAATAATCTTGCTAAGCGGATGGGATTCAAGCTAGAGGGTGGAAAGAGGTGGGGGTACGTCATGCAGGCAGTCGAAGGATATCAGAAAGTCGGTGAGGATGCGAGGGAGGGGGATGCAGGAAACGGTCTACAAAGTTCTGGTTCTCATGATTGGGCACTGTGCTGGGACGATTGGGAAAACGGTGGCAGGGAGCAGGTACAACGTGTCCTGGCAAGAGTTGTGTGATTATTGCTGCATGACCTGGAACACATGACCTCGCATATCAACAAGAACATTAGTCTGGTACGATATTGGGGCAAGTAATGTAGCATAATTTTGCTCGTGGAGCAAATATTGTAAAAAGCACAATGACGACACTTTACTGGACAGTGGGGTGTGTAGAGAGAGCTGTCAATCGACTCACTAAGTACTACTTGTCCAATTTCCAGTTATTCTCTTTCACAAGCTTCTCTCGTTCGAGCAAATATTTTCCTTCTTTGTATTTCTGAGTGTGATCAGACGCCCGATGATAGTACCAGCCGACACGATCGTTGCATCCGACGCAAAACACGTCCGCAACCGTATGTACACCGGTCAGGAGCGGGCGATCTTCTTTCTTCCCGAGTTTGACATTCACAGCAGAATGCATCAAGAATCCTCTTCCCTCTCGTCCAGAGAAGGATTTGCTAATCAATTCGTCCTGGAGTGCCTGTATAGTCGGGTTATCACATGCCGCAAATGGGGGATCTTGGCGCGTACCAGAACTGCAGAACATGTTGCACAGATAAATCTAGGATGGTCTTGGAACGTTGAAACAACCTGAGTCTTCGAGTTTGCGGTAGCGTCTGCCATAGAGGATGGAGTTGCCTGCCTCCGGGAATCTGGCTCGGACAATTCAGGCTGAGGGAGGATTGGCGGGTTTGTAAGTGAGAACGAAACTATGAAGTCGCCGAGAGAGTACATTGTGAACCTCAGCTCAGCAGGAAATGAGCAGTACCTGTGTGGGGCATCGAGCTGATAGGATGGATTGAGTCCAAGGACCAAGTCTACCCAATTAGGTCAATTGATTAGCGCTACGTAGTTGGGCTCTACCACGTCAATTCCGCTGGCACGTAACTTGAACACTCTCAGTCTCAGTCCCGGGTTCATTCCTTGACGTTCGAGTCGCCCATCAGCCAATGCAGAAACGCTCTGCAGATGCGGGACTGCCACAAGAACTGGTTCTAGCAATACAGCGCGTTCTGGAACTGAACCCGGACCAGAATGTCGACCCTCTCGATGACCTCTCATACAACTTCAATCCAGCGGACGTCTTGAACCAACTCTTCCCGGATGAAGCTGCTCTGAGCCGCTTGGATGCCATTCAGGCCAAGCTGGCCCAAGATGAACGTGAACTTCAGGCTGAAATCACTACACTTAAAGAAACTTTGAAACGGGATCAAGATCCAAATAGAATACAACTGATTCAAGAAATGATCTCGGTACAGATCGCTCTCTTTCCTCTGCTGTAGTGTGGTGATTCAAGTGATGCCTACGCAGGACCTTCTCGGACAAATGTCGCGTATACGCGAGAAAGCATCAGAATCAGAAGCTGTAGTGCGCGACATCACCAAAGACATACAAGCTCTCGATCTCGCGAAGAAGAACCTCATCTTGAGCATGACAACATTGAAGCGACTTCAAATGCTAGGTGTGTAGTTCATCCCGGTATATCCACAATCAATTGCACACACTCACTGTCTCATTTGTTCACAGTAAATGCGCTCACTCAACTTGAAGATCAGGTTAAGGAGAAGAAGTATGCGGATGTCGCAAATTCCTTAGCTGTACGTGAACTAGAAACATTCCATTCGTCCTTGTTGTTGACTTGCAGCGTTATCTAGGCCGTGAAACAATTATCCGCATCGTTCAAGTCATACACTTCCGTCAACCGTATCATGCAAGTTTGGAGGCGGATTCAGCAGATTCAGGGAGAACTGCGGGGTCAGCTTGATGCCGAGTTTGATTCATTGTACGTGCCGACACTTGTGTATTGGTCAAACATTCTGAGTTATTCGTGCATCATTTTCCTTCAAGATCCTTCCAAGCCTTACAAGACTAGCCATATTACGGACGCTTGTGCTGTCGTTGATGTGCTCGGCCCTGACGTTCGGATTCAACTTATTGAACGGTATGTTGCTCTTGAGCTGAAAGAATACCGCCGCATTTTCCGAGCGAGCGATGAGGCGGGTCAGCTTGACAATATTGCAAGAAGATTCGCTTGGTTTAGACGGTTGCTAACCTCTCATGAAACTGAGATCGGGAGAGCATTTCCCGCAGAGTGGCGGGTTGGCTGGTGGCTTTTTGCCAAGTTTGTAGCAATCACAAGGTCTGGTTCATCGTAAAGCTTCCTATTGCTGATCATGGGACTAACTGTTTGCAAGGGACGACTTGTCAGCATTGCTCTCGAAAGCGGGTCAATTGTTAACCATTAAGGTGCTTCTTGAGACACTCCAACAAACAACAGAGTTCGAGTCGTTAATGTCAAAGAAATGGGCCACTCCTATCGACAAGATACTTGAAAATGCGTCGCCTCCCACGGCGCAGACCCGAACCATGTCCTCCGCCTTCGAGCCGCATCTCGGTGTATTTGTCGAGGCTCAGGACAAGGCACTCGCCGATATGCTCGCGCCGCACCGTGGTGGCAAAATTCGTACCTCTGTTGACGCGGTGTCTCGATCTACTTCCATTTCCACACCTCGAGATTCTATTTCCGCTCCTGACGAGCCTGAAACAGCACCAGTTGTACTTCCCTCATCGACGGAACTCTTCTATTTCTATGCCCAAAGTCTAGAACAATGTGCCAAACTATCGACTGGTCAAGCTTTATTCGATCTATGCGCCGTGCAGAAGAAATGGTTGAAAATCTATGCTGGTTCGTTAATTGTCTTTGGAATTGACGCTGTGTGACTTTTGCTCAGAGGATGTGTTGTCGCAAAAGCCAAAGCGGTGAGTAATATTCAAGAGTGGTGACAGGGGGTGTGATGCTCATACATCGTTTGAATTAGGTCTTTTGCCCCACCACGGAAGTCAATGGACTCAAGATTTGACCTAGCTGAGGTTCAGCAAACCTGTCTGCTCATCAACACGGCTGATTATTGTCAATCGACTGCAGGAGAGATGGAAACAAAGATCAAGGAGAAAATAAATGAAAAATTCAAAGAGAAGGTTACGTTGCAAGCTGAACGAGACCTTTTCATGAGTGTCATATCCGCTGCGATCAACGTCCAGCTTCGCGAACTGGAATCGGCGTGTGAGAACGCATTCAATTCCATGTCGAGAGTCAACTGGAGCGCCATAAGCCAAGTATCTGGACACTCACCATTCATCGACGATATCGTACAAGCTGCCGAACAAGTTGTTGAATCCATTAAACCTTTGGTGGAGCAGAAGAAATACTTAAGAAATTTCTTTGACAAAGCTTCGGGGGTTCTATTGACACGTTTCACGAATGCTTTAGTGAAGAGCCGACCGTTGAGAGAGACAGGAGCCGAACAGTTGCTTATCGATCTTGGTGCTATCAAGTCATGCCTTCTGAAGCTACCAGGGGAAGCACTCTCTACGACCAGTTATACTCGTA
This sequence comes from Chalciporus sphaerocephalus, assembly GCA_038094055.1. Classification (NCBI taxonomy): domain Eukaryota; kingdom Fungi; phylum Basidiomycota; class Agaricomycetes; order Boletales; family Boletaceae; genus Chalciporus; species Chalciporus sphaerocephalus. Next base: position 141,710 of record JBBPTH010000011.1, read on the forward strand.
GCGTGACAAAGGTTACCACCCACTTAGAGGCGCTGCTCAAGGTTATCGTCACCCCAGTCGAAGGTGCCTCCTGATCTGCATTGATACTCCTTGGACCTGAACTAGTTTTTCACCGTAGGACCCCCCTGAAGGTTTCATACTCAACTATACGCTTGTTATCGGGGATGCTTCGTTCTCCAATTTCCAAAAGATATTGGACCTCAAGGGCGTTCCGAAAACAGAGCAGAACAGCCTCCTTGACTCATTTTTGACTATCACGAGCACAAAGACGGATCTGGAGACCACTTCATTCCTTTCCTCTTTGGACATGGACCCCTCACTCAGCTTGACGATCGGTAGCCCAGCTACTAGCCGTATTACACTGCCCTTGGCCTCAGCTTCGGCTGCGGAATCCGTATTCGGGGCATCGATTTCACCGACCATGAGCGGGCCACCAACTGGGTCAATTGCTGATGGCGGCGCCAAAGGAAGCGAATCTGGACAAAAACGCGAGGTTTTTTCCGACTTCAGACGTTTCGTAACCTTTGGACTACGAAGAGATACACAACCACTATTATAGAGATATGTAGCTTTGATCGTATTCGCTATCAATTTTTCTTTGATTGCTCAGCGCGACGCCGCCCTGCGCCACCATCAGTCTATTTCAAAGTAATCCCAAGCACATGAGGTCCGATGAACGTTTGGCGGTGCGTGTCATGTGGGGTAAAGCAAACAGACCCTTGTTTCAGATGCCATGTATATGGTGTACAGCCATGAAAATGCCAGAGAGTGACAGAGAAGTAGACAACCAATGAGAGCTATCAGATGACAATGACAGACAAACAAGCCAGGATAGCAGGGGGAGGGGTATATCGTATAATCAAAAAATGCTTTGAGATCTGTGATATTGGTTTCAAGGAGTGAGGGTAAAACACAAATGCATATGCAAGTTATCCAAGAAACGAGTCCTCGTATAGCTCCAGATATTACGTGTGGGGTCAGTCATCGTTGAATTCGTAAGTTGCTGCGTCCTCCCCGCATGGGTAATTGTGGGGTTGCCTCACCCCTGATGGGCTCTGTGGTTGATGGTCGTGGTCTGGGACCCAAGAGTGAACCAACACGAGAGGGCGATGTGCCGGGCCGTCGGGAGGCAGACGCAGTGCTTCCCGGACTATCGGGCATGACAGGAGGTGAGACAGGACTGAGCGGGGTCATTGGTAGCCCAAGCACGCGCTGCACAACATAAGGAGGTGGTGAGTATGTGGGGGTGCTGAAGAGGGTACTATCACGGTGAGGTAGTGGGGGGTGTGGAGGTAGAGCGGAAGCAACGCTCGCTCGTCGGGAATCGATTCCAGCGTAGTCGGAAAAACTATGCCTGAAATGAATATCAGAGACTGAAAACGGTATGCTCTCGGTCGGTGAGTTAGCCTCAGTAATTGTGCGTGGCGACGTTGGAGGAACGTGCAAGAGTGCTTGGTTAGCAGTAGGAGGTGGTGGTGGTGGTAGTGGTGGTGACGGTTGACGTTCTGGAGTGTAATTGTAGGGATGGGGCAGATGTGTTGATGGGGAGATGGTTATGGGAAATAGGAAGGGGGAAGATCCATGAGTCTGTGTCGTTGGAGCATCGGGATGTGTGTGATCCCCAGAACTGTCCGTTGGTGTAGTTGTGTGAGAACCACCAGACGCAGTAGACGGCGCATCGGGTTTTGGGCCCAAGTTATCCCGAGAACGCTCCATCCGTACCATCCTGATAGACGTGTTCTCGCTGTACGCTTGAGTCTCTCCGGTCCCATGACCTGCTTCTGCAGGAGTAGAGCTGACGGTAGTTGATTTCGAATGCCGACGTAAAGAAGGATGCGAAGACGTGAAGTCTAGGAAGGAGAATGTTCCCGAGGCAGGCGCTGTTTCGCTTGGTGGGTGGATAGATTCTGATTCGAGCATTACCACGGGAACGGATTCTGGACCTGAGGAACTTGATGCCTCATGCCCATCTGGGGGGTAACTCTGTCTGCCATCGTCCCGGTGAGCTTTCCGGTAAAGCCTAGCTCGCACTTTCGACCATGTGCTACCGCTGCTCCCACAAGTCCCTCTGGATGCGCGGGCGCTCTTGGATGGGCCTAAAATAGCTGATACATCTACCCTAAACGGACTCGTGTCCCGCACACGAAGATATTGGGAGCTCGGACGTGGAACGTCGAGTGTTTCGGGCCGCGCATCACAGCTTGCAGGTGCCTCTGAAGTTCTTGGGCTGAGAGAAAGGGTGGCAGCAAGGGCTTCGTTTTGGCGCGAGGTGAGGGTCTTCACATCAGCATCGTCGTCACAGTTGTTCTCGACAGATTCTATGGATTCCCTATGCAATCCTGGAAGCGAAACCCCATTTTTCTCCATACAACGACTCGAATGTCTGAAAGATGGTGACATGCGTGCGACGGGATTGGACCACCCGGGAGCCAGCTTCTCTGATTCAGGTGCGCGGTGGAAGACAGGCAGATCTTCAGTCAATGTGTTTACCGAAAATCGTTTCTCGTCGGTGTCGTATTGGGGAGTCATGGGAAGGGATTCTACACGGGGACCACTTGCACGGCGAGACCGTCCACTGGAACCGCTCCCTTTGCCCTTGCGGTAAGTAAAAGGAAAGCTACGGCGTAGTCCAAGTCCAAAGCCGTAACCTTTGCTAGTGCTTAGCGTCGCTGTCTCCAACTCTTCTTCTCCAGGAGGAGGACTAATGTCTATAGTGCGTTCGACATCAGGACCAACCTTCTCACCGTCACGGCGATTCATGTCCAAGGATCGGTTGTGCTGCCTGATGGCACGAGCTTTCCGGCGCAACCAGACATAATACGAGATGCCACATAGGACCACAAACAGAACGACGGCAAGTACAATGGCCGCAATGGTGCCTGCCATGTCTGAACTGCTTTTTGACGAGCTGGTGGAATTTATTTGCAGCAGAACAGTCAGCCTTAATAAAAGGGATAAATATACCGTCGAAAATTCACATACATCGTCCCATTGCCGAAGGAAGTGACATTTATGCCACCCACCCGTAGCGCAAGAGTGCGATTCTCTAAGTTGGTCATGATGAGCTTGTGAGGTGTGTCTTGAGGGAGTTCGGTAGCGTAAAAAAGTAAGGTGTCTGAATTGTTATATGAGGACTGAGCCGATAGACTGGTGGTGACATTATCCAGAGTCACAGTAAAGCTTCCGGAGTACGAAGATGTAAGTCCGTAAATCGTGATCTCAGATCCTGCAGACGATTCCGGGGTCAGGAGGACATCGGGCACTGCCAGTTGATAAGGATACGAGATGCTTGCCTAGAAACATGGTCTGTGCACGGTCACCGGCTGTGTATGAGACATGGAGAGAAGTTCCGGTGAGATCTGTTTCATAGTTCCAGAGACCCATGAAAGCAATATCAGAGTCATTGATTACTTGTCTAGCAAATGCCACGTTGTTGCTAATCAAAACGATCGTCATTGATAGATTCGCATCCCCAGCAAATCAAGACCGCTGGTTGATTATTGATAACAAATACTCACTTGACGAAACCCGCGGGAGGGGTGTATGTGATGCGTGCCTTGTCAAGTGTTAAGAAGGCATCTGGAGAGGACGTGTTCGTGATAATAGTCGTCAGCAGCAGCGAGTGATTCGTGTCGTTTAGGTCGTTAAACGAAGCAAGGATAGTATTTGCAGGATCGCGTGAATAAGACGTATTTAGAATTCCGTCCAGCGTAATGCTATAGAGGGCATTGGAGACATTGCCCATGAGATCGATGCCTGTACCTGAATAGCGAATAATGCACGAGTGGGTTGATGGTTATCTCTCTCCTAGAAATGGGTAGACACACCATTCCAGGAGATGAGGAAGCTTGCGCCATCTTGTGAAGTGTAGTGGTAGCTGGTACCCAGGCCGACCTGGCCAGGACTTGTAGCGACACCAGAGCCTGTGTACAACAATTGCCAGCCATCTGTGACGTTTGTGCTGGGCTCAAGGTTCACGAAAGGAAAGTAACTGATCTCCGGGGAATCATCACCGACGTCGAGTTGGAACGGGGCGTCTGCCATTCACCCACTGAGGCGAGGAAGGCTGCTAGACAGTGAGGAATATGGTGAGAGGAAGAGTGAGAATAACCACGTCCGGCGGGGCGGAAAAAAATAAGATGAATCAAGAGACGCTCAACGTCCTCGAGGTAAGGTCGTGTCGGAAATAGCTGCCAGTGAGAGAACGGGAACCGAGAACTGACCTGAACTGACCTGCTAATAAATCAATAACCAGCCTCAGTCAGAGTCACTCACGCCGTCTGACAGTCACTCTTAGGTACAATCTCCATATCAACACACTCATGTTCGTTTTCCCCGCTACTTCCACTACTAATCTTATCTTGATCCACCACTAACAGTTTCCCAGGCAATCAAAACTACCGGCGCTGGCAGTGTTCATCCCCAACTGACTTTTGAGTTTCTTAAACTTTGTGACCTTGATTCAGTCAGGAGCCTGGTCACCAGGTAAGCAAAAAGCCCCAAACAGCCCCCAGTCTGCGTTCTCAAAGAAACGTCTAAGAGGTCGTTCTACACTGCGGTCTGAGTACGCGCGCTTTTCCGCGCCCGTCACAGACTTGTCAAGGGTGCGTCAATTGACCTTCATGTGCATGCAACCATCAAAACAAACCAGTGCTACGCTCTACGTTACCGTGACGTAGACTCGGTTGACCGTCACGTACTGGGGTTTCTTGCGAGATTGACTTATCACTCTCGAAACTCGGACCTGGTACTCCTCACAGAATGACATCTCCAATTGACGTTGATGCACTGCCCCCTCCTGGAACACAACTCTTCCTTCCTTCTCTATTCAGTCAGCTCCGCTCAACAGCGCCCGGGCTTCCAATTGAACCCGTGATAATCCAAGTGTTACTTCTATCTATCATTTCTGGGGATAGGAATTTATTGATACGCACACGAGACGAAGATGTCCACTTCGTCTCCAAACTAACTTCACTGGTACGTATTCTTGCTTCGCGCCTCTTTCCCAAGCCACCACCAACTAAGCAATTGCCGCCTTTGATGCGTCGCAACATAAATCAATTTTCACATTCAGACCCTCAACACAGTCTTTGGTTATAATGTTCACAAGTTGAAGTGTCACTCTGACTCGGCAAAACAGACTCCTTCCGAGTTCATACGGTCCCTGTTTTTTTCTGTGTCAACCATCCCACCCCCGGCTGATGGTTTGAGTGGCACTCACAAACATCGGCACCGGCGTATGTCTAGTACGCGAACTAGTAATTCAGGAAGCAGGTTACCAGCTGTAGCTGCAACAGCTATCACTACGGCACGTAGCAGGCGAACGTCGATCACCCGCTCAACTTCCTACCTGGCAGAGTCGAAGCCCTCAATTACTACTCTGAGACGAACGCAGGTTGACTCTGAAGAACCAGTTGGTGCCGATGCCAATCCGAAGCCGGTCAGCAATTCGGAACGTTACTCACGGCGGCCCAGCATCCACCCTACAGTCGTACACGCTGTTCCGTCTCTGTTGACGTCAAGTCCCAGCGTGAGGACCCATCAAGGGCACGCATCCCACGGGACTATGGAATCATTGAAGCTTCCAGCTGCAGTGGTTGTTTCAGCCCTTGAGCATGCGAGTACTCCTGCACAGAAAGCGGTTCTGCGAACTCTTTCGGAACGAAAGGTCATCATGTCCGATACGGGAATCTTTGGGCACGACCAGGAAGGTATGACTCTTCAACTACCCGAAGGATTTTTCGTGGTGTACGTATGCCGAACGGATCCACGAGAAAGGCCTCCGATCCACAAGAGTCTTCTCGACAAGTTCGCTATGAGTTCCGTCATCAACGTGAGTCCACAAACTCGGTTGGCAATGCGGCAGTATCGGCCTCCTTCATCTCCCTCCACGGCGCTTTCGTCACCACATACATCCGTTGCATCCGCGGCTTTCCCAACGTTGCATGCTTTGAATTCATCACCTGGCCCACCAACACCACCCCCTCCTCTAGCGACTCCGCTCATCCCACCTGCCCTTCTTCATCGACTCAAACGGATCTGTGCGACACAGACTCGTATAAGACCTACGCTCAACATCTATCTAGCTGATCTATTTAGTGCCACACGACACTATGGGCCTCTAGATGGTATGCTGCTTACGACCCGCGCGCGTCAGGATGCAGAAGCTCTTGTGCGTGCGACTCGTGTGCTTGGAGTAGACCCCACGGGTGCCGAGTTGATCAAAGAACGCGCTCGTCGGAACAGCGATATGGACAGTACCACCACCTCACGTTCACATCCCAGCGTACACAGTTTCTCCTCCGATGCACCCGCAGAAACATTTGACGTTCCAGGAACCTACGAACCCTCTGAAACTTCTAGCGAGTATCGTAGTCTCGCCAGTCAAAGTCAATCAGAGGAGCTCCTTGAATTGGATGTATCAGAAGCGGATATAGCGAGGATATTCCCGAGGGTCGTGTCACACCGAGTTCGAGTTCGGGACTCCCCGGTCGACGAAGTCCTAAGTAGCGCGATTTGTGGGGCTATAAGTACCCCTGGAGACGAACCTGGAAGCGGGGAGATAGCTGAGTGGGAAAGAGAGACTGTAAAAGATATCCTTGTGCATATTTTGGCCGTGGTCTGAGATCTGAGTTTTCAGATAACCGCTTCTTATCGTGCTTTGCTTTTACTGTACATGTAGTAGTCGCAACTGTCAACTTGGACTACGCTTTGGATTGACTTGATGACTTTATTTACTATCCCTGTTCGGAATAACCTCCAACGGAGTCTGCGTTCGGAATAGAGTCATACCTCAAAAATCCAGACAGAAAATGACAAGCGGACCGCCAGCATCCCAAGCAGGGCCTTCGCAAGTATCAACTACACCGTCTAACACGTCTGAAACGACACCCCAACGCCAGTATTATGTTTCCGTCCAACCAAATGCCCAAGCCGGCCCCTCGCAACCTCCTACGCAACAAACCGTGCAATACGCCCACCTCTCCCAACAATCCGGACATTCACAAACTCAAACCCAGAGTCAGAGCCAACAAAGTGCCGCACAAGCCTACTACATGGGTTACCCACCTGGGGCATGGCAGAACGCATGGCAACTCTCCGGCTATCCGTACGCAACGTCTGGTAATTCTCCCTATCAGCAATCTCCATACACACAAATACCATATGCGCAGTATCAGCAGTACCAACCCCAACCTGCTGCGCGACAGCGTAAACCCCCTCCAAAGGCACGCACGCCGACGCCTGAGCCGGTGTATCGACACTGGGACGAAGTCATACGCGCGTTTTTGAAGAAGGTGGGACTGACTCAGGCGTTGAGAGGGTTTGAGGATGATATGGTCGTCTTGAACGCAGATTGGGAGAGGAAGAGCGTGCCTGGTGCAATCGGTGATTTGGTCCGAGATCTCATGGTATGCAAGTCATTTTTATTTCTCAACACAGAACGCCAATTTCATCTTCGTTCATCGGACAGACATTAGGCAAGTTCAAGGAGGGGGAGGAACCAAAGGAGAGGCCCCTTGAAGAACGAAAGTTGGACTACATCCACCCCAGTACAGGCGCTGATCCCCAGTCTCAGTCAACAATGACAAAGTCGATATCTCAGTTCCTCGCACAAAACCGCGCGAAGAATGACGCGTCGAATCGCGTCGAATTTATCGAGTCGATAGCGCAAAAACGTCAGCGACTGAATATCGATCCTGAGAGCAATGAGCCTGTCCCATCTTGCGCACGAACAGATGCGAAACATCTTGATAGGGATTCTCAGATGAAATATGACATAGCGAAAAATGAAGATGGACCCCTGAGGAGGACAGTGAAGGGTCCAGACGGGAAAGATGGACAAGCAAAGGAAAAGCTCGTCCCGCTTAGTGACGATATGCCTAGCGAGCTCCATCCTGCAATAGACGAGAGGCTCAGGAACATTGAATCTCACATTGCGGTGCGATACGTTCCTGCACCTCCCCGCACATTATTGGTCCGTCTCAAGTTTCTGGAAGATCATATCATACAGCTAGAAAAGGAGTACCCACCTTGGGCAGCGCTGCACTTCAACCAACCTAACCGTGGTTGGCCTCCTCCCCCTCGCCAGACCCCCGTTATTGTTCCCTCACATCTTACCACCAAGGAGGCACCTGTTGATCGTGGTGCCGCTCCTCCCACTACAGCCATCACTGTTGGTGGTTCCGAATCCGTAGCCACGCTCCTTAAAGGGAAAAACAAAAACAAGTCGAGTTTACACCGCGCCGTCATGGAGAAGCTCGAGGTGCAAAAGGCGATGAATGACCTGGCCGGGACCAAGAGAAGCAGTTGATTCAACTCAAAACATCGGACTTCATTGTGCCAAAGTTTCTCCATTCCATGACTGACGTAAAATATTTTGCACCAGGCTATGGTTTATCTGGCTGGTCGTCTCCTCACATCATGTGTCATCATGTATTTTCTTGGCGAAGACTGCATGTCGATCCTGTTGAGCGGCTTCGTCATCGGGCCTCAGGTCACTGCATCACATCTCTGCCGACTTTCCAAGGTCGTAAGTTCCCCGCAAAAGCACCAACCTCGTATTTCAAATCCCACCGTAGCCGATACTACAACACCTAACTGCGTTCTGCAAAGACTGGCCTCATTCCACGATGACACGGACTGTTGGCTCTCTGCTCGGCGTTGGTTATCATGAATAAGCCTTAGTCTACTACCAGGTCATCCAGCAAATAGAACTGTACAATGATATGTACCACAAATATGACGGCAACCAAGGACTGAAAAAGAGTACAACGGGTATCCTCGAAACACACATTTGATTGACGGCAGCTACTAACTATCGTCTGCGTTTCAAGTCCTTTTTCGACATGTATACACAGCTGAAACGAGATACTTTCGACCTAAACCAAGGCAGCATGTCAGGTTCGATCTTTGGACATCCATCCACCGTGAGGGATTCGATAATGGCGCAGTTTCCTGCAGAGTTATCAGAGGCAGAACCATGTCGCAAGCGATTCTTGACGAAAGCATAAATATTGGATGTAGTAAGGTCTGCGCAACGGGAGAGATCCACGTGCTTAAGCGCAGAGCACGGCAGCGGGAGGTTTTGGGGTGTGAGAAACTCGAGGACGTCGTTGACGACGTTGTCGACAGAGTTTATCAATAACGTCTCGAGATTTGGGGTTTCAGAGAGGACGATTGGCAGGGTGGTTCGATCGAGGTTGCAGGAACTGATACGGAGCTCTACGAGAGAGGGCTGGAGTGCAAGATGGGTAATGGTGAGGTCCGCTTTTGCCGGAATCGAATGCAGGGAAAGGCTCGTCAGCGAAGGAGCGACAAAAGTGTTTATGACGATGAAAGGGTCAGGGACGTTCCTACACTCTACACTTTTGAGGTTGCTCATGAGTGCGGGACTGGCGTCAAGTTCTGCGTTGAAAACAGACACGAATGTGCAATCCAAAACAAGCCTCTCCAGTAATGGATTAGCTTTGAGTGCCAGTATGGAGAAAGGGTTGACGCGACCGCAGACATGTAATTCTTTTAGTTGGTTGATACGCTGCCACCATTCATCGTTCATCTGGACCGACCCTCCAAGGTAGAGTGATTCGAGATTCCAATTAGGACCGGAGAGCAGAGAGTTCAGTTGGTCGGGGTGATCGAGATCATGCAACGAAAGTTCTTGAAAGTTTGAATACGCGTGCGGAAGGGAGATATCGGAGAGCATCTGATGAAGCTTGACGAAAAGTTTACCAGATACTCGAACGCTGGATAAATTGTTCCACGAGAGGCCCTTAAGGTAAGAAAGAACATCATCTTCGTCCAGACATGACATAGAGAAGGATATCTTCGCAATACGACCTTGGGCACGTTCCATCCAGAGTTTCGCTTTTCGCAAAGGACGCTTATTGCACAACACCAGTGTACGCCAAGCAGAGGGGGTATAGAGAAGGATCTTTCGCCAGTGTCCGCAAACGTGGGACAGCCTGAGAGCCCAAGTATGGTCCTGATCAATCAGCACGTTGAATATCTCGACGAGTGTCTCTACAGGCAATTTGCCCATAAGATAGGTGTTGAAGGAACGTTGCTTTTCGACAGCTGCTTGAGCGATAACTGCCTGGTTACGAAGTTCCACCATCTGAGTGCGGCGTTGTACCTCATCCGGACGCAGACGGCTTAGTGCAAGGTCGGCCATCTTGGTGGCAGGGCCATACTTCTTCAGCGCATTGAAGAGACGCGCTGAGCGCGCGTAACCTTGCCATCGATCGGGTGCCAGGTCAATGACGCGTTTAGAGTCGAGCAGAGCAGCTTTGAGATTGCCAAGTCTCTCGTACACCGCTGCACGTGAATCGTAGATAGTGAAGTTGTCGCGTTGGAGTTCAGCTGCTTGGTTCATGCAGTCGAGTGCTTCTTGCAAGTCACCGCACTTGAAGGAAGCGACGCCCTTTTCAAACGTCGCTCTCCACGACATAGCTGCAGTCGCAGTTGACTATGTAACTTACTAGAAGTTAGTATGTGTAGTTGCCAGTGGTAGTAGGAGTTGATGCTGCTGACTAATGGATCCTCGATCAGCCAGTCTTCTGATCCACATCAATGGCGCGACTCGAATTGCCAGTATCGTACCATGGTATGCGTTGCCCAGTTTTATAACACCGTGGCCGTCTGGTATTTATTACGAGGGGGGGCTAGGTATTAATCTACCTGTAAGCCCTGACAGCCTTATCGCCGTTCATCAGCTGAAACACTTCTTACGAGACTAGAATGCTTTTTAATATCAGGGTTACTTGACTGAGCGACCGTATATAACGGGATTACACGGCTATGACTCTCTATCATTATCCATCGACGAGATGTCAGCAAACTCCCTTGCCCAGAGTGTCTGCACGTCTCTGACACCAGAGAAACAAGCCAATATAGCAGAAAAGACGAACGCCGTACTGCTGAAACTTATACGTACCAATTACACTTCCAAATATGTGTCCCAGACTAGCAGTTTCGACAAGTTTCGCGATGCGGTCTCAACGCGCGGTGGTCTCGAGAACGACACTGGCGCTTTGATCCAAGACTTCCGGGCACTTGTCCCGATTTCGGATTACCAGACATACAAGCCTTTCATGGCCAGATTCGATTCGCGGCCATGCAAGGAATCTGAGGTCGAGAATCTGTTCGCACCAGGAATTCCATCCTCTTTGTTAACGTCCAGTGCGACATCTGGGACGAAGCCGAAGCTCTTGCCAAGATATACACAAGTACGGGCAATGGAGCTGCCCACCCATGTCCGCTACTATAATTCGGGAAATCCGCGCCCAGTAGCTGCGGTGTTGTATTGTGGCTATAAGGAGATAGTGGAGGTGGAACGTGAGCCCGGCCTGGTGGTGCAGAGGATTCCTATTTTCAACGCTGTTGGGAACGTCATGCGTGCATGGCATGGATGGGCTGTTGATGGCGACGAGGACCGAATGTCTGTCAAAGGTATGATTGCTTGTGGCTGCTTTGTGGTACACTGATTTGTTGCTCGCTATAGTACCTGGCTACGTTGCGCCGTGGTCTGCAACGATGATTGCGCACCATCGATCCTTCCTGAAGATACACGGTCTCTTTTTCCTTGCGTGTCGGGACGTGGGGACCCTTGTCATTATGTTCTTGCCCGTGTTCATCGATCTCATCCAGAACATCGATGACCAATGGGACACGTTTCTAGACTGCATCAGAGATGGAACCATTCCCGATTTAGAGGGCATCGAACACGTTCGCCATTACTTGCAGTTCCACTTCCACCCCGACCCTGATCGCGCAGAAGAGCTTCGTACAATTGGTCGTCCATTCTCACGTGAGGCATGGGCAACTCATGTCTGGCCGCATCTGACCGTGGTCGTGGGGACATGCACTGGCCCGTTCGCCACTGCCATCCCCAAGGTACACGGATTTCTGTTCTGCTCAAGCCAGACTGTACTCAAGGCAGTACATAGGCGAGGTCAATTTTAGGACCAAACGTCAAGATAGTTTGTGCACAATATGCCGCAACGGAAGGCGTCATTGGTACACCATACCGAGGAGACAACGACACCTTCATCGCGGAGAACGTCGATGGTAAAATTCTCGAGTTCTTGGATGTCACGCTCGAGGAAAGTCATGAAAATATCAGTCAATTTTGGGAGGTGAAGCCGGGGAACAAATATGAGGTCATTATGACAACCAAGGATGGTTTGTGGCGTTACAGGCTAGGCGATGTCGTGGAGGTCGCTGGCTTTGATACCGAAACTGGTTTGCCACTCCTCCATTACTCAGGAAGGAAATCTTCGATTATTCGGCTTCCCTATGCGCAGATTACAGATGCTCAGTTGCTGGAAGCTGTCTGGGCCGTCAACTCCAAGGATGTCTTTCAAGTTCAGGAGTTTACTACAGTGCTCGACGACCGTCAAGCACCACAAACGGTGGGATTTTTCATTGAGCTTAGTATGCCTCTTGGTGAGCCAACACACACACCCATCCATGATATCCACTCATTGACTGAAATGATTGAAACGTGTAACAGGGCCGAATGCTCACCTTGCACCACAAAAGCTATTTGACGCACTGATTAAAACTAACTCCTATCACGAACGTGCGCTGAAAGTAGGCCGGGTTCGGCTCCCAACGGTTCGCATCTTGAAAGCAGGTACCTTTGCGGAATATCGTCGCTGGAGGTCCGAAAGAGTGGGTAGTGCAGGTTCGTCGCAAATTAAAGTGCCAGTCGTGAATCTCGACCCGGCGGTGGAGGAGTGGATTTTGGATTGGGTAAGAGAAGAACTTTGATCAGGGGAGATGTGTAGAAATTCAACTTGTATGTAGTCAGTTGCGAATCCTGTTGTACATCAAGTACTGGCAAGGAACAGTATAGTTATGAGCCTACTTTAGCTTTACACTGACTGACCAATCAGAGTTCGCAAAACCATCAGAAAGCCTCCCATCGAAGTTACGTTACAAACCTGCGGTGCTGATAGTACCAATGGCCTTATGACACGAGTCCACGGGCGTCTAATGTTCTTTATGACAAGCCCGAAACCTTCATGGAGTTGACTCATGAATTTGTTGTCAACATTGCATCTGCCACTGGGAGGGTCATCTCTGCTGCCACCAATTATGCTCGCCAGAAGTGAATTAGAGTGGCGCAACCTTGCCATCTTTGAACCCAAGTCATGGGTTCAAGTCCCACCTTAGTCACTTAATTATGTGAAGATAACACTTTGGCAGCTGCAAAACTTCTTATTGACCTATCCAAAATCAACTACTCACTTGGCAGAACAAGGCCACCTCTGCCTCATTCACTACCTCATTTTGCTGAATATACCACTCCCATCAGATATCTTGTTCTCTATGATGACAAGTTCATTACCATCTTTATGGATATAGATGAGAAAGACTTTGGAATGAATGGGAGTTAGGAGACAATGGAGTGAAATGATAGGTCTGGGCAACTGGGTGTCCTAGGATGGTAAGGGATAATAGAAATGGGCAGATACACACAGAGAGAACTGTAGTTCTCTATAGCACCTCTAGGGAAGACTGTCAATTGTAATCAATGCTGTCATATGTTTGAATATGTCTCAATTGCTGAGATGGAAGTGACACACCAAAGTAATACAGAGGGTGTTATACTGAGGACAAACATTGAAAACATAAAAAAGATAAGGTCCTGCCAGGAATCGAACCTGGGTTTTGGGAAGATGGTAAATTGATCAGAATCCCAAGTGATAACCGCTACACTACAGGACCGGCTGTCATTCCTCCGTACGCAATACAATGACATTCTGGAAAATTGTAGAATTGCGCCCCGATCCATAATCAACAGCGTGCAGTGAGAATCCCGTAACTGTGAAGAACGAGTATATATACACTTGGTCTTGGATAAGTGATATAGAAGTGAATTAAAGTGAGCGCAGGTGGTACATGCTGCATAGGAATGGGACATGTCCGGGCCAGAAGCAGCACTATTGTTGGCTCGAGAAAATGGGGGTTCGTAGTAACACGATCGCGTTCCTAAGGGTGCCGGTGAACGACGATCTTGGACATCGTTCTAACTCTCATGTTACTAGTGCAGCAGAAATCAGAATGACTAACTTCGGCTCCTGAGACTCCCTAGGGGAACGAAGTCGCCTCAGTATAGCCGGTGCTGGTGTGTTTCGATGGACGAGGGCCAAGCGCAGAGCGCCATTGACAATTGGGGATCCTCATCGGTTCCGAAGGTAAGAAGACACGGCTGATGAGAGCATGCGTGATGTATCCACCCAACTGTTACAGCGACCAGCGTTGATTTGCGTGACAATGAGCGGGTACTACAATGATGGTGTGTACAAAGCAAGGTCCAAGCGACCAATGCGAAGCCACTCTAAGCCACTCAGCCATTGATTCAACTCTTCTGCTGCCCTGCAGCACGATGAGCACCAACCCATCTCACATCCTCATAGCCCGTAACTCTCGTGGACTCAACAACAACCCTTCTGCATCGCTCAGCTCACCTACAGAGACCCATGCAGCTGCATCAGGTATATTCCGTTCCTCTGGCTCCCCACCGTGGCTGCTCGAGGAATGTGACAACGACGAACTTGTCACGGAATTGAACCTATACGAGTCAGATCGGGCTATAGAGATTGATGAAGCCTTCACTCGGAATGGAAGATTTCCTGGAACCGTTAAAATCGTTGTCGAGGCTACAACCTTCTGGGCCCATAAGGAGGTTTTAGTCTTCGCCTCCCCATTCTTCGAAGCTGCTCTCAGTGGCACCTGGCTGGAGACTGGACGCCCACCATCAATGTCCTCAGTCATCACAATCTCCCAGCCACCTACCATGCCCGGGAGCAAGTCACAGTCTACTTCCAAGTCATTTACCTCTGATGATGATACCCTGGATGGTGCCAGTGACACTGCCTCCGACTGCTCGTCCGCTGTAGAAATTGAAAATCCTCCCGCCAGTGAGAGTGATTGCAGTGAAAGCGAACTCGAAGAACCAGAATCTGCGACGAGCCAGCGCAAGGCACACTCCCGGGCAGTCAGTCTTGCCAAACTTCAAGACGCTGCAGTCCCCAAACACGGAAAGGAGAAAACTAAGGTGATAGACCCACCCGAACGTCGAGGATCTCACAATACCCTTGCCACTGTGAAGAGACGACGCCGAACTCATGATCAGGACGCTGTCATTGTCCTGAAAGAAGAGAAAGCAAGCATATTCCACGATTTCCTCAAGTTTGTATACCCACACCTTCAATGCAATATCGCCTGGAATAACGTGGAAGGCCTCATGAACATCTCTCACAAGCTCTGCGTGCCGACCCTTCAACAGGAGTGTCTCACCTTCCTGCTCACTCATGCAGCTGGTAGGCCAATCAAAGCCATGCGTATCGCGGAGCTTTTTGAGGAAGAAGAACTGTACCGTGAAGCGAGCCGTTTCGTCCTCGATAACCCTGGTGGGTGGTCTGAGGAAGAATTGAGTACACTCAGCCAGGAAACGCTTCTGAAACTTGAAAAACGGCGCAATTGGTTCCTTGAGCGCGTACTTAAACTCGGTCTGACTCCCTTGGCAAAGGAATACCAATGTTGCTCCGCTTGTCCAGACCCGGTGAACTGTGCCCGTCTGCTCGAAGAAAAATGGAGACAAGCTTATAACGCTGTTTTCCGATTTGGACCATGCCAACCCTCGATGGTCTTCCGCTACCTTCGAAATCTGGAAGGCGTTAGTCCCCCGCTTGCCCTCACACATCTCGCATGTCAGAATACCGCAAAAGCATTCACCGCAATCTTGTTTGACCGAATGTTCTCCCTCGGTCTCCGAACTGATATTACCCCACCTCCCCTCGGAGCTCGAGTCGCCGCAGTTGCCTCTGGTCCACGTCGGCATTTCCTCTACTGCACTCTCAAGCTCGACAAATCTACGCCTCGCCCACGTCGCTCTCGCGAATTCCCCTGATTAGATCCTGAACCAAAACTTGTTCTTCTGATGAACCGCGTCATGCTTAGATCCTTCACACTAACCGACAATCCACCTCTTTGTACCACTCATACATCATCCTCGATATCCTTGGACTCAACTCATGGATTTACTGATCTTTTCCACCTTACCTTTCCCTGGAACCGATAGTATGTATGCCCGACATTATGTACTTCTAATCCTTAATGATGACCAACCTGGTATCAACGGGTATCCTGTGAAAATGAATGCTAGCTAACACTACTATAAGGATGGTGGGTAGTAGGATTTCAGGATGTAATGCCCTGAAACACGAAGTGGAAGGTCTCGAGTTTCGGTTCGAAAAAGAACATGAGACCATGGGGAAAGGAGTATGAATTCATTCTGGGATGAAAAGAGACCAGAATGAAGTGTTTCGCTCACCCAGGAAGAAACCCATACACTTGGGAAGGGGAGAGATTGATAATTTAGTGAAAAAAATAGGGTCATACAGCAAAAAGGAGAAAAAAAGATCGAAGGTAGTAGACTGACAACCGCATCGAACGAACCCTTTGCAAATATGGGAATACAATACGATAAAAAAGAGATAGTCAATCAAATTTAAAACAAATGAGAGGTATTGGGATAGGGTGGGATGGGATGTAAGAAAATGGGTGTCACCGTGTGAAGGTGGGAATGGCGTTTTCGACCAGCCATTCGACCATGAGGGCTTTACCAGCCATGTCGCTAAACTCTGACGCTGGGTCTCTTGACCACATCAGTGTTGGTACGGGGGTGACAGTTAGAAACGATGGATACGAGCCGATTGGGGATAGCAGACTTACGTCCAAAAACAACGCCAAGGTTGCGTGCGTTCATCAGATTGACATCGCTGTGCTCTTGCACACTGGATACCATCATGAGTCACTATAGGCAAACCGCCAAGCGATCAAACGGCTTACCGATGGAGGTGGAGTACGAGGTACCGCAGCGTATGATAATGTTCACTCGGAAGGCGATCCACGAGCTCTTGTAGCCGTTCTGATTTGAGTGCAGGATCCTTCAGTCCAGCTGCTGCGATGAACTCTTCGTGGAGGTCATATGTCAACAAGGGAATCGGTAGTGACCGGAAATACGTCTTCAATACAGACGTCACGGAACATATGTCATTGAACCGCTCTGTATCTCTGAGGTCGAATGCCGCATAATCTCCTCGATCGAACAGCTGAGAGATGATCTTGGTTTGACCAGCACCACCTGTCTTGCGGTATATCCCCTCAAAATCAATTGCTAGCGTTTCGACCGCTTCTATGCACTTTTCGACAATAACGGGAACCTTGCGATCACCCCATCTCAAATCAGACTTTACCTGCTCTATTAGATCACGACCGAAGATCGATGGTGCTGCCAAGATAGTGAGCAACTCGGTCCATTGTGTTAAACCACCAGACATACGAGGCTGCACGATCCCATTCACATCTCGGTGTGAACATGGCAGATTGACCTGTTGCACGCATCTTGAATGAACATTGATATGACACGCTAGAAATAAAGACATCACATGAGCAACACCACTCTACAGGCACCATACTCAAGAATCACTCACTCGTGCAACGGAAATGTGATCCACCCCACAACTTATCTCCACAATGATCACAACGCGTAAATCGAATCGCGCTCGCCGGCTGGAAATTATGCTCCCAATTACCTTTCCCCTTCGTCGTCTGATCCCTCATCCTATACCCTGGCCATTTGAAGATACCATGTTTGAGCGTCGACATAGTATCCGTGAACTCGGGCTTCGGCACTCGAATCATTTTGACCTCCCGATCCTCGACCAGCGTGGATGTACTCGGTATAGAACTTGTGCTCGCCGTACTCACCGATGGTTGCACCGGTGGTGGCATATCCAATGTTGTCCGACTCCGATCGAAAGACGCGTTCTTCCTTTCCTGTACCGTAAACTCGTCTTTTGGAGATGTTAGATCCAATGTTGGCGTCTCAACCTGCGTGGAATCCATCTGTCTCGCATACTGGGCACTAAGTTGAGCAAGCTCCTCGTTTCGAGCATTCAATACCGTCGTTTCCTCCAAAAGCTGGTCACGTGTCGCCTTGAGCTCTGCAATCTCCCGAACGAGTGTCCCGCGTTGTCGAGTGAGCGGTACAAGTTCGTGTTGATATTGCATCTTGATATTGTCCAGTCGCATTGTCAGCGATCGACTCAACTGTGCAACGGAGACTTCTCCTGAGGATGCATTCGCAGGTAAGCTTTATAATGTTAGAGCGTGCTGTGCGGACGGTTGCGATGGAACACCACCATACCTCTTTGAAGAACACAGCTCCTCAACCTCTGCTAGAGTAACATCCCTCTCAGCCTTCAGTTTGGAAAGGTCTCGCTCCAACTGATCCAAATTCTTGCTGAGGTCCTCCGTAAGCTGTCGTCGTGCCTCCCGTCTATTAGTTTCGCCGCTCAAGGCAGTGAGCTTGGCGGCTTGCCCAGAAAGCAGTACTCTCAATCTGATGACCTCCGCCTCAGCATTACGGCGGGCCACCAACTCTCGGTCATATTCCTGTTGAGCCACCGTAAGGCCGGTAATGTACTGCTCGCTAGCTCGCTATCGAAAATGAGATAATTAAACGTCAAACGGATTCATGAAATGAATGAACAAGATTTTATTACCTTCGTTCCGAGATACTTTTCTTTCAGCTCCACGAGGTCCTTGCTCTTTCGTCCCAATGACGTCAAGATAGTTTCGATAAACGCTTTATCGAACTTGAGCTGTTGTGAACCTCGAGCGGTGGCGTCGGCGAGCACTTCCTGTAAACGGCGAACTAGCAGTTCGCTCGTGTCGCTGGTAACGGGTGGCGATGCTGAATTTCCAACCGGGGTGGTAACAGTGATACGGGTGGAAACAGAAGTGGAGGAAGGAACGATATTTAAAGACGCATTGGAATCGAGTCTTTCTCGTGTCAATGCATTCTGACCATAAGGCGACTGTGATTCAGAAGCAGCTCGTCCTCTCGAAGGGAACTGTTGCATCAGGAAGGGCACCGTATCGCTAGCTTCTGAATCATGGATTCCTGAGATCGACTCGCTAGAAGGGTTGGCGTCCGCTGAAGTCGAGACTCCATTGGTATTCTTGGCATCTTTGGTATCACTTGATGGTTTCTCGTTGTCACTCTGAGGAAGAAGCGTGCTGATAGATCTCGGCGACTTATTCTCTGGTTCTTCCGCTTGAGCAATTTCATCCAATGACTTGAGCGATGGCATACCACCAACGGACTTGAGAAAATCGGAAAAATCGGAACCTGACATGGAGAAACGTATTGGCGGTAACGCCGGAGCGATGAATGTTGCAATCGAGGTACGTTCCACGGGGGATGACTCGTCGGAGCCATCTAAATGAGAAACTCCAGTAACCTCCGGGTCAATGTCTAGTTTGAGACCTTCGGCAGGATTGCGTAGTCTCCCTCCCTTTGGGGGAGGTCGAGGAGGGGGAGAAGATGAAGAAACAACATCATCGTCAGATCTCCTTCCATTTGAACCCTCGGCATCCGTATCCGTACCGCTCTCGACACCATGTGGAACATCTGCTCGGTGGGAGGGTGAGGTTGGCGTCATCATTTCTGAGCGATCATTGTTCCAACTCAATGGAGACGACCTATCAGATCGCGAAGTAAACTGCCTAAAGCCAGGTCCAGGAGAAAGACGACCTTCCATGTTATGCCCCTCGCTGAGGCTGGCGGATTTATGGAGACTATCAGAGCGCTGTGGTGGACGTTCAAGGGTAAGAGTAGGACGAGGGGAAAGACGCAACGGGGTCGGGCGATGGGGAACCGAGGTCGGGTAGGACGTTGCAGATTGTGGATCATAAGATGCTGAGCGCGATCGTACAGAAGAGTCGGGAGTTGCACGACCAGTCTCTGGTGGAGCTGGTGAGGTAGAAGGCGAATGATAAATCGTGGACCCAGAAGAGCTATCCCGTAGTAAGCTGGCATTTGAGCCTCGTCGAGGTAACTCGAAGGTAGTCTTCAAAGGCGAAGCTGTGCTAGGGGAATCAGCACGCCCAGGCAGTGTCTGTGAGCGGACCATCTCGCTAGGCGACGCGTGGAAGGAGGACGGGGAACCGCTCTTATATTCACCATAGTTGACTGACCGCCGTTTTACATCAGGTCGAGACGGCAGACTGGGAACGCAGAGACCGCCATTCACTGGCTTCTCAGGACCATCCTTCTTGGCCTGATCTGCGCCCTTCTTACCAAACGGGACATTAAGGGGACGCGTGTCATCATCGTAGCTTTTTCGTCGGTGTATTCCTGAAGAATTAAGAGTCAGGTGAGACCTTCCGCCAGCAGACCTAATCGAGGAATCACCCTGGCCATGTTCATTCACTGACTGTAAACTACCGCTGTGAGCGTCACCGCGTGGAGGAGTGGAGTCATCAATATCATGACGACTGACATCCGGAGGGGCAACAGTCAGATGGAATGCTTGTGACTGTCCGGATGACTGGGATGATTCCGACTCTCTCGAGGTATTTTGCCGAACTCCGTCTGCATCCTTGGCACTTGAAGGTATGTCATTTACGGGGGAGGTGGATCTAGGATTTCGGACAGAGGTTGGGGGCAGCTCTGGAGTAGACGTATTTAGACTGTACGTCGAAGGGGAATCACGCAGCACGGTGGCGGACGCTTTGGACCGGAGTGACGGAGGTAGAGAAAGAGACTGCAACCCGACCGGAGCGTTATTCTCTCCCAACATATCCCTAGCTTCCCTGTCGCGAGACGCCGACGAAGCACTGCCGGTAACCGTCCTTTCCTTTTCCCTCTTCCGTTGTGCATGACGTCTAATTTTTGCCATGCGGTCATTGTGACAGGCCATGCAGTAAATGCCATGACTCGTCTTAGCGAATACGAGCTCGTCTATTCGATTCCGACAGACCTTGCATTTGAAGCAGTGCGCGTGATATGAGTCGTCTCCTGTCATGATTGCTTCGTCAAGAATGGGGTTATGGCAGACGTTACAATTGTAACTGCAATCTGCGCAGATGGGGGAACCATCTGAGAGCAACAACAAGTTGGTATCTGCTGTGACTTGGTTGTGACACTTGGCACATCTGAAGCAGTCGACGTGAAAGAAGGATTGACTGTTTTGGGTAATGTGTTAAATGGAAGCATGGGCGGAGAGGAAGGAAGCAGGAACACGCGCGGGGACTTCCAAGCAAGACTCACCCGAACGCCACTACTAAACCACCGCCTTCATTCAGGGCTGATTGCTTGCAGCCAGGACATAACCTGTTCTCGACGGGCACGAGAGGATTTCCCTGGCCGAGCTGCTCTGCCATGAGTTAAATCGCGTTCACAAGATGAAGATTCGACCAGCGTATCGTCAGGTGTGTATGATGGATCGTGCAAGGGTGGAATGAATGCGGGGTTGTTAGAGTCGGGTATGCTGGACCTGATCGCCTGGAAGGTGAGTGCACAGAAGGTTTTGGGAGCGGTGGGTGTGAGTGATACAGGGACGATACGGACGGGGAGGGTGGGCGTGAAGGAAGAAATGGCGGTGAGAGGAACGCAACGTTGTCGGTCGTTTCAAGGCCAAGTCTCAAATGCGCGAACAGACGAATCCAAATATTTTATTTTCAATTTAGGAAATACCGTCAAGATAACATCACACGCCAACTACATAAGATCAATGTGCCAAAGTGTGAGTTGGACATGTTCCCTTGACCTAGTGCGCTCGGATGTCGTTGGATGTCGATATGATGACGGTACCGCTCTCCATGATACACAATTCGCGTCCTCGAGTGTACCCAGTGTCTGACCGGACAAGTTCTTTACCCTCGGAGACACAAAACTAGGGAACTATTTTGCAACGAGGCCATTTCCCCAGCAACGCGGATAGTTAGCCGTGCAACCATGGTCACAGGTTCCTCTCGTCCACTGGCAGTCTCTGGTGTAAATTCGTACCTCTGTTTCCAGCCCCTTCTTTTCTCGGTAAAACTAATGAATCAATCATTTGGTCGGCGAGACGCTCAGTAACCAGATCGAGCAGTTAATTTGGGTCATCGACCGCTCAACACCCTATCTGGACGTCGCAAGTGAAAATAACCTCGTTCGTGTTGATATCTGATTTCTGCGAGTTTGGCGTTTTGATGCTCCAACGTGAGGAGGTGTCACAGTCCCTGATTTGGTATTACCCACCAGTCACGGATGGTCCGTGCCCTGAGTTGGGAGGTATAAAAGTGGGTCGTCGTCAAATTGGTCAAGCATCTCTTGTGCTCGGGCATGTACTGTCGCCAGTGAGGTCTTTACCGAGGCACAGTCTTTTGCTGATTGCAAATTACACATCCGAACACGTCTGTTAGCTTCGGCTTTCAGCAATTTTTGGAAAAATTCATCCTTTGATGATTTTATTTGCAGAATTGTAGTTTTGTATGTTTTTGTATATCTAATGAATATATATATATATATATTATGTTTTGTGATTGTTCTCTCGCTTGTGTTGTGGTTTGCTTTCTAAATGCGGTACAAGAAATGCTGTCCCAGTCGCATTCTCACTCTCCTGCGCGGACTACTTCAACCACTCGCTCTCCATCGCTTCAGGCCCACTGAATCTCTCGGCACGTCCCCCCTTGAGCTTGCCAGTGTCGAGCACAGAGCGACCTTGTCCTCACGACCCATCTGCACGCCATGCCCCTTCCCGATGGTGCAGTTCTCTCCGTTCAGGTTCAGCCCAACCTAGGAAATGCAGTCCAATCAAAGCCCAAGCGGGCAATGATCGTTCGTATGTCTGCCGAGACGCTCGAAGCGCTCGAGGCATTCCCAAATCACCCTGAGATGTCCGTCGACTTCAGCGATAACCCGGGTATTTACGTCGGAGAGACCTTCTTCCCCATGCTTGCGCAGAAGGAGAAGGTCGAACATGAACTATACCTCAGAGCCGCCTCCGCCGCAAAACCAATGGCACCTCTCAAGCTGTACGCCAACGTGATCGGCAAATTCATCGTCGAACGTCAACTCGGCGACGAAGTCAGGAAGAAAGTCAGACAGCAGACCATAGCTGCGAAACAGCAGCATACAGAACGACAAGCCATTCACCTCGACCAACCCCTTATTCCACCTGTGGGCTCGAAGACCGGAAAGCGGAAGACCCCTGGATCGGGCACCGTGGTCAAGAAGACGCCTGCATCTAGTCAGCTTCAAGTGCCATCCTCATCCACTCTTGCTGCTCGCAAGCTCTCGCCACTTCCCCAAAACCCCCCGTCCTCAAAGGCCAATACGGATGTCCGCCAGCGTTTGATTCGTTGTTTGGTGACGTCTCCTCGTACTGCCGACGAAGCAGTCAAGATGGTTGCAGGTGCAAAATGCACTGACCGGGCACGAAAGGAACTTCTTGCTCTTCTCTACGAGATCGCAGAAGAGCAAGGACCGACAAAGAAAGGTGATAAATCCCCGCGTCCATGGTCCCTCAAACTCCAGACCTGGCTAGAGGTTCGACCATACGAATGGCCCATACTCTCTGAGAGCGAACGTACCCTCATGTGTCGTCAAGCTCGTATCGCCTTCAATGCTTTCAAGATACCCGAATCAGATCCTGTGTGGGACCATGTACGCTATCGCCAGACCGGACCCGCCATCCCACAATCTGCTCCTGTTCCGCCACCCCTCACGAGTAGCAGCAGCAGATCTTCTTCCAGTGCTCAAGCTGAAACGAAACGTCCCGCAATCTCCTCCAAAGATACCAAGTCAAAATCAAAACAAGACGCCACGCGCTCCAAAGGTGAGATACAGATGAAAGACGAAAGCGCCAAACCCACCCCTTCCCGCGTCAATCCCGTCAAACGCGTGGAAGCAGACCGACCGTCTACACCTTCGGATGCAGGCGGTTCTGCGAAATCTGTTCCATCACGACGATTACCCGGATCAGGGTATCAAGTCAAGAAGTCACCTCAGCCGACTTCGAGTGGTGAGAAACTGGCGGCTTCGAAACAGTCTGCTCCCGTTCCCGCTTCGCTACCCCCTAAACCCGCGACTGCGCCACCCCCCGCTGGTGGAAGTCATGCTAGGAAAACGATTCCCACTATACCTCCGAAACCGGCGAAGAGGGAGGATGATTCGGATAAAGAGAGAGATAGAGAGTATGAACGTGTACGTGAACGCGAACGTATACATAGAGAAAAGGAGAAGGAGCGAGAGAGGCAGCGAATCGAACGGGAGCGCGGGAAGGAGATGGAAAAACGAGAGGCTGAGAAACGAGAGGCCGAGAAACGGGAGGCCGAGAAACGGGAACAGGCGAGAAGAGAAGAGAAGAGAAAACAAAGAGAGCGGGAAGAGATGGAACAGGAAGTGGAACGACGCCTAAAGGAGAAGGAAAAGGAGAGGGAGAAAGAAAGGTTGGCGAAAGCTGCTTCGAGCACTGCTATTAAACGAAAGACGGCTACGCAAGATCCCCCTGGGGACGCTTCGCCGGACCCGACCAAAGCTCCTATACCCAAGCGTCGAAGGCTTGATGATACCGCTTCGGCTCCCACCCCCACCTCGTCGTCATCCAAGGTACGGGACCCAGGACTACCCAAGAAACCTTCCCCACTTCCTCCACCACGTGCATCTCCCTCTACGCATACGTCAGCTGCCAAGTCAGAACGACCTAAGCCCAATAATACGAAGTTTAGACGAAAATCTCCTATCTACACCTCATCAGAGGATGAGGGCGAGATCCCTCAACCCCGTAAACGCAACTCATCCCCTCCTCCCGTTTCAGATCGCTCCACCTCAGATCAGCCATCTGAAAAACAGCCTCAGACTCGTCACCGTCCTCGCGCCTCTTACCCAACTGACCGCAATGCTCTACGCACGCTCTATCAATCGCAGTACCCTGACTATTTAGCAGCGTTCAGCAAGGCGGTTTCGCAGAAGATTAAAATTGAGGCTGTTCTGAACGGCGACGCGGAGGCTGAAGCAGATCTCATGGAACCTGAAGAACTGCACCAACTGAACCTCGAATATAAGTCGCGAAAGGAAGAGCTCGAGCATATCTCTGAGCTTTATTTGAAGGCGTCGACTACTGGTGCTGGCGGATCCTCTGATTGACTTTTTGTTCGTCACTCGGCAAATATTCATGCATCATCTTCACAAGTACTGCATTTCCTCTGGATCATTGAATCATTGACTCATCGAATGTGTTGTCCTCGTTGCTCTGTTGTTTATCAATCTTACATTCACAACGACCCTCTGCATTGCATCATAAAGAAAGGAACGCACAATGTACATTAGTTACCCTGGTAGTCACCATTAGATTTTATTTCATTCACGGATTCGTTTTGAACGGCTGGCTTGGGTTTGAAGAGGTAAGATCCTATTCCCCATCTATCGAGAAATTTGTATTTGTATTAGTTACGTGTCGAGAGCAACACGAAAAACCGTACTCTTGACCATCATGCATACGGAACAACTCCGAACACGCCATATAAAACACTCGGAACCTGTATCGACACGTTGTGAATTTTAACAGCAGATGATTCAAAAACACATGAGGGTACCTGTAGAAAGTCTTCCTGCCTTCTTCCTTGCTGAGCCCATTGCTCTCGGCAGCTCGTTCTAGCTCGAGAATGCCTTCATTGGCGTTCTGGTCTTGGTTGCGGAGCCAGTCCTCGAGGGTTCGAGAGTAGTGTAGGCCGCTGATGTACCAGCTCTTGATCAACGTCAGGTCCGATTGGAAGTACGTCTTCAACACATACTCATGAAGACCAAACCAAACAACACCGACACATCAATAAAACGCTTACCAAAAGATCATGAGACGGCATCGTCCCACCTGATATTCCAACCGGGTTAACATGCATACACGAGACAAGCGCACGATGAACGTGTACTTGCCGGTGAAAAACATCTTTGCCATCCATCCATCATCGTCTTCGAAATTGTAGGGTGTGGTTTTGTGACAGAAGAGATGGACGAATAGGAGAGCGTCGTTGGGGTTCTGGGGGGATGAAGGACGGAGCCAGGAGGCGATTTTGTGTAGGAGACGGTCGTAGTTTTTCATGTGCTCGAACATCTCGATGGAGAGGATCCGGTCGAATTGGGGGGGAGTGTCGAAGTCAAAGTCGTTCACATCCCCGGTGATGATGGTGATGTTAGACAGATTTTTCGTGCGTGCAACGAAGTTGATGTGAGCCTTTTGTGTCGCAGAGTTGGAGAGTCCTACGATTCGCGAGTTGGGGTATTTCTGGACGGGGGACATTAGGTTCGCATATATTCGGGAACGAATTGGGCTGACCTCTGCTAGATATATGGACAGACTGCCCCAGCCTGTTAAAATTACAGGGGGAGTCAGGTGGACGTGAGGTGGCTGATTGTCAAGAGGTGGCCGTGCCACATCCGAGATCGAGGATATCTATCCCATCTTTGAGCTGTGCTTTTTCGCAGTAGCTCTCCAGCATGAGGACCTCTGCTTCCTTCAGTGTCTCTTTACCTGTGGGGTACAAGCACGCAGAGTATTTTGCATACGGACCCAGGCACAAGAGAATGAACTTGGTAGAGATCTCATAGTGTTGTTCGTTAGCCCTGTGGGTAGAGTCCGCGATAGTGTTTCGTGCACGAGCGGACTCAATCCATTGCATTTTCGCGGCGTGGTCGGCCTCGAAGGAACCATGGTTTATTTCTCGTAGTCTTTGCCTACACAGGGCACGGATAACAAGACGGAGGACAAAATCTGGAATCAAACCCTGAAGTTCGACCACTTCTCACTATAAAAGATGTGACTAATTTGACAGTGGAACGTACCTTGTCGAGGAGGTCGTACCCCAGTTTCAGTACGAAATCAAAGTTGAACATGGTGGTGAGATATCACGGGGACTAATCGCGACGATGCTCGGGAGCTGCCTCTTATGAGTCTGTGCCCGAGTATCAGGCACTTCTGAGGTAGCAAAAAAAAGGCAGATGCCCCTGCAAAACGGGAATTTTTGTCTTCTTTCAAAGAAATGGTGGCACCCCGATGTTGGCTGCGTTTAGTCGGAGAACTTGGAGAAGTCACGTAGTCTCTTGGGCCTGCAAGCTGGGATAACATCGACCATCCCTTACCAGCCCTGGCTGCAATGAGGTCGTATCCAACCGTTTCATCAGATAATGGACAGTGACACACCCAGTATGACTATTTAAATAAATGGATGCTTTATCACCTAAAGAGATTCCAATTGGTTACTTTTCCGATTGACATCTCGCTCTTTGTCGCCCTCTTGAAGTTTCGTATCCACCTTTTGCAAGCAGAAGCGTCTGGCAGCCAGCTGTAATTAACAATTGACATAAATATTCAACGTCGTCAAGACGAATTTTAGTACACAACTCGTCTACACCAAGTCTTCTACTTTGCGTATATCCATCACCAGTTCTCTGTGGGTCTCGTCTGAACACCCAAAACTCATACCCGTTGATGCTTGCGACGGTAGATGGGCATCATACTGGATGTCGCTGATGGACAGGGCATGGAGTTCCACGGGCCGGTCACTAGTTCCACCATGCACGACCTTGACAGTTTTGCGGATGTTAAACATGATCCTCGATGCGAGAACACTATGAAGGGTGATCTGGAGTGTTGAATCACATGTCAGCACGATTCAAAAACGTAAAGACACGATACGCACGTATCCAACATATCGCTGTATTCAATCTGCAAAAGTGCGAGTTCAAGCGTGAGCTTGAATACCGAATACCATGGCTAGTCCTTACCGGAAAGGCAGCGTCGCAAAGGATATTCGCAATCGTGATCACTTTGAATCATTGTCACTCCTTCGTCTATGAGGGCCTTGGGGGAGACTTACACATGATGCATGCCATGTAAAGCACGCCATCGCGATATATGGTCCTCAGAAGTGAGGCGCGGGAGGTCCACCCCCAGTTATCGTGGAATCGTCTAACCACAGTCAAAGTGAATACCACAGTAGGATAACAAAGCATTCAGAAACGACATCTGAAATACGAATATGGGAGAAGGTTAACAAGTTCGAAGGCCAGGAGGAAGGTGTACACCAGAGCAGGGTCACGCGAATCACTAACTAACTCACACACACCCGCTACACCAGGGTCCGGTTCGTTGTACCCTAGCTTGCTGGGCGGAAACAAATCCATGGTAACTGCCCCCGCAACCATGAGCACTCCATAGGTCAGAAGCCCGTAGAGAATCCGCTTATCGCAAGCCCATAAAGCATATGTGCGTAGTAACAAGAGTACTAAGTACGATCAGTCAAATCGTGGTTGAGGTAATCGAACTAACGACTCACACTCAGCAGCAATGATACCCAGGATGTGAAGGACTAGATATGCGTATATAGTCACATTATGTGCGCGGTTATATGGACAACTGACTGTTTTCTTCGATGCTCACACTTGGACACGACTAAACATTGCATAAGTCTGGATCAGGTCAAATTTGAAGGCTTGAATATGCCTACCCCGTAGGGAGAACGCAGAGTATCGTATGCAGTAAATGCCACACCAGCAAACGGCAGGTATCTCGAAATCGTAAAGATGACTCGCGTTGGGTCCCATGGTTTTCCCCAGATACATCGCGACTCGAGTTGCCTTTAAAAAAGAGTGAAAACTAGGTTTCATGAATGCTATCACCTCGTCCTCGATAGTGACTACGAAGTCATAAATTTAAGTGGTGAAGTTAAGAATCATCACGTCTTCAGGGAACAATACATCACGTACTAAGATGGCCAGCCCAGCGACTTGAAAAATTGACGTGAGTCAGGGACAGAGTGTTGTAAGTTCGCAGCGACATACCGTTGAAGTACTAGGGGAGTCACGATGAATAACCTCACAATATTCATTCAAACAGGGAACTCACCTTGGAGATCTGTAGCGCAGCTACATCAGAAACAAAGAGTGATTCGGACATAGGACTGTGAGGGCCAGCTTTTCCAGTGAGGGCGAAATGCGACGCATCCCAGAGTCTTGATATGGCGTCCACAGCCTCAGCCTCCTGGCGAGCTGGGAAATATGAAGGTTTCCGTGTGAAGACGTAAGACCCGGCCCACCTGAGCCTCTCGGTCTCGATTGGTCACATTCTTTGTGTCGCCAAGCAACGCCAATGATCAGTGAGTGCGAGCGCGGCATGGTCTCTGATCTGATGCGTCCAATTTAACTGTTGAACAGACTGGGTTGACCTGCGTTTGACCGCCGAGGCCCCGACAGTATCATGATCAGACTCTGATCCTGACAAAGTTGTTGTCTCAGCTCTCAGCGCTTCAGCTCCCGCTCCAGGTCTCGAAACTCAACCGCTTACAACGCGCTCATTTTCCCGTCAGCAATCATACGGTTGAGAACTGGCGAATATGAATGGTCACTTTGTGTTGTTCCTGGAGTGACTGTCCTGCCTTCATGCTAGTCTGGTGACCCTTGATGTGACTTACCAATTTCTTGGCACCACGATCTGCCAGTTTGGTACCAGTCTCCAGGCTCCGACTCGGAGGGAGTCAAGATTTGAAAGGTGCTTGTGAACATTGCGTTGTATTCAGCCAATTTCACAAGGCAATGTTCCCAATTACCATTCAAATCCCTTCCAATGAACTTGACCTTGATCCGCACCGACGAGTCGAGTGTTCGTCCACTGCAATCATCCAGGCCTGATAACCACAACTGATCTGACTCCCTATAAATACCATCATATCAGAGCCTATCTTTTGGTCATTCGACTTTACTTTTCTCACAGCATTCTGTCAAGTGATCGCCCCGACATGATACGAAACGATGCTTCGATGGGATGATGTCTTCCGAAGGTCGCAGAGGCTGTGTGATGGTAAGTTTAGAGTGGCAGACTTCTCGCTACGCCTTCCAGTGTTTCTGCGATTCTAGTGCGACGTTCTTTTTTCTCGGCGCATTGTTTCACTGTAGACTCTGCTTTGCCACGTCGTCGCTCTCCTGTGGTGACTCTACTTGTGGCGTCAACCGCACAACTGCATGTCTGCAACACCAGCGCACTCCGCTATTGAATCCTCCGTTTGGTGCATGTCGCACTGCACCAGCATATCATTTTCGCCACTCCAGTATCGGGGACAAGGGATACAGGATTGTCTAAGAAATGATGGAGGCCATCGCGTCTTTCACAAACGAGGAAAACAGTCATCGTTATCCCGCCACTGCTCTTCGAGTGTGGCTCAATGATAGCACTTTTTCGTCACTTGTTCTTCATCCACAGGACCATCCACGAAACCGGTGCATGACTCGCCTCCCTCCCTTAAAAATGAAGATCGAATCGACTCGCTTTGTTCCCTCACGACTACCAGCCTCCCTACGTCCATCTGCTTAGCCACGACGATACCACGAGCAACCAATTCAAAACAGTCTGACGAACACCAGTCAAAGTACTCCTATTACCTAGAAGCACGTAACAAAAGGGTTATGCAGAAGCATAAGATTGCTGCCGTCTTGAAGGACGATACGGAGGCCGAAGCAGATCTCCTGATCAAGTACGCAAGTTGGTCGAGGAGCACAAGCGCCGAGGGAAGAGCCCGACTACATAACGGAACTTTATCACAAGGCATCGACTAGTGGTACTGGTGGATCGAGCTCTTGAAACGCTGTGCGGTACAAATGTCCTGCCCGAGTGTCTTTTTTTAATCCTTCTCGTCGAATGCTCGCTGTTTTAAATGCCTTCATCGAATCATTGCACAATCTATATGTTCGTCGGACAACCGTTGGACTCGTTTCTTGTTTCTTTTTAACAATGAGAAGTTGTTTCAATTTTGAAAACCAGTGCGGGGTTGGTGTCCAAATCTCTGACATCTGCTTGAACCTGCCATGAGCTGCCAAACTCCAATTGCCGTGATCGAGGAGTGATCGGCGACATATGTGGGAAGTTAATTCCAAATACGGGTACGATGATGATGTTTTCTGTGCCGCACTCATTCGTCAATGTTTTTCTTGGAGCAACGATGAGGACGACGAGGCTGCTGAAGTGTGCGGGGGTACACTCGGCCAATTACCAGAACACTCTCATACGACACACAACGCGCGGAATTCACAACTCAGATGTAGACCGATACAATACAATCCGCCGCTTTTTCATCCGCGAGTTCGTCGCCGCACCAAGGAACTCAGTCTCACATCCTGCTAGTCCTTTCTCTCCTTGGGTGCCAACGACGCGCACCACGCCTCTTCTCTCTCGCCGTGCAAGTTTTCCGCGTTTCAACCATTCAGATACAGGCCAAAAGTCCACCCCTACACCTCCTGAATTCCCACCTCGAGACAAACCCCCTGGTGGACACCAAGAACCAGGCCACGAACACGCTCATAAGGATTCCCAATCTCATCTACCACCGTTGAATCTAGAAAACTATCCTCGTCTATATCGTCGACTAGCCCTTTCCCTTTCTCATCTACACCGACCTACGAGAGATGATTTTCTCAAGGTTGCAACTGGTTTCTGGGAACGACTTCGTATACGCTTCAAGTGGTTCACCATTAGATCATTCCGAAAATTCAATGCCGACGACATTTCCGCATTTGTCACGTGGTTTCTAATGAGTCAAACGCTCTGGATTTTGGTTGGAACGTGAGTATTGGTGGTAACTTCTCAAGGGTACTGTGGGTTAACTCTGCAATAGGACAACGTTCTTTTCGGTCGTCTTTGCAACAGCCAATAGCTTGAGACTCCAAGGTTAGTCGTCCTTACTTGTTCACTTGTACACTTTCTGATGCATTCCCTCCATACAAGAATATGTCGCCAAAGCAATCAGTAATTATCTGACCAGCGAAACAGGAGTTACGGTCATATTCGAATCTGCCATAGTACCCAAGTGGAAAGACTCCCGAATCTCTTTCAAAAACGTATATATCTCAAGACGACCACAACCCACCAGTTCACGTCTCAAAAAGAAACCCATTGGTCACAAGGCTGCCGTTGGGTATGACGTTAGCAATCACCCGGCGTACAACTACATCGCAGAGGATGACGAAGAAGTGACCGAGAGCCACGCTGATGAGGACGCTAATTACTCAATGTTTGATTTGAACATTGATTCGATTGACGTGACGCTGTCTTTAAAACGTTGGTTAGACGGGAAGGGACTCATTGAGGATGCTGTCATCAAAGGTGTCCGTGGCGTACTAGGTACGTCTCAATGCGTGAAAGTTTCGATGCTCTCTCAATGGTAGCATATCATAGACAGACGATCCGTTTTCTGGGACCCTGAGAATCCTCTCGATCCTGCGTCCTTCCGTCATGTACCTCAACCTGGCGATTTCGAGCTACATTCACTCCAGCTGGAAGACGTGCTTCTTACTGTATATCAGCCAGGCAACTTCCGACCCTACACTGCTTCCATTTTCCGTGCGGATATACGAACTATGCGCAAGCAGTGGGTATTCTATGACTTCCTGCAAGCCGAGAATGTGGTAGGACAGTTCGACAACTGCCTTTTCAGTCTCCACAAGCCTCAGAGTATTGGCCGGACCACGGAGCAGGATATCCAAGATGGGAAGTGGTCGAGAATGACTAGAATTCGTATCGATGGAGTGAACATCGACCACATGCAAAATTCGACCACTGAACCTGAAGGTCCTCTCTCTTGGATTACATCCGGAAAAGTTGATGCAGTTCTCGATATCAAATTCCCCCGTGATGCTGAAGATGAATTCCCGTTCAATGCTATTCTCGAAGAGTTGTCTGATGCGATATCGGCAGCTTCGGCGTCACTCAACCTCGATCGTATCCCCGGTCAGAAGGAGCTCGCCAAACCACCTCTCACTGCTCCGGAAGAAGATGAACCCGACCAATCTAAGGTGGTAATCGACATTGACTTGCGCTTTAGAGACCTGAAGGCTTCCGTCCCCCTCTTTACTCAAAATCTTTCTTACGTCAATAATGCTCTGATCAGGCCTATTGTCGCATTCATGAATGCGCATCACACCTTGGTTCCGATTCACTGTAGAGTAGTCAAAGATGTCAATGACTTCGACGGTGCTTGGACGGTCAGTAGTTATTTTCTACAAATGCTATCATCGTGCTGATCTTTTTGTCCTTAGATGTGGGAAAGTAAGGCGACTTAGAATTCCTTCTCGTGAATGTAACTGACCGTTACACCTTTCCAGCTGGTTTGATGGATGAAATCTCATGGAAGGTTTGTCAAACGTTCACACGTCTGGATGTTGCTGACACAAAGTTGAACCTCTGTCACAGGTTTACGACGCTCTCGCATACCATGTTTCGCAGGCCAACATGAATCGACGAGTAAAGGTCGTCGGTGTTTGGAGTCTTCAAATGACTGCAAGTGCTATTCTCTCCGCTCTACGGAATATTGTCGATCCCATGGCCTCCCGACTGAGAGATGCGTATTATGTGGATGGCATTCCGTACGACGCTCTTCTTCTTTTTGATGCGTAAACTTTAATATTTACCGCTCGCTTCTGCTGCCTCTGCGATCAGGTGGACATTGGGGAATAATAATGGCGGTAGATGATCATGGGAACCTTGTGATTGTGATTGATCTTTTGGTTGGAGCTGATGGGGTCATTGAGCTCGACATTCTCGCTTACGGACCAATATGAAGAGTTTGTTACTCGTGATCTTTGCCACGTGTTGTTATCTACCTTCTTGCACCTTCTTGACTGCTCACTAGCACTTAGTCCGGGTGTTAGAATCATCAGCTGACTCTGCTCGGAGTACCCACTTGCGGGCCGTACCTTCAAATACCAAGATCCAACGATGGGCACGTGTTGCTCCGTTCTATGACCTTGGGACTTCGTCTTACGGTACCATGGGGCAGCCGAACTTGGAGCGAACCCGCGTGACCACGGGCAGCGGGGAGGGATCATCCAGGCGCTCACCGCTTCATCCAGCATGGCCAGTTCCTCTCAGGCTATAAATCGCCCGCTGGTAGTTCGGAGGACTCACGCTCGTGCTACCAGCAGCACATCCTCTTTGAGCCCACTTTTGACGAACGATCTAAACGATTTGCATTGCGGCAACGGGGAGATGCCACGCTCGACTTCGGAGGTCTCTGAGACCATTGGCAACCGTGATGCCAAGGGTCATACGACGGATGGGAGTAGCGAGGAGTTACCAGGTACGGGATATGATTTCAATGGATTTAGTTTGGCACAGGTAGAGGGCCGTGTGGGGTTCAGAGGACTCTTTGAGAATCCACTGGTGTAAGTTTGTTCTGTTCTCCGAAACACGCACAAGGTTTCTCGCCGTTCTGAGACGATCGAGGTCTGCAGGTTGGGTATAACGTGCTTCGCGACGTTGGGTGGGTTCGTGAGTATTCACTTGTATGCTTCCGTCGTGTGTTTGTAGGATTCTGACGATGCTTGTTTTTTCTTCAGTTGTTTGGATATGATCAGGTAGGTCTTCGTGATTACTGTGGCGGTGATGGAGATTCTCATAGAAGCATGATGCTTCTCAGGGTGTTGTCAGCAATGTTCTGGCCATCGAGTCTTTCGGTGCTGCGTTTCCAGATATATACATGGATGCAAATCTCAAGGTGAGCTGCACATCTTTGAACCGATGATTTGAACCAACCGATCATATCTAAGGGATGGTTTGTTTCGACGTTACTGCTGACTTCGTGGTCCCTCTGAAGGTGTCTAGAAAGACATCTGACCTATCTTGATTAGCTGCGTGGGCTGGGTCCCTTATTAATGGCCCCATATGTGACAAGGCCGGGATTTCTACTCTTTTCGTTTGTGGTGCAAGAGCTGATTTGTGAATCTCCAGATTGGACGGAAACGGAATATTATGTTTAACGTCGTAATATTTCTCCTCGGGAGTGCTCTCCAAACTGGCGCAACCTCTGAAGGATACCTCTTCGGCGGTCGTGCAGTTGCCGGGCTTGCAGTCGGCGCACTGACTCATGTCGTCCCTATGTACCTGGCTGAGATTTCTAGCGGAAACGTTCGAGGGTCACTCGTTTCCCTTCAACAGCTGTCGATTACCATCGGTGTGAGTTTGAGCCAACGACTTCTTTTCCCTGCACAACAGCTAAGCTCGCATCCATCAGATCCTCGTGAGTTGTGAGTGCCCTGCTAGCACTGGACTTTATGAAATTCTAACATTCGTTCTAGACTGGTTGGCGTACGGTACATCACATATCGGTGGGACTCGATGTGCGCCTGAGATACCCTACTCGGGCCCTCTTCTGAATGGCAGTCCTACGTTCGATCCATTTCACGATGTTCCCGTAGGTGGCTGCACTGGTCAAAATCAAGCGTCCTGGAGAGTCCCGATTGGTTTCCAAATGTTACCTGCTCTTGTATGTGTGCCGCTTCAATGGAATTTTCGTTTTCCCGAGACTGACGTCTTCAAGTGCCTTGGATTTGGAATGATCCTCATGCCTTATTCACCTCGTTGGTTGATGGAACAAGGTCGTGAAGACGAGGCCCTCCAAACGCTCTCTATGCTTCGCCGAAAACCAGTCGACGATATCGCCGTTCGCTATGAATTTCTCGAGATCAAGGCCGAGATTAGATATTCCCGGGAGGCAACAGAGTTGTTATACCCGAATGCGGGGAAATTCAGGCGATTCCTGAATAATTATATCATGTTGGTATCCTCTTGGCCAAAGTTTAAGCGATTGGCTGTGGGATGCTTGACGATGTTTTATCAACAATTTATTGGGAGTCGTGTTTCATTGGCTGTTGATTGTGATTGAAAGTGTTGGTGATGTTAGGGCTGCAATGTACGTTTTTTTTGCTCGATTGCAATGGTGATTTGTATTGATTTGGGTGTAACCAGGCCATCATATACTATGCCCCTACGAGTGAGTCGTTCCCCTTTATTGAGAAATAGGCTCAGAGCTCATCTCTTCCCATAAGTTTTCGGCCAATTGGGCCTGAATCCAAACACAACGTCTTTGCTCGCTACTGGAGTGTACGGTATAGTGAATGTCAGTGATCATCATCAGCCCTATGTCACCTTCCTAGCTCAATATTGCTTCAGACGTTGTCCACTCTCCCGGCAGTCATCCTTTTGGACACTGTTGGCAGACGTCCGCTGCTGATGTGCGGAGCCGCTGGGTGTTGTATTTCACTCGTGATTGTTGGTTCACTCGTTGCTACATACGGCAATGATTGGCCAGGACATGTAACTGCGGGACATGTAGCAATTGGTAAGTTTGTCCTGTCCGCCAGTTCTCAAGTAGACTGATGAACTTGAAACCAGCGTTCGTGTTCCTGTATGATGTGAACTTCTCCTATTCGTGGGCTCCAATTGGCTGGGGTACGTTGTACAACCATGGTTTTCTTTTACCTTTCTCTCTCAGCTGAGACTATTTTGTGACAGTCATCCCGAGCGAAATCTTCCCCTTGCATTTAAGGTCTACGGGTATATCAATTACTACCTCTGCTACATGGATGTCCAACTTCGTCATTGGTTTGGTTTCTCCGATGATGTTGACACAAATTCCGAATGGTGGAACGTACTTCTTCTTTGCAGGTTTTGCTATCCTAGCCTTTTTCACAACATGCAAGTCGTATCTGCTTGATCTATTGAATAAGTCTCACTCATCTCGATCTTCTCTCCTAGTGTTCTTCTACCCAGAGACAAAAGGAAGGGTATGTATACTTCGTTACCACGTCACTGACCACCCGCGACTGATAGTGTTGTTCGTAGACTTTGGAGGAGATGGATGCTGCCTTTGGTGACAACACGTCTGAGAAGGAACAAGCGCTTATGGAGGCAATATGTCGGGAACTTGGACTGCCTTCCAAGGCGTTGCTTGCATCATAGTCTGTCAGTGTGTTCTTACCAGTGCTAGACTATATATTCGCACATTGGCGTCTTATCATCGAGTCAGGCGGTTTGTCTCAGGCGTAGGTTGCTCGAGCCAGGTACATCATGTCAAAACATCGCTGAGGATTTGTCCCGGGGACAAAGAGAAACGCGAGGATAACAGTGAGGTGAACAGACAGCTGCAGTGAGGAAGGGGAAAAGGTAATATAAAGGAGTAAACCTTTCTCGAACTATAACAAACTCAAGCGTAGTATGAGAGACATCATGGGGGGAACAATGTCGCGACCCTCTGAAGAATCACTGAATTGTCAAAAACATCAGTGTGTATCCAGATTGTGCAACGAGCGTTGGAGGTTAAAGCGAAACATGCCTGTTAGCCACAGATCGAAACATGTCAGCCGCAAGCAAAGAGTCGATATATAATGCTGGTGAGCAGAGAGAGAATCCCTACAGCAACTCTACCACAAACGTCTCATTACTAGTCCCATCAGTTGATATTCGCATACGACTGTCTCTGCTCTACCTTCATCATGCGCGTCCTTTACTTCTCGGCGATCACACTGATGCATATGGTCCACGCTCTACCTCGCGCAGACCTTGCGGCACGTCAAGGCGTGAACGATCTTCTCAGCGAAAGACATCAGTTCCACCACTTCGATCGTAATCAGCGGACTGCCAACCTAGACCGCGATGCTAAGGTCCACGGAGAGAACGTCGAGGGATCTGGGCTGTACTTTGACAATGGGATGGCAAGTAGAGGAGAGAAGGCAGAGCGGTGGGTGATGACGGAGGAGGACAGGGTTTTGGAGAGGAGGTTCATGCGAAGTCCAGATTATAGTGAGGATGGTTCTGGAGTTGGATCGTCGGACTCCATTGGCAGCCCTCCATCAAACTCGACACGTACTCAAGAAGCAGCCAGTTCGGAGACACCGGCAACAACAGCCACTGGAGATCGTGGGGCTGCAGTACCAGATACGCAAGTGTAGGAAGGGTTCAAACCGAATTGGGTGCAGCGTGGATTTCATTCGGGATGTTCGTGGAGGGCATTGATTCGTATGTACCAACCTCGAAGGGCAGCTTTGCAGATACGATCTGAAAGAAAAACAGCGGTGTCTAAGTTCAAATTCATGTCAGTGGTTGGACGGGGCGGTGAGCGGACCAAAAGAAGCTGACCAGCACAGACTGCCAGACTCGCAGTCACCCAACTAGTGTGGTCAGACATACCGAACACAGCCACAGCTGAATCAGCCAGGGGATATAAGGTCATCTGCCTTCGCTGACCTTCTTTATCACTTCGCACACAAATGGCCTCCAGCTCAAGCCCAAACCCGGTCCCGCCCCCTGCCTACAGCTCACCAAACAAGCCCACCTTCTCACCAGGTCTGGAAGCTACAGAGCCCTTGCTCGGCGGTAGGTCCAGGTCTCCAGGTGGCGGGTTCTACGATCAACCAGAACAGGGTGATATTCCGGACGACTTCAAGTATGGAGTCTCAGTTTCTGAAAGTTCTATGGAAGTTCGGGCTGCTTTCATCCGCAAGGTGTACACCATCCTTTTTGAGTATACAATTCTGTCCATGGCAGCGTGACTCAACTTCCTGTGCATTCTAGTCTGTCAGATCGTAAGTTACTATTTTCCTTTCGTGATTCAAGTCCTGACCAACGCAAACACCTTGCTACATGTTTGGTCGCAGGCGGTCTTTCTCAATCCCCTTCGGCGATCACCTGGGTTACCCAGAACTGCGTCGAGATCCTTGATGTTACTACTTCTCTTGCTAACAAGTCCTTTCTCTTAACACGTGGTCCCTTTACCTCCCACTCTTTGCTTCCCTCCTCAACCTCGGTCTTCTCTTCTGGAAGCGTCATAGCCACCCATGGAACTTCGTGTTGCTGTCCACCTTCACTGTAACGGAAGCCTTCACTTTAGGGGTTCTCACCGCGTTTTTCGACAATGTTATCGTCTTGCAGGCTCTGTACGTAGCCGATTACTCGTCGCTTACTGAGTATTAATGATTTGCGCAGTCTCATCACTTTAGGTGTTTTCCTCGGCCTCACGTTGTTCACTTTACAATCAAAGTTAATTCACTATCCACGACTATTCAGTATATTTCCTCTGAGGGTTTTCCTTACAGTATGATTTCTCGGGACTCGGACCTTGGTTGTTCGGCGCCCTCATCGCCTTGGGTATGTCTCAGAGTACAATCTCTTCTTCCGTGTTGATAAATTGTGAATCCCGCAGTGATGGCTGGCCTCGTCAACGTCTTTATTCCATTTGGAAAGACGATGGATCTCATTTACGCTTTTGGAGGCTGTCTCCTCTTTAGCGGCTACGTTGTCTATGATACGTTCATGATCACGAAGCGTCTGTCCCCCGACGAATTCATCCTGGGAGCCATCAGCCTCTATCTTGAGTACGTGTCTCTTTTCATCCGGCATGTTGCTCTTTGTCTGAGAACATTTTTCACAGCTTCATTAACCTTTGTAAGTTTTCTTACGCTTTCTTAAGACCATTAACATCACCTCTCGCAGTCATCAACATTCTTCGCCTCTTGAGTGACTTGCAAGACCGTTAAGCCCGCTGTTCGTTGAGTTAACTAACTTTTTTTCGGAAAATAAATTGAATTCCTGGGGATCTCCGTAGTTTCGTAGGTCACTGTTTATCATTTACATGGTTTGCTATGTATATTACTCCATGCTTCAAGAACAATTATCGGTTACTTATTCCTGCGCGGTTACCAGCTGGCCTATACTGAGTTGTCGTGGGTCCGAGAATCATGGTAGGAAGGACGCATAATTACAACTTAGATTTGAGGGTTCAAAAAGGTAAGAACCATAAGAGGGTCCACGCACATGGCTTTCCATTGCACGTTCGTGCAGACTGGTTTTCCGACTCAAGAAGACTCAGGCTTGGAGGGAAACGGGAAAAACATTGGGGTAAGGATTGAGATTCACTGGAAGGTCTTGTATGTTCTTTTCATTGCGATGTTATGGTCGCGAGTTGGTGGGGCTAGTCAACATTGCAGAAGGATGACATAGCCGGACTGGCCAAACCCAAGGCAATCGAGATCCGTCTCGAGCCGTTTCATCCAAGGAACACTCCCGGGTTGGAACGTGGTCCTGTAGATAAGATTGACCGACACAGTTCAACAAGTCGACCAGAAATTCCCTTCTCGACTTTGGGACATGCGAGGCGATGAGTGTTGACCATCTCCATCTGCTTTCATCGTAGGCTAAAAACCAAACATACGGTATCACAGAGAAGAAGAACGAGCCTCGACAATATGGGAGACTTGGTAACGTTATCGTTCACGATTGTATTGAGTACACTGTAAGATCAGATCGGTGTCCAAACCGTGCGGTGGGGACAGCATGTTTTCTTACCATATATATAGCTGAATATGGTCTCAACAGTTCTTTCCTCAGTATCTCGATGAACGGAAGCGAGAAACTATATGGCCAGTCTGGGAGTCTTGGAAGCCCAGATCCGATCAGACTCCTCATCTCAGCCTTAGCCTCTAGGCCTTGAGGTTAGAGAAGTATGACAAGACGAAATTCAACACTGCGGAAAGCATTTATTGCGGCAGCGTGAATCAAAACATATAGCGAAGCGAAGGGGAACTTCTTACGATCTCCGAGACACTGGCAGGTGTGTATATGTGTAGTATGATCGAGAACACAGCCTATCAGATCGTCTGCAGGCAGAGGACGTACTTATTATCAAAGCACTGGTACAGGTTTCTTTCACTGCCATTGTTTATATGAGTGGGGGCAGGTTTATGTGGCAGCATTCATGTAGAAGGATTGTTGGATCATCAGCGATGCATCAACCAGTGGTGGTGGAGGCGCGAAAACGACACCATATATCATGATCTGGCAACTAGATCAAAAGTAATTCTGTCGCCAATACTATATTAAAAAGTGCATGACGAGCGCAGATAACGAACAGAGAGCACAACTTACAGGTCGTGTACTAGAAGATCAAAATTTCCGGGACTACTGAAGTACTTCGGAGTCTGGGTCCAGTACGTCAAAGAAAAAGGCCGGAAGTCCGACATATTTTGCGGCATCTTCAACCCAGAAATTCAAGTGGTTAGTACCCATCTTGGGTCGTCTCTCCTAGACAGCCCCTTAACCAGTGTAGGAACACATCAGTAGTTCCTGTTGTTCTGAGGCGCTTTGGATCCGTCTGAGACCGAGAAACAGCTTCAAGGTCCAGGATTTAGATCTTTGATACCAATCTTAGTCACTAGCGTCCTCATCGCAGTGATATCGTGATACAGCTGTCCATAATTAAAATGAGCAGTGTCACCTGGGCACCATTCGCAAACGTATGAGAAAGTATGTGATCAATCACAATCCGTGCAAGTCAGAGTAACCGAGCTACTAGTATTATAGTTCACCCTTGGAAGATATAAGTACTTTCAGCTTGAATGGAGTTCGCGATTGCGATTGCGTCTTTTCTGGAGAACTTGCACTCTCTCATAAGTCTCTCCTTCACCTCCTCACGTGTCATGGCGCGGTGGCTACGGCGACGTTCATGGCGAAGCGGGAGAAACTCTGTCAATCTCTCCATCGACTCGATCAACCGCACCCTTCTATCCCTTTCCCATGCAGCATCCGGCGATGATGATTCCAGGAGCAGCCTGCGAATGGTCTCCCTCGATTCCTCGTATCTCTCAAGGAAGACATTGTTTATACCAGGGCTCGCAGTGATGCAAGCATGTCCGTCAGTGTATATTCCACATTGTTCGAATAACCATTTATTGGTGGTCCACCATTCTTCCATACATGGCTCGTTCTCCAAGTTGGTGATGACGATGGCGAGTGGTACTCTCATTTCGCAGATTATCTTGGCGAACAAGTTGTAATTCTGTTGCACAGAGTCCGTTATTCTCCCGCCTCGCATGCAGAACAGAAGGAGATGAACCCCTCCCGAACGCTCTAGCTCCCTGATGAGCTTATGCGCCTGTTTAATGGCGTTAAGGTAATCCTCGTGAGACATCTCCGGCCCGTTCAGGCCAACCGTGTCCCAAAGGCGAATTGGCTTATTGCTCTGGAGAACGACGTGATAGGGGGTGGGTGCTGAAGTGCAGGAGGTAGCATCGGATGAAATTTCTGCAACCTTGCACCCAGCGATCAAGTTGATCACCGAACTTTTTCCTGAACCCGTCTCCCCGAGTACAATAACATTGAAGGGGACTGAGTCATATGCAGGAGGTGGCTCGAGGGGTGCAATAGATTCCTTACCCCACAGACTTGGTTAGCAAGTAGACCCTTGCTATAGGCAAAAGACTGCTTACTGGTAGGTAAGTCTTTAGGATGCTACTTGTCGTTTTCATTGACATAACTTTGCCCACCACGTCTCCTGCTCGGGCACGCAAGGATGTTAGGAAGGGACTAGCACGCATTGGAGAGTGAGTGTCACGGTCAATCTGAAGTTTTCCTGGTCTATATGAACAAGACTCATTCAATTCATAGTACACATTGCGCATCAGTCACTATTGAGGAGCTTCTCCATGCTGTATGCTTGCTGGCCCGGCGGTAGTAACACTTACTGGTGGCTTCTTGCCGTCAGCCTAGCGGCGCTTCATTTTCGCATTATGCAGAACGATGATCCGTTCCTACAGAAAACGGGACTGCGTTGTCGAGTATGGTACGTTAATGAACACAGTGTGGCTAGCGCAAACAATAAAAATACATGGGACAGGCAACGAACATATCACACTACTACAGATCGGCACTCTTCACGAACTTGACGTAGTAGATACAATGGAAGATGAATCATCAGATTTTACGAAGTCAGGACCCGCGAGCTCCTGCCGCCTTGCCAAAATCTTCCTGGCTAGAAACTCCGCTTCGTTAGGAGAAAATTTGCATTTATTTTGCAAGTGGCGACTCAGCTCTCTTACGGTCAGCGCGGGCCGAGAATGGGTACCAAACTGAAGCAGCCACCCCAGTAATCTGGCGGCCACGTTGATAAACCAGCCAGTCCGATCGGGTCGCCATGACTTGCCGGCCTCAGACACATGGTTGAGGAGCATAGAGCGTATGGCAGCTTGGGATTCAACGTATCTTTCCTTGTAAACGTCGTTAATTCCAGTTGTCGCAGTGACGCAGGCATGCGAAGTGCATGAAAGGTTATACGCCTCAAACAACGACACGTTCTTCTTCCACCATCCCTCCATCGATTCCTCGTTCTCCAAACCAGTGATGACGAAGGCAACGGGAACCTTTCCCTGACAAAGTATGTCGCAAAATAACCTATAGTTGTTCTGCATGACGGCCGTGATCCTCCCGCCACGGATGCAAAAGAGCAGGAGACGAATCCCCCCCGTGCGTTGGAGTTGGCAGATCAGCGTGTTGGCTTTATCCACTGCCGTTAGGTAGTCGTTTTTACCGAATTGCGGCTCGTTGAGTCCGACCGTATCAAATAAACGGATGTGATGGCTGCATCCTCCATGGTGAAGGACGACGTCGTAGGAGACGGAATCCATCGTGCAGCCCCCTGCACCAGAGTCGACTTCGGCGAGCGGCTCCCCAGCAATAAGATTGATGACAGAGCTCTTCCCCACTCCCGTCTCGCCAACGACGATTACGTTAGGGGAGGAATGGTGTTGACCCTCATATGGGGGTAGATTATCTGTTCGGAAGTGTCCTCTGCGCATTGTTATGTCCGCTAAATCTGCGAAGTCTCCGAAGTGGGGATCGACTACAGGGGAGGAGAAAGGAGGATGTTTATAAAACTCGTGATGGCGAGCAACTCGACCTGATGGTATGATGAGTGGTTAGTGCGGGACATTCAAGGCAGCTGCGAACAGAGCAGGCCGATCGGGCGTCTACATCACCTTCGCGAACGTCATGAACGTCTCACACGGTTCCTCTCCAACTCAGAGGACGCCCAGGAACGTGCGAAATGATGCCACTTAACACCAAGGAGGATAAGGGTATGAGTATATCGTCCAATCGATGGAGGGTTTGATGGACACGTTGAAAGAATAAGTCAGCCTTTTAGGTCATAAGGGTCCTTAAGAAGCGGTGCCACTCACAGCCAGCCATCAGGTGAGGCCATATATTGACCATGAGGTATCCTCATGTTCTCGTTTGGACAGCATTTTGTGCGACGGGAGACAAACTGCCATCAAGACCGCTCACGAGGACGTTAACATGAGCGCCTAACCTTGGTGTTTAGTGCTTTCTCGCAGCCGGTCGTGATCATACACGCCACATCCTTGAGGACTAGAGAGAGAACGTTCTGATACGGACTGCGAGGACGGGATGGGTTAGGAACGAGTGTGCGAGGAATCATAAAACTATGCAGTCAGACTCAGGGTAAAATAACGCCTCTGGAAGAAAATTGTGACACCCCTCTATCATACGCACCATGGTCGCAACACCCCAAAGGGTGGGATCTTCACTTGTTTCTCTAGTCTCACGTCGTAACGTAGTCCGACAGGCAACCCTTTTCTCCGAGTCCAC
Organism: Chalciporus sphaerocephalus; assembly: GCA_038094055.1. Classification (NCBI taxonomy): domain Eukaryota; kingdom Fungi; phylum Basidiomycota; class Agaricomycetes; order Boletales; family Boletaceae; genus Chalciporus; species Chalciporus sphaerocephalus. The sequence goes on from JBBPTH010000011.1 coordinate 185,809, forward strand.
GACTTCCAGCCCAAACAGGGAAAATAGGGATCAACACTTGCCGAAGGTGAGCTGGCCATCTCGACCAAGTACACCCTCCAATGAATCGATACAGGACGCCAAAAACATTGTGATCTTCGGAGAGACCGGTGTGGGAAAGAGTTCCCTCATCAACCTAATCGTAGGCACCACAGTTTCCGAAACCTCCAGCGCCGCCAGCGGATGTACGTTGGAAAGTCACCCACACCAGGTGACACTAGGTGGTCAGCCATACACGATATGGGACACTGCGGGGTTAGATGAAGGTACTCAAGGAAGCGTCCCTGCAGAGAAGGCTGAGACATATCTCAAGCAACTCATCCAAGACCTCGCCAAGTCCGGAGGCGTCGACTTACTCCTGTACTGCGTCCGTGGAACACGAGTCAGATCGGCGTTGCTCACAAATTACCACCTCTTCTACTCGGTGATTTGCAGGAAGAAGGTCCCCATCGGCATCGTTATCACAGGTCTGGAGAACGAAGAGGAAAGCATGGAGCGGTGGTGGACGACTAACGAACGTCAGTTCACCGCGTTGAAGATGTCTTTCGTCAGTCACGCATGCGTGACGACGCTCGAGCCCTTCTTCGAGAATCCCACACTGAAGGAGCGCCGTGAGATATCCAAAAACGCTGTTATCGAACTTATTACCAGCACATGTCGCACCCAGCGATGGCAGCCAGCCGAACGCAATTGGGTCGAATCCGCGTTTTCGGGTATCCGCGCCATGTTACATTCGAAAGAACGGTGCGATCTTCCCCTCGCAAGCGTCATCTTCTGCGACGCATCTCAAACCTCTCCGGACGACCGAAATAACAGGAAACGCACCATCTCCTTCCACAATCCTGTTAATTTATCCCTCTCGCTCAACCCAGTGAGCTTTCGCTCTCCTGTGTCAATCTCGCACGACAGGAGTGCCTACCTTCCGTTAGATGAGGGAATCAGGAAGGCTAGAGAGCATCTCTTTCGTGTCTACCAGGTTGCACGGAAATCTACGGAGAGCTTCGACGGAGGCGCCAAGGCGGTCACGATGGTCAAACGCGGAGTGGACCTCCTTATCTTCTGCGTGAAAAGAGAGGACGAGCTGGCAGATGTCAAGACGCAATGGGAACACTTCAGCATCACATATGGAGGTGATCTTTCTCCCCAAGTCGTGGTGGTCATAGGAGCCTCTGACGAGAAGGCGGCGGAACATTGGTGGCACGGTGTTGTCGGCGACACTGCCACACGGTATGGATGCCACATTGCTTATTGGCCCCCAAACATAGAAGACGCAGAAGAAGCGAGTCAACGGTTGTGCTCCCTTATTAACGAATGCTGCATCGATGTTAGTAAAGCAACGTTCTCCCGACCACAAAGCATCTTTAGACGGTCACTCAATCTGGATGTGACGAGTTTTTCCACTCTATGGATGAAACAAGAGGGTAACATTGAAGACAATTGTTCATCTGAGCAGGACTTACTGACGAGATGGGGCGTTTGGGAATATATGCCGGATCAATGCCCAGCTTCCCCAATCAAGGACTTGAAACGTGTATCCTGATCTGTAATTATGAAGATACGACGTTCGTTAAGGGTAGATACTTAGCATTGAACAGCAATCGTACCGAGCGTCGGTTCTGTGTGACTATGTCTTTATCTACTGTGTGAGTGGCCAATGGAAGTCGCCAGTCTGAGATACTACCACGTTCTTTGAAACGTTACGTGTTACCTTTGACCAGCCACGAGGAAGTGGCGCCAAGAAAGTAAACCGGGACCGAGCAACACCCGGTATATTATGAACCGGGGCGCCTCAGGGATGTTTTCGGCCACTCACATTTTAGCTCTTTCGAAACGGAACCAGAGACTTTTAATCTCTCCTGCAGTATGGTCCCCGAGTCCGAACTGACCGGCTTGCTTAAAGACTTCACCGCATATGAACTGCCGACAGAAAAATGGATTAAACTGTTCTGTCCAAAGGCCCGTCTGCGAGTATACGTTGGGAATGAAGTCTTCGTATCTTCGCTGGTCAAAGTTGGCAACAAACCGAGCAATGAGGACAAGGAGGGGTCGTGCACCCATTGGCCAGACAAGTTCTCACGGTGAGCTGTCTTTTCAACAAGGTGTGACTGAGGGACTGGCGATGAATCATAACGACATTGAAGGAGGCCCATCTATGATAACGATAGACTCGAAGTCTCGATTGAGAGGAGGTTCTTGATTGGATTTATATGCATTCGACGCACGAAGCTAACAACTTGGAGTGCCGTCCACACCAATGGATCTGGAAATAGTGAGTGCAATATAATACCTCGACGGTGTCTCTAGGACTTGTTTTTTTAACATCAGTGCTTCGTTTTTGTTTAACTTGCACATTGTCGTTGCATGACGATACACCATGCGTGGATGAGACAAGGATCGCGATGGGACATCTGACGTTCACGTTCAGTGACGAGGATCAAATAACATTAACGAGACCCAAGTGAGCTTCGAACGTCAGGGACGGAAGAAATGGCCTATAACTCAACTTATAACCACTGCTGAAGATTCATTCACGCTTTTTCTGTGATTGTCTTAGCTTCTTATCCCATTGCTCACAACGATTCCAACCACACCTGACCAATTGTATCCTAAGTTCGTCCTGGACGTTAACATACTGTCAAGTTAACAATGCGCTTCAAGAAATAATCTTGCTGTATACTTGGCAGAACCACGATGGAGGGTGCGTATACAACATTTCAAGACCTCCATTTGAAAACAATGACCGTATCTGAATCAAACCGCCCAATCCTGGCGTGATAAAGTTTAATTCTGACCGTTCATCAGTCTCTGTTATTAGGGATTATAACCCGGGCCGATCCATGATCAGACAACCCTATAAAACGTGCATGACAGAGTTAGGTTTGAGAATGCTTTCAAATTCATTGAACATTTCGGGGGCGATGCGGGCGAGACACTGGCACGATTCAACTTGTCCGAATTTTGAATAACACAATTCGATTTTCGTGTCTACCGGTGACCACTCAAATGCAATTTTTGAGCTTGTCGATAAACGGGCCCGCTTGGCGCTACCACGGAATTTGACGTCAGAAACCCCTAAGATGTCGGGGTTCGTCAAACTTTCCGTACAATGCTCGAGGGAAAAGATGAGCAGGTGCAAGAAGTTCGTACCCTCACTTCAGATACTCCCCGAACAACATTAATATCGATTCAAACCCTCATTCAATGCAGATGGCATCTATACACAAGGAATACCTAGTCCCCGGTCATCTCTTGTCCAATTCGTGCATGTCGACCCAATTGCAAACTCGCGGCTAGAGATACGGTGCGTTAGGCATATCCGCCATATCGCAGTGGTTTTGGCGATACAAGTACCTGAAGGAGAAATTGAAGGTTATATGTTTCAGTGTCGCCACTGATCTGGACTGTAGCGTCCTCACCTTCTTGGTCCTTAGAAACCGGTGGGTCGACCGAGACCGTAACGTAAATACGACACCTCATTATCAGATGATCATATCCAGATGTAATACAATGCCGAGCCGTCCACATGCTCGCTCCCTGTGAGCTTTTGATTGGACATTTGAAATGATAGGTCGGAGACTTCCGCATTTCCACTTTACTTCCAAAGAAACCGCGAAGAAAGAGCGCCTTCAATTGAAATCGACGAAGTGGATCAAGTTGCATCATGTGCATCCACAAAAGCTTATTGAAATCTTGCCGGGAGAACTGTAAACCGACGACGTCTGGTGCTGGAACCAAGTAATGTATGCATGAGATGTCCACCTCGTTGCTCCGGAGCTCCAACTCCACTGTTGTGGCACCGCAGCAGGTCTGAACTTCAAGCTTTTGGTTGTCTCTTCTCAGCCCGGGATCGACTATTTGAAATCTTTATCGGAGTCTTTTCGAGGGACGATCTAAAGGCACGAATCAAAGAATCCTGGAACTAGATCCATTTGGTGAAGGATTTGAATGCCATGCCTCGTGTTGTAAGACGCATCAGAACTTCATACTGTGGTGGCTGTCTGAGGAAGATGTGGTTGGGATGATGCCGGTGGTGTTAATAGCTAGTTGAGCACGACGAAGATAGGAGAGTACTTGCTCCAACGACACAACTAGAACGAATACGATGACAGTCATCTGCAAGAATGTTTTAGAGAAGCCGAACCAGATTAAACCAGATGGCTATGAGCGCGTACTCATAGAATATGACAGCACAAAGTATCTTCCTGCCGTGTCCCCGATGACGATGTAAGAGGTCCGTTGATGAGGGTCCCAAGACGTCATCGCGATCCACATGGACACTGGGCGTCATCTGGGGGCACATCGAGGAGAAAATCAAGGCCGCGCAGTGCTCGGTGTGGGCCGCTCTCCAATGCGCCACAGTGACCTAGAATATCGATGCGTTGCTGCGGAGCAGTGTCTTATGACGAAAGTGCGCGTATTTGCTCCAATCATTGCGATCGAGGTTAATGAGGAATCGGTCATTCGTGCCACGTCAGATAGAACATTACAATTGGGGCATGACTGATGCGACGACATGGGAGCCTGAGGAAAGCATTGCCTCGTATGTCGACAGGGCCACGTCTGAGGTTCAACAGAAGTCTTGGTTCGCAATCAGATGGTGCTATATGATTTTGCTATTGAGCACCGACTGCATGAGAGTAGATATTATGTTGCAAATGAGGTAAGACGCCAATACACCACCAAGTGGACATTTCCCTTCGTTGTTGGAGCTGGATAGGAAAGGTACGCGATCGATGGCCTGCGCCTGTGGACTTGTGGAACTCCCGTCGGTGAGGTATTTATCTCATTGGACTGATTATGCGGCCTTGGTTCTCCTTGAAAGGGGGGGCAATCGCTGCTCATCAGAGGTTCTAATTCTAAGCTTCGCATCGCTTGGAGTGGATTAATTTTATCCAAGGAATACGATTCTGTCCATGCAGAACGATGCTCGCGTATAAGACCGAATGATGAGGTAGAATTGAAGGTGCTTCGGATAACGATTGCGGCTCCCTGAGGTTTCTAGAAGTGAGAGGATTCGCGATCAGCTGGACGTTGAAGTGTTTCAACAGTCACAGTTTTACCTGCACGGGTGATTTATAACCATTGGGTTTGGGTGACAAAGCTGTATTCACGACAGATCAGCTGAAACCTTCCTCGTTGCATAATTTGGATGCTTCTTGCGATGCGATGCACAGGCGGCATTTACTTGTATATCGTGCAGAGTTACGGGGTTGCCACAGGAATGGAAGGACCCTTTCAAGAGTGAGCTATAAGTGAGGGATTGGATAGAGTTGAAGACCATTTTCGTCAAGTTGAATCGATGGTATCGCTATCTATCGCGATTGGAAAGAGGATGTCGAAGACACGTGGTGTGGATGAAATATTTTACGTTTGTGGCAACAATCTGGAAGACGTTACAACGAGTTTGGAGGGCGAAACGTGCTGCGCTGAATACACCGGAAAATTGACCGAAGATCCGGAACACGGGGAAACGGGTAACATATCAAGAAACAGTGGCTGCGGCGGCGCACAGGATTCTGTTGAACGCGACAAGGAACGTCGCACCTGTGGGGTAATCGGGAATGCATAGAGCTTCTCGAGATCATGAAAGGAAGTCGATGACAGCAGGGAAGACGTTGTGTCCAAAATTTCGGTATTCAAAGAGGAGACGGACTGTTCGACGCACCGGAACTTGAAACCTGCGGTGAAGTTGTTGCCAAAGCTGTACTGCATCAGCGTGTGATGGGTGTGGTGATTGTGTGGAAAGGTCGATGCGGGATAGCGTATGCAGCAGAGATCACATGCGATGAATTCGCAGAACCAGACGGACCCGGAAAATCGAACGATATCGATCCGACTCGGAGTAAGTAACGACAGCTTACAAAAATAAAAGGACATGAGAAATATACGCGAATGGAGGTAAGGAGGAGTATCTGAAACTTTGTAGCAATGCCGGGCGAGCCTACGACGAAAGGGGCAATAAGAATCGTAGCAGCAGGAGACATACTAATAAGCTGTATGTAGGATGAGTCGCAAAGCAGTAGCAGTACGTAGATGTCTGTATGTACATGTGACAACTGACAGCGTACGGTGTCGGCGACCGGACAAGGGTCAGATTCAGATGGATCTGACACGGGTGACTGTAGCGCTAAGTCTGGGCCGGTCAAAATTCTGGGGTTGCGCTGAATATAATAAACCCGCGGTTGATTTGCGCGCAGAAATTTCGAGCTGGAGACAAGTTTAAATTTTCAGCGTTGCAGTCTCTCCCAGTCGCTCTGCCACCCTTCCCTCGTGTCGACGGTGAGGCAGAGTCACACGATCATTCAACTCGCCCCGTTCCCCTGTCGCATATATATCATACACACTCTTCAACCCGTCATGTCTCTCCCTCCCTTCCCTCCCACATCGTCCCCTTCCCTTGCAATGTCTGCCCTCGTCGTGCCGTCCTCTCCAACACACGCCGTCGCACGTCCTCCATCCCGCTCCGAACGTCTCCTAAGGGACACCCTTAGAAGGGACAACAACCTGCGCTCGAACGCCGTCCGTGCCTCGTCCCGCTCGCGCTCAGGAGCGAGCGACGAAGACGACGAAGACGACGACGACTTCTTCCAGTCTACAATCCTCTTCCAGTGCTCCTCTCGCAGAAACAGCGCGGCCAACCCTCATTCATCCACCTTCTATGTCCCCGACGAAAACGAACACGCCTCATATTCACAGCTACTCCGTTCCTCCTCTTATTCGGGCTCGTCACGTTCAAATCGTTCGGAACGTAGAGCGCCACGACCCGTCTCAGTTGCACAGGAAAAGCCTGCGGATCCGTACTATGACCCAGCGCCACATGAGGCTGTTCTGCGAAATCGTCTCGACACGGTCGTGCACGGAATGAGGGAACCTCGCTTAGAAAAGGAGACTTCTTCGCTCGAAGTGAGTCTTCGGTTATTTCAGTCTCTGTCTCATCCTTTTTCTCCATGTACACCAGGGGCTGACCCATATCCAGTCATCAATCGCATCCCTCCCTTCATCACTTGGCTCATTCTCAAACCCCCACACCCAGTCAAATGATTCAGAACAGACGCATATAACCGCCCCCGACGTCGATCCATGTTTGCCTTCAACGCCCTTACCGAAAAGATCGTCTGCAACCGGTGCCCGCCATATGCGCTCCTGGTCTGCTTCACAAACTCGGCCAGCAGCATCTCCCCGACAACCATCCTCCCCGCCCCATCTCGTGCAACTGTCCCCGCAGTCTCCACGGTCCCTTCCACAAACACCGGGATCACCGGAGAAAGAACTATTGAGGCGTCAACACCCGGATTCGCCTTGGTTATTGACCCCACTACCGCCGTCGCCACCGGCGTTCTCGACATCCCCTTCAAAACGCAGAGGGCCTACTGTGACGACTGTTGCTTCCAGCCCTCGCTCCCACATTGCCGAGTCGCACGCCTACATGCCTATGCGTTCCCCAGGCCAACATCCGCGCTCTTCCACTTCGTTCGATCCGGACGCAGCATCTCACGCCCTAAAGCAACTCCCCGGCTACGTTTCCTTTGCAAGTGTTGCTGGTCTCGGAGCACCTCCTGAAGAGGAAGAACGTCGGAGTACGCGGAAATCTATTGGTGGGTTCACCCTCGGAAAAGGCCGGTTGGCTAGTCTCGGCCTGGGCAGTGGGAAATGGTGGGCGTTCTGAATGCGCCGCCCACGTTCTGGTTTGGAGATTTGGATCGGGATCGGGACGTTTCATCAGCGCGCGGACAGGTTTCATTATGGCGACGTACGCCCCCGGTATTCTCATCCTGTCGTCGCTACTTTCCGAGTTCCTGGCCAGCATAACAGGGATATGACTGGAGAGGTGAGTAAGCAGGATAGCGTTTGGTCATCAGCTGGCTATACGCATCATGCAACATACACCATCTACTGGCCATATCGCGACTGGCTGTCCAGGACAACGCAAACGCACGACTCTGCATCTTTACAATCATCCCTCTACGTTGGTCTTTCTGTGTCAGCCATCATCGTTTCATCATGGTTTCTCGGATATAACTGCGCATGCACTTAGGATAGAATATGCATTTCAATCAGACTATATAATGGTAACTTATCCCACGCATGGTCGTGGTGCGAATAGGTCCAAGAGAGGTACGAGGTTGCCTGCCATGCATGGACACACATTCCTCTCTCAGCCCTCGCAGTCACTCCTTTTTGCCGCCTTTCCTTCTTCTACCATCGTCTTTCGTTTTCGAGGGATCCTAGAGGTGGACTTGGGGCTGTTGTTGGTTTTGGTGATGTAGTCAAGTGTACTCTCTCGGTTCTCATGTTCTCCATTCTGCCAGTGTATCATTGTATGCATGTCTGGTTCGTTTTGTTGTTGTACGGTATAATTGCACAAACAATTTGGGTCTTTTTTGTTGTTGTTGTCGGTGTTCACACTTTTCTTTTTTTTTAGCGATGTGTGATTAGAACATTTCTTGTAGCATCTTTCTACACATACACGTACACTTTCATGGTCTCTAGGTCATATTACACGCGTGCCCATGTTCACATCCCGACGGTCGCATTGGAGGATAGGCAAAACGGAATTACATACACACGTACACGCGCAGCAAACAGGTACCGATGCCATGACTCGGAAGACTTGACTCACATCCCACTGGCATCCTCGGACGAACGGACGAGCTTACTGGGGCGTCGGGTTTGACGGGCACATAAGGACACATACCACCATCCTTCAGGGACATACACACCATAGTGGGAACGATTGCAGCGCGTATGTCCGTAAATACCCCGAGGCTTGTCAGTTGTCATTCAACGTGCGTGAACGCTATCTGCCGACACATGTCAAATGGAGAGGGTTAAGCAATGACATTGCTACGCTGGCATGTCAGTTCGTTTGGCCTGTATGGGGACATGGGGACGATTTGGAAAAGGGGGTGGTGGTACGAACGTTGAGGGGTCGACCGTTGGAAATCGTCCATAGCTGATTTGTACTGACTATTCGGGACCCACCCACGTTCGCATTTGGGCGCTGTCATGGTACAGTGCTACCGTGACGAGTGACGTGGAAGGCAAAGGTTGTTTCGGTTAATGCGATATGACCACTCAGCGCAGGCGTGTTTGTGATTGTCATCGTCTAAGGGCCTGGAGGTCAGAGTTGGCGTTGGCCCGCCCATTGCAACAGCGATAAACTACATAAGAGAGCTTAATTCTGACGAGTCAAAGAATGACATATGTACATATGTCGTTGTACACGTACTCGTGCATGGAGAGGTTGACGGTAAGTCGGGTCTTAGGGACCGGACGAGGAACCGCGGTGGCGGGTATGATTGCCCCAGCCAAGATGATGACATTCGATGACAACGGTTATTATACGAATGAAATGGGTGCAGAGAGACGTTGGAGTTAGGATGCCGAGTGAGCTGATTAGCGTGTCCCGGGAAGCGAGTGTGAGGGTGGGTCGACCGAGGGTGTTTCGTGTTTCAGTCGACGTGGCAGTCAGGACGAGATAGGAACGCGAAGTGGGGATTGAATGCTAGTGTCAGAGAAAGGGGGAAATAATTAGACTCGTAACGAGTTTTGTCATGGAAGTCAAAAAGTTAAGCGGGATGTAACTTTGCTCTGTTGATGTACGTGTCGGTGTCAGCGTCGGAGTAGGTGAAACAATCGTGCGTAACTTTGAGGCTAAAACTGAGGCCACCGCAGCCGAGCCTGGAAGAGAGATGATCACAGGAGTGTGCTTGCTTTGCATGATCCGAGTCTGCTCTTCTTTACCAAGTTCACGAGTGAGCAAAAAGGTTCGGCGGAGGTAACAAAGTTACTACAGGATGTAAGACACAGGGGTAATACTTCATCCTGAAATGAGTTGCCAAACGAGCTATGAGATTCGATATAACGAGCGTGGATAATATGGTTCCCGTATGCGATGTATGGTTGCGGCGCGTTGAGGAAGGAAGGGCAAGTTACGATGGATCGGGGTTGAGCAGTACCGATGACCAAGTCACTAATTGCACAGTACGAGAAAGTGATAGAGAACCTGTTCGAAACAAGGAAATGGATAGGGTCGATGGGAATCTCTGAAATGATACTCTGCTAGGGATTCATCGAAAGAGAGGGACATGGCGGGTGCCTGAAACCAGCCCGTTGCGAATTGGGAGCATCGTGTGACCATGAATCAGGCGGAGATCGCGGAGGTTCGCAGTGTCAGAGGATATGGATGCTGCACCGCCAACGATCCGGCGCGACGGGGAAATAAGCAAATGAAGTTGGGCGTCACTTCGATGAGGTTACGCTCAGGTCATTGTCAACTGGAATTATTCTTTTTCTGTTCATTTACCTACCAGCAAGTTCTGCATAGGTGGATTCGGCGCGACCCCGGGACCAAACTCGCCAAGCCTGCAAGACGAACTCGAATCTAAGCTGGTGATTCAGTAGTACCGTGCAGACTCGGAGGGACTGGCTGTGACACAGAAATTGACCTACGATGTCGGACCAGCAACTTCAGTAGTGAGTAATGATTAGACAAGTCGAAAATTATTTCCACTTGGCAACTCGTCGGAACTTGGTAACATATGTGAGTCGACAGGCTCAACGTTCACATGAACGTCAACTCTCCTCCAAAACTTAACTTTCCTTTCGACGTTGATGGAAATTCCTCATTGGACGCTTGTATGAGAATCTAGAGTCTGAACTTGGTCAGTCCATCTCTATTATAATTGCAAGCCGTCTTTTCTCCGCACAAAACGTTCGTTACGGACCCTCGACAGGTGTTGCACGTCCCGAACGTCGCGTTGGACGTCAGTACGATGTCTTCCTTCACAAGATCCGTCCTGGGAGTCCTGAGAATCAATGGTACGACACTACGATCTTGATCAAGTTTAATGGAAATTGTCCCAGGTTTCTTGAGTTCCTGCTAAGGCAGCGCCTTCTATTACCCCAGGTCGTGTGACCAAAAGGCTACGTTAATAGTGAGGTGATCATCTCATTTTAGTGAAGCGACTCATCCCCGAAACGTATGAGAACCCCCTTTGAATTGGGACAAGCTCGTGCTTCTTCGCGGAGGATGTTTTGATGCGTTCTTCACATTCATGCAAGCCTACTCACGAGGTTCGGAACATAGGGGTGATGATGGACGTCGTATGTAAGACGTAGCTGGCCAGGGCTTCACCTCATTAGAACACTCTTTCAGGATTAACGATGTTAAAGACCGTCTCACGCAACGCACTAAGCGCAGATATATTACTGGGCCGACCAAACTTTGGCCCCCTATGCGATCGGCCCCTGGCCTCCAAGTGTCAACCTATCCAATGAGCTTCCAGATTCAATCAACAAAATAACCGATTGTACGTATTTTTACTTGCTCCTCTGTTAGGTCGCAGCATGCCTGATGTGATGAATGTCATTAGGGACGGGTCTTCCCGTCTCAGCACACGGGAGACGCATGTATATTTCTCGTTTCGCGCTTGATCCCAACGGGGTGCTGTCCTTGCCTCGTGCTACTCGTTCCCATTCCATGCAATTGTATCGAAAGGTATCTCAGGCCCATCATCGATCATGCATCTTGCAACGGTCTGCTCTGTTCCGATCACAAACCTGATGGCGTTTTTTTGGTTGATGAGTCTCCGTGGACCATGATGCCCATTTTTCAAATGAAGTCATACGATTGGGTACGGAGGCGACGCAGCAATGTTGCGTTTTCTGGGCGGCCGTGAAGGGAAGGTTTGTGGAGCAGTTGGGCTTTGGAGAAATGGAAGCTCAGGCTTGTCCGTGGAGGTGGCAAAGCAAGTACCACAGTCCAAGGGTTTCGCCCGTCTTGTTGATGGAATGTTGATTTGTCCGTTAGATCTCATCGTTTATGTCGTCACCGTCGTGAAAAGAGAATCACTCAGGGCTTTCCATGTGCTGATCGTATTGTAAAAAATCAGCAGGTTAGGAGTCTGTCGACGAGGGGGACTTGCACCCAGGGTAGCAGACTATGCAAGCGCAGCTGCTCGTCTACCTGACGGTGATCAGGCGAGTGGACAGCTACACTTGCATACGGACTCACGAAGAAACACGAGTCTCTGCTAGAGAGACAAAGAAAAATATACTAAGCGATTAACGCGCCAATCGCCAACCGCGTGTTTTCAACGAGGGGCTCGCGGAGGAAATCCTCTGAACCCGTGGTGAAGACAGACGCGTCGGAACTCGTCTAGGGATCTCGACCACGTCGGTACAGTCCGCTAGATTATACCGCTAGATCTTCTCTGTCTCATGACCTGGGTAGGCTCGGATGAGGCATGTTCGGCTCCGTGAGTTCCTCCGTCAGTGGAATTGATATCATTCATAAAGCTGCATGTAGGAGGTTTAGACTGGTTAGACCGATCTTAGCCTGCGCTTTGTGTACACTGATGCTGATTCGGCTCGCTACCGCGTGTCGCAGTGGAAGCGCTACGCAGCTTCACATCAAGGGACCTCATCATCGTCCTCCCTGTATGTCAGTCAGGAGTCATTAGCTCGAGATGTCGGTCTGAACGGTGACACTATCGCGCATCGAGGAAATGGTGTGCTATGCATGCTTTTCATACCGACGACTGTATGAACGAGATATATATACATACATACATACACATAAGTAGACTCTGTCCTTCTTGCAGCATCGTCGTCCTCTAAAACTACTAAATGCTGACCATACATATCTAGATGAGTAATAATGAATGATACCTCAAATACACAACATCTAATAATCCCTTCTGCAAGGGACACGACGATGGTCACGGTCAACGCGAACTCCAAGGGGCCCATACCTTCCATCTCGCCAAAGCATCTTCTTGATAGTTTCCCGACTGCACCTTCAACCGCCGCCTCCCGCCACTCAACCAGGAGAAGCACCCACCTGGAGAGATTTCCACTGGTTGAAGGGCGCGCGTTTGGATCACTTTCTGAAGTTTCTCAACTGAAGTGGGGGTTCGCGGACTTCCTTGTGGCGGGAGTGCACGCACGATTGCCTGAAGCTTCCGAGAGGGGTCGATGGACCTACTCCACCAATCGCGCGCAGCCTCATCTGCTGTAGAATCTTTGGCGACGATCAACAAAGGTCTGGTGTTTCCACCATAAGACCCATAGAAGGCAGCAACTCTCCGCCAGCACTCATCATGGTTTGCACGAACGGACGCGCAGAAGATAAGGAGATCTGGTCTACGAGGAAGGAGTTGTTTATCGAATCGAGCACCAGACAGCAGTTGCTGATCACAAATGTGATACATAAAAAAGGGGCTGCCTCCGACATCCATCAAGCGACCCTCGAACGGGGTTTTGTCTTTTGCAGAGCCGATGGGCTCCGGTTTGTCGGGAAGTTCGTACATCGCGACGATAGGAGTTGGTTGGGTGTTATTCTTCCGAGCCGGCTTGAACATCGCCTTTACGTCAGCAAGAGCGGAGGACGCCCAAGAGTCTTGTGCAGTTCCCCAATGGGTACGTGTACACGTGGTTGCGACCATCGAGAGGATGGTCTGGCGTGACTCGACGCAGCGTCGTTTGAGTAGAGGAGAATTGACTTTATCAGCATTGAGCGTGGTGACGCAAGCATGGGCGTCAAAGTGCATTCGAAGTGTAGTGAACTCTGCCTCGTTCGCTGTCCACCAAGCTTCCATCGCTCCGTCGTAATTCTCCAAACCGGTCACGACGACCGCGATAGGAACCTTCTTTCGACAGATAGCCGAATAGAAGAGGTTATAGTTGCCTAGCAAGGTTTGTCGAAGGCGAGAGGCCCTGACGCAATAGATGAGGAAGTGAATTCCATTCGTCTTGATCAGTTCGCGCAGCAGGTGTTTCAGGTTTGCTTCAGCAATCTCCGCAGGAACAGCTCCATATGATCCTTCATCAAGGCCCGCTGTGTCCCAAAATGCGTAATGGGTGCCTTCGACATCCAACTCATACTTTTTATGCTCGAAGGTGCACCCCTTTGCACTACTTGAGGTAGCGGCGATTGATCGACCAGCGATCAGATTAATCAGGGAGCTCTTGCCTACGCCGCTTTCACCGAAAACGACGACATTCTTTGTAGAATTGACAACGGGGTGCTAGGGACGAAATGGAACAGTCAATACTTTCTAGAAAGGTGACAGATGACATGAACACTCACAAGTGGGCCCTTGCCAGTGGGTCGTGACATCCTCGAGGTAACAAGACAATAGAAGGGTCAGTGCTGATACGAGCTTCGTACACAATAGCAAGGAAGCGCTGACCCTTTGTTTTATGTAGCAGGAGATGAAACCCCGACGTCGCTCAAATTTTTCATCGAGTTCGTAATGAACCCACCGTATCATCGGTTCCTAGAGTCACGCTAGTCACGGATATTGTGTGATTGAACTCGAAGGAAATGAACGGTTTGTGTTAGTGTAGGCGTGGCAAGAACATGCCTTGTCCTCCTGTAGATGCACGCGTGTCTTGGGTGATCCGAGTCCCAACACCCACCCTCTGGATTATTGCTTCGTTTAGTACCCGCCGCAGCTATTGAATAACAGAAGTCCTTCGTGAGGTCACCGAGAGTCCTGTTCAGGATAGTTCTGTGTATATGCAACCTGCACATTGCAATCACGCTATCTGAACCATGAAACTGACGCCTACCTGTGCGAACTCGAGTGGCGTAACTTGAACAATCTGAGTAATAAGTTATCATGCCTTACGTTGAGGGTGATGTTTGAGTTCCGACATGAACATGAATGAACTTGGGCCGATTTAGCGGCAATGGTCAGACGCTGACGATGAAGAGGCGCAACCAAGCTAGGGACATGGTAGATCACTGCGTACCAATATCCGGGCTTTCAGTCGTTCGTCATAGGCGCATGACTTTGGGGTAGTCCCTGGCAGCCCATTGCCAAGATAGACTCATCAGATGAACCAGTGAGTGAGGTACGGTCAGACAACGGTGCAAACACATGTACAGTATGTACTATTCTTGTCTTACATATATACATTAGCGCCATCATAATACTGAAAGGTGCTACTACGGTCCTATCTGAAAATATGGCGTGAATATGATACATAGATAACAAGCTAGCGCTGGGCTGAACTAATAGCGACGGCCGCAGCCGTGACGTCGAGTCACGGGGGCCTAAGCAAATAGGCGCAAGAGTTTTTTCGTTCTCCGGGCTAGTGAGCTTCGTAGAAGCATTGCAAGGAAGCGGAAAATAGGGGGAATGTGGATAGCGGGCGAAAACCCTGACAGACAGGACAGTCAACAACGCCCTGAGGGTGGTTTTCAGGTCTGTCAGTGACGTCGCTCCTGTCTGTTTTCATTACCGTCAAACATCGCCATAGTAAGAGTCCGCTGCACCGAAGTGTAGTGGCTCTTTCGCCCGCGCAGACGCCGATGCTACAGATGCCGAAGGGAGCCACTCGACAAGTTCATGTCGTGGAGAGGGCTGTGGAGACACACGTTGGCGTAGTGGGAAGCCATGCACTGCATTGCGTGAGGGACTGCCGGGATTTGAAGTTGCATTCATATCGAGTTGCGACACGAAAAGTCGTGGAACGGACTCTGCATGGCCCGACAAAGGCGATACGGCCTTGGAGGGAATGACGTCTGGATGAGGTGATGGGTGCGATGTAGCCACGAGGCTGAAACCTGTCCGAGCCGTACCTTCCTTCTCATGACTTCTTATAGTGGCCGATAAATCAGCCCGAAGATGTTGAGAGGAGGGCTTGCGACTCTGGTGACGACTGCCCAACCGACTCGGCACTGCCAAGAACGCACGACTGTCAGCAGCCACCGCTGGGGTCCCATGTACGATCGCCGACAAGGCTGCGTCGACTTCTTTGAGGAACGTTGCAACCTCTTGGTCACCAAGATTAGCGGTGTCAAGGCATATTTGAGCGTCATCGAATTCCAGGGCCTCCCTACGGATGCTTGGAGCGTGGGTACTTGAAGCAAAGCCCTGACGACTTCCAGGTTGCAAGGATGGGGACCTCAGTTCACCGCTCTTCTTGAAGTGCCGAGGGGAGATAGACGGTGCAATGGAGTACATCGAGGGGTTTGGTTCATACCTCTCATACTCATTGTGTCGAGGGAGATCGAGAGAGGAGTTGCGCAGTTTAACAGGCACATGGACGGGTGGAACCGAGCCGTTCCTGTATTTCCTGACCTGACCCCTAGGGCCGACGCAACTCGTGTCGATCGTCGGGCGCTCTTTTCTCTTAGCAGAACCAGGGGGAGAGGCTAACGGATCTTTTGGAGCATCGGACGTCGCTGACTGAGCTGGGGTGGTTGCAGCGGTGCTAGGAGACTCCACCATAGAACTCCGTGAGAAGGGTGATAGGCCGGAGCTACTGGTGTTGGTTGTGGATGTCGTTGGCTGGGGACTTGCCAATACAGCTGAATGGGAATAAGGAGACACTTCATCGCTGAACCCCGGAGATCTCGATAGTGCCGAACTGACATTAAGCTGAGAGGACGACCCTGTGTCGACGTGAACGCTAGGTCGTTTAATAGTAACATCCGATTCACATGATGAATGCGCTTGGGGGGAATTACCGCGCGAAGACCCGGCAAGAGTGATACTAATCTGTGGGATAGTGCCATGTCCAAGGGTGTTGGAAGGTGTGGGGAGGATGAACGATGTGGGTCCACTCATGTCTGGGGGAATGGGGCATGACGGATCTGCAAATCCTTCAAAGACCATTTCCTCAGGAGGTTCACAAATAACCGGAGTAAAGCTTCCGAGTGCGGAACCTTCAGGCATGAGTCCAGACTGTTCGTCCTCGTCAATAAGCGAAGATGTTGCCGTCATGGTCTCGTCAGAAAGGATATCTGGGGAAAGGACGGACCTGGGATGCAAGGCAGCATCCCCACGCGTCGTTATTTCAGGGAGAACTCGATCAACCCCAGATTCTTGGGGAGAACAGGCAAGGTTAAACTGAGGTAATTGAGACGATGTCTGCAGATACTGCGGGGTAAAGACGTCAGAAGAAGGCGCCAGCGATGGTTGCGGAGGGAAATAGGGCGGATGATGCGTCTCCGAGGTCGTTGAGGCCGGAGGTGTGGGGGCCTTCGGACGCGGTGGAGGTGACGTCGATCCTTCGGACTCCGATGCTACCAAAGAAAGTTTTTCCGGAACAGCCTCGGGGGAAGGGGACCGCGAGGAGGCTGCGCCTGACTCTTGCCAGGAAACACTGTCGCGGGTGCACAAGCCCTTGCTGTCATTCATGACTGGCATTTCCGCGATCGAGAGCATGACGCTTCCCACTACGACGCCGTTTTCGTCAGTTCTGCTAGAACTGTACAGTGGAAGTTGGACGTCTCCACCATCGTTACTTCTCGTGCACAGAAGCTCGCCAACAGTTCGTCGACGCGTTGCACGAATGACCTTGTATCTCCCAGCACAGCAGAAGAATCTCCTTTTCTTTGCTAGGACATGTATCTCGCACTGCGAACTGAAACCTGCATCAAAGGAGAATGGTTCACGCCATGTATGTACGCCTGCGTCCAATGTACTCTCCTGAGATTCTTGGATATTCCCGTCAAGGGTTATTCGGAGTCGAAGATCCTGATACTTGGAAATTTCGGTAGCTCGAATCTCCGAGAACTCCAAGGTTGAACCGATTGCACTGGGCATCTCTGGTGAAGTTGGAAAGTTAGTGAAGGGATAACGACCACATATATCCGCTTGCGGTGGCAAGCGAGAGGGGTTATGGGCTAGATGGATGATGGTCGACTTTTAAGGGTAAGTCTTGCAGAGGGAAGAAATATCAAATCTGACACAGGTCGGCGTGTCGTCCGCGTGGTACAAGTCCAAGAGAAAGACACTGGAGGCTCCGTAGGCTGCTGAAGCTGGGAGAGCAACACGGCACTTTGAGAGAGAGTATATACCGATCCGGAACTGAGTGGGTCATTGAAATGTCTCTGAGAGGACTCATCTGGGGAACTTACCATTGGGGAAGCCGAACAAACAAAGCGTCCGTCACAGAAGAAGAAGGAAGAGCGAAATTAAATGATGAAACCAAAAGAGGGCGCATGCATGACAACTGGGTCATCAGAAGTGTGATTGCATGGCCAGTACAAGGAGTTGACTCGTGTGGACTCGAGACCTCCGGTGGACCTGCGTCAGTAGCGATGCATCGAGGGACTGATTGGCTAATAATGCACCAACACGTTCTGCATTCTAGAAGATCTGCGATGCCGGAATCGCTGTGTGAGATCCCGAGACAGCTGTGTGGTAGCATGCTCACGTAGAATTGAACACGCGCCTGTCGCTGAGCTGAATTAGACCCTGAAGTGTGGTCCTCCGAGCCTGTGGTTGTTGAGACCTCGTTCCATTCTCATCAAGTAGCTAAACAGCGACAGCACCCTTGATCGCAAAGGTATGTGGTCTTCTAAATGGTCGCCAGAGTCAAATTGGGGCTTCTGAAGTGACTGCTGCGCACATCCATGCAGCCGCGTTTGGTTCAAGAATGACTTGTCGACGGTAGACCTCGGATATGCATCATCCTATGCCTGATTTGAGTGGGGGTATTAAATATAATAAAGAAACCGAACTTGAAGACCGCAGCACTCAAAAATGCAGGAGTGGAGTATCGGTGACCACCGACCGACGACAGACTTGGCAGGCTGCCTTGACACGAGGTGACCGTTTCGAATGCGTTGAGCCACCACCTCGACAGGCCACAGGAGAAGAGCAGATTACGATCTCGACTGATCCCTATCAAGAGGGAAATGGACCAGGGCGACCGACCTTGCTCCAACATTAACGCCCCGTTAGAACCGATAGTGACGCGCCTGTATCTTAGGAGACAATACATACGACCTAGGCTGATTAATGACCAGAATTGCCTCGAATAGCACGATAAAAAGTGGATCTCAAGTTCTTGTGTGGTGCAAATGGTCGTTGTCACTGAACAACCCGGTTCCGAGCCACATTCGATTTGATGCATGCGAGACAAAGTCTCTCCACTTATCGCTAGTAATCGCGAGGGCCAACCGACTTGCTCGCTAATTTTACGATCGGGGACAAACCTTTTCCAGTGCGACTCTCTATTTATGTTCTCAAGGTCTCCCGCCATTTCCACAGTGGGTCTCGATGTCGAGCCGAGTATCCTTCCAAAGTACCTCGGGGATTCGTCGTAGCTACAGAAATCAGATCAACCCTGTGTACTCTGTCGCTGTCGTCCTGCGCGACAGACACTGATTTTGTTCACAAAAACGATCACACGCTGTGCTTTTTAAAAGATGAGCGCGAGGGTGGTTCCCGATGGGACAGTGCTAAGTTGGTGTGTAGTCACATTGAGTATTGTTTACCCATGCCGGCCAGGTCACTCCGGCACTTGACCGGCCTCGCTGACCCAACTTGGGCGTAGCCTCACGTCGTCTCCATCGTTTCTCTTTCACCTCGACATCCAGGTGCCCTCCCTCGCTACCCCTGGGTTATGGCCTCTCCCCTGGCCTCCATAATCCCTCAGGCCACCACCTCTGGTGATCTCACCGACCTCCTTGCCATCCCTTCCTCCGCTACCGTTCATCCTTCTGACGATGCCATCCTCGCCGTACTTGGCGCTCGTTTTCGCGCCGATTTGCCATATGCTAGGATAGGTTCGACCGCCCTGCTGGTGGTCAACCCTCTCAAGACTCTTGCTAACGTTAACGATGCGAGTGCCAAGGAATACGAGGAGAGATGCTACAAGGACACCAAGCTAGGCTTGGTAGATTCTCGACGGCCACCTCAGCCGCACGTATACGAACTCGCTGCCAAAATGTATCTCCTCATGAGAAGAAGAATTGAGGCGCAAGCTGTCATTGCTCGGTGGGTCTCAATCTCAACTCTGCTGTCCGCAATTCTAACATATCTCTCCGCGGCATTTCTGGCTCGGGAAAAACCGCCAGTACACGGCTCCTTGTTGATCAGATTCTTCGTCTTTCCGCTCATTCCAAGCGAGAAGGCAAGATCGTCGAGCAGATCAAGGCATTTTCCCTCCTCCTCGATTCATTCGGGAACGCAAAGACTCCCACGAACCCTAACGCCTCGCGACACACACGCTATACTGAACTCCACTTCAACGATCGTGGGCGCATCAGTTCAGCCAAAGTTCTTGCTTTTGGTCTAGACAAGTCTCGTCTTGTTCGCCTTTCTCACGAAGAGCGATCATACCACGTCTTCTATCAGCTCTTAGCGGGTGCTACCCCCATCGAGAGAGACCAACTTGGTCTTGAAGGGCCCTCAGACTATGCCCTCCTAGCCTCCTCTGGATGTTACCGTCTCCCTGCGGGACCGTTCAGTGACGACGGTATTGCTATGGATGACCTCCGGGACGCTCTGAAGACGCTCGGCTTCAAATCCAAACACACATCGTCAATCTTTAGCATCCTCAGCGCCATCCTAATGCTCGGGAACATCGAGTTTGGGGAGGCAGATGCCTTGGACGTCTCCGCTTACGTCGTCAACGTACCGGTGCTTCAGCAAGCCGCGAAGTTGCTTGGAGTCTCAGCAGAGGAACTAGGCGAGTTGCTGACATATAAGACAACCTACGCTCGCAAGGAGCTTTTCACTGTTATGTTGAATGCGAAGCAGAGTGCAGCACAGAGAGACCAGCTCTTGCAGGATCTTTATGCTATACTCTTTTCTTTCGTGGTCGAAACCTCCAATTACAAACTCGCCCCACTGTCGCAATCACCTTCATGCTCTGCCACACAGATCGTGTTTCTTGATCAAGCTGGTTTCCAGTCGCGAGGTCCACCAAACATTGGAGCAACATCTCCCCTTATCGCCGCTCATCAAAGCGGTTTCAGCGAGTTTTGCATTAACATGATCGATGAAATAGTGGAATCGCACGTTCTTCATAGCATTTTCGATGAAAACACCAGCTTCAATAGCCGGTTTACCGCTGACGGCGTCTCGTTGCCTGCTATTGTCGCTGTGGATAACTCGGCTTGTGCTGAGCTCCTTCGCGGACCTTACACTGCAGAGCGTAGCAAGAAACCTGGTGGCCTCCTCGGGGTCCTTGACAAAGCTGCCACCTCTTTCAAAGGTGGTAAAGGGGATGCTCAGCGCGACGACGATTTGCTGCACGACTTGTCCTCCAAATTTTCCGGTCATTCATCATTCATCACTCCTTCCTCCGATCAGAGGCGGTCGTTTGGTATCAATCATTATGCAGGTCCTTGTTCATACGACATCTCCGACTTCGTTGAGAAAGGCGCAGACCTCCTCGACCCTTCCTTTGTCACCCTGCTACGGGGCTCCTCGGATTCCCTCGTTGCCAAGCTCATGTCCGGCCCGGGCTTATCTACAGAGAAACACCAGAGCGATGGAAATACAATCGTTCAGGCTCAAGTTTCCTCCCGTCCTCTAAGAAATGCGACTATTCTCTCCGGCACTCCAGCGGAGAGCCCACGTCTGAATCCCAGCAAGATCTACCCCGTCACTACTCAGCTCAACCACACTATCTCGGACATTTTGTCCAATCTTGAGAACACTCGTCTATGGACGTTGAATTGCATCCGTCCCAATGATAACGGTTTCTCGAACTCTTTCGACAAACGCCGGGTCAAAGGGCAGATCCGTGCCCTAAACCTCCCAGATATTGTATCTCGAAAGAGATTCGATTTCGTTGCAGAATTCCATCAAGCGGAGTTCTGCGAGAGGTATCGCCCTACCATGCGTGGTTCGGACGGGGAACGTATCCGGCAATGCGTTCAATCCAATGGTTGGGTGGAAGGAACGGACTTTGTGATTGGACATGACAAGATATGGCTTTCATATTCTGCTTGGAAAATGGTGGAAGACGTCTTGCGTACTGCGGAAAAGGAACAGAAGAAGCTTGGTCGCGAAGAATCGGAGGAAGATGAAAGCGTTTTCCCGGACGATGCGACAACGGAATACCCTCAAACACCTGGTCTTGACGATCGGCAGCACGGATTTTTCGATGAACGAGTTGTCACTCCTTATCAAGATTCGCCCCGAACGCCGAGTGCCTTTGATGCCGTTGGGTCCCCCCATACACCCTCTGCGAGCTACCCCTACCCTGAAGATTCTGGTGCATGGGATAAGAAAGCGGAAGCCTACGAAACGCTTCCTCCTCTCTTACCCAAAGGGGAGGGGTTGGGTGCCACCAATGGTCATGACGATTACGAGGAACTCCTACCCACCACTCGCATTCGACGATATTGGCTCTATCTCGTTCGGCTCGTCACTGGCTTGATACCCAGTTTTGCGCTGACATACATTGGTCGCATGAAACGGCCCGATGTTCAGCTCGCGTGGCGGGAGAAAATCACCATCTTCTTCCTTATCATCCTCGGCAACGGCATCGTTCTGTTCTACATCATCGTCTTCGGTGTCATCCTCTGTCCTGATTTCAATTACGTGTGGAATTATGAAGAAGTCGCGCAGCATGATACATCGTCCGACTTCTGGGTGTCCATCCAGGGGAAGGTTTATGACATCACCAACTTTGTTCGTGGAGATCACAGTGATGTCTCTGGCGCTCCTAGCAACAATCAAGCTGTTCTCGACGTTCTTGCTGGCACGGATTTGACGTACTATTTCCCGCCACCTCTTTACCAAGCATGTGCTGGCCTAGTCAGCGATCCGACGATGTCCATCAGCATCAAGAATACCTCGCAAGAAGTGTTTTCGCAAGCCTCACATGCTTCGGGTGCGCAGGCGATATACACACCTTCTGCCCTCGATTCGGAGAGCTGGTACACCCAGACTTACTTGCCCGCTATCGGACAGTTATACAAAGGGGGATTGGTATGGGAGTCAAGTGACATTTTCGGTCAGGCGAACGATACGAACATTCAACGGTGAGCCGACTTTGGTATCTACTCCGAAGTACGATGCTGATGTCTATTGCTTAGACTTTGGGCCATCTACGACAACAGCGTCTATGACTTGACCGATTACGTTTACACAATGGAGACGACCGAACTCGACGTCGCCAAGTACAACTTTTTGCCATCCTCTATTGTCTCTGTGTTCCAGCAGAATGCAGGTCAGGATATCACTTCGCAACTCAACAAAGCCTTTGCCTCGATCGATCCCGCTAACGTGACTGCTACTATGGATTGTTTGAATAACGCTTTCTATTGGGGCGAGATGGATTTCAGGTACACTCCAAGGTGTCAGGTCCAGAACTACATGTTGTTGGCTTTCTCTAGTCTCATCATGGCATCCATGGGTCTTAAGTTCTTGGCTGCTCTCCAGCTTGGAACGAAACGCTTCCCCGAACGTTTGGACAAGTTTGTGTTGTGTCAGGTTCCTTGTTACACTGAAGGCGAGGATTCCCTCCGGAGCACCATCGATTCGCTCGCTGCGCTTGACTACGACGACAAGCGGAAATTGATCTTCATCATTTGTGATGGCAATATCATTGGTAGTGGCAACGAACGGCCCACGCCCGATATCGTGTTGGACATCTTTGGCGTTGATCCTGCAGCCAGAAACGCGGAACCTCTCATGTTCAAGTCTATTGGACAGGGATCGCAGAAGCTCAATTATGGGAAGATCTACTCTGGACTGTACGAGTTCGAAGGTCATGTGGTCCCGTAAGTCCAGTTCGCGACCTCATATTGCCCACATTCTTATCGCGTATTTTGAACGTACTTGGTTGTCATCAAGGTCGGGAAGCCCACGGAGCGCTCTAAACCCGGGAACAGAGGAAAGCGTGACAGTCAAGTCTTGCTCATGCAGTACCTCAATCGTGTACACTTCAACGCACCCATGTCACCTTTGGAGTTGGAGATTTACCACCAGATGCGCAACGTCATCGGTATCGATCCTGCGTTCTATGAGTACATATTCACTGTTGATGCCGATACTGTCGTCACGCCTCAGTCTTTGAACCGGCTTGTTGCTGCTGTGATTGATGATTCTAATATTATTGGTATCTGTGGTGAGACGAAGCTGCAAAACGAGGAGAATTCTTGGTGGACGATGATCCAGGTAAGCTTCATTTAGCCGTGACGTGGCCTTTTCTGACATTGACTCCAGGTTTACGAGTACTACATCTCGCATCATCTCGCCAAAGCCTTCGAGAGCTTGTTTGGTTCCGTATCGTGTCTCCCCGGTTGTTTCACGCTTTACCGTATTCGTACCGCTGACAAGGGCCGCCCGATCTTCATTTCCAACCGTGTCATTGACGAGTACGCTGAGCCCAATGTTGATACTCTGCACAAGAAGAACTTGTTCTCCCTCGGTGAAGATCGTTTCCTGACGACGCTCTTGATGAAGCACTTCCCGACGTTCAAGACCAAGTTCCAACCGGATGCGGTTGCTAGGACCATGGCGCCAGTTTCATGGAGGGTTTTGTTCTCTCAACGTCGTCGCTGGATCAATTCGACTGTTCACAACCTTTGCGAGCTCGCGATTCTTCCGGACCTTTGTGGTATCTGCTGTTTCTCGATGAGATTCTTCGTGTACCTCGATCTCATTAGTACGCTGGTGAGTACGATCGGCTGCGCGATCCATGAATCTCATTGTTCACTGTTCTTTTTTTCCACAGATCTTGCCTGCCACTGTCATTTACGTGAGTTTCTCCAGATTTCGCTGGATGTCATGAGGCTAATCTGGATCTGCAGTTGGTCTGGCTTATCATCGAAGTCGCAACCAATCAAACGGCGTTTCCAATCATCTCGATCTCCATGATTGCAGCAGTCTATGGTTTACAGGTAGGTTCTCATGCCTGCTCAAGGTCTTTAGTGTGCTCACGAATGAATCTCTCTTTGACAGGCGCTCATATTCATCGTCAAGCGAGAGTTCATGTTAATTGGATGGATGGTGGTATACCTTATATCGTATCCAGTTTACAGTTTTTTCCTACCCCTCTACTCATTCTGGCGTATGGATGAATTCGGTTGGGGCAACACTCGTGTCGTTCTCGATGATGGAAAAGGCAAGAAGATTGTCGGTGATGCCAATGATATCAAGTTCAGCGAGTCCATGATTCCCTACAAGAAGTGGAGTGAGTACGAAGCTGAGGCTTATGCAGACGGCAAGTCCAGCCACTCCTTCAGCGCTGAGCAGAATCCGGCCAACTACCTTGCTGCACCGGTTCCCCGTCATCCCGGCTCGCAACGCCCTTCCGTATATGAGTATGGCCAGTCTGAGGCTGGAGACTATTACCGCAATACGAATATCGTTCAAGACCCCACTCCTCGTGGTCCTATGTCCCGCCCCAGCTCCCGTGCCATGTCTGAATTCAACAGGGCCTCTGCGAACTTGAGGCCAGCCAGCTATCGCAATGGATCACAGGAACGTCTCGCGATGGGCACACCACCAGTCAACCAATTCGGCGTCATTGGGAATGCTTATGGAAGGACTCCACCATCTGATCCACGCATGACGATGAACTCGGCAACGATGAACCGCTCTATGTCGCCTGCGCTGAGCTTGGGGGGTCCACCCCAGGCCACCTTCGCAGGTGCTCGTCCCAATTCTACTTTCTCCATGGCTACTACCGTTTTCGCTGGGCCGAGCAACAACCCGAATCCTTCAGACGATGAGTTGTATGAAGCTCTCCGAACCTACTTGAGCACTCAGGATTTGATGACCGTGACAAAGAAAACTGCCCGGGAGGCCATGGCTGCTCGATACCCAAGAGCTGATCTGACGTTCCGTAAAGACTTCCTGAACCAATCCATTGATAACATTCTTTCGCATTCGTAGATACTCTCGTTCAAGGACATTCACTCAAACTTTACCTACTAGTTCTCGGGACACTCTTGCTAGGCATCGACTCATAATTTGGACACTTGTGTTGATTGGACATTTTGACGATTCGTTACGCACCCTCATATTTACTAGCTCTACCGTTGCATATCCGTCGTTTCGTACACTCTCAGGACTTTCAGTACGTTGCTGGATTATTGGACTATAATAATGCTAATGCATTACCGGTGCTTTGTGAATCACTGAGTGTCCAGCAAGAAAGTCTGAAAGTACAATAAAGCAATAACAATGTCCCACAAATCATGTAAGTCGAATAATGAAAACCATAAAGATGAAAGCAATCAGTACGACGATGATACTCATTATCACCAGACACGTTGTGCCTCCGCTCTTTCCTCTGAAATCCCGGAGGCGGAGCCTCTCTCTCTTCATGAACTCAAAGTTTCCCTCCAGTTTCTCTTGCATCGTCTCTATGACGGTCTTGTCCTTCTCTAGGGATTGCGAGAAATGAGTGGCGTTTTTCCGCAGTTGGGTCGCCATCAAGGCAAGCTGTTCTGAGAGCTCTTCTTGCAGTACGCGTGAGTTCTGTAAGATAGTTGGCGTGGCAGTGACCTTGGAAGAGGAAGGTGCAGCCAAAGAGGGTCCGGGCGATGTGTTAGACGTGCTCTGAGACGGTTGGGGGTCTGGCATGGTCGGTGACGATGGTATGAGGTCGGTTACGTCTGGTAGAGGTGGAGCAAGCCCGGTCTCCGCTGGGATCAGGATAGCCTCGACTTGTGAGCTTTCGGGTTCAGAATTTGTCGTTGTTGAAGTTGAGGTTGGTTTGATGGGTGGGGGACGTATTGACGGGAGGAGGGGCTTTGGTCGCCGAACCGGAGGTGCTAATTGCTGTTCTACTTGAAGCATGTAATCTTCCAGATGCTCCAGTGTTGTTCTAAACTGCTGGTAACGTCGCTCTTCAGCTGGGCTGAGGTCAACGCTGTCAAGCTCGACATTCTTCAACAACAGTTTGGCATGCCTGATTGTCTGAAAAGGGCGGTTTCTTAGCAATGTTGACTGACCGGGGGAGAAATAGCACTGACCTGCAATGTAGCTTGTGCTTTCACCCATGTTTCCCGCTTTGGAGAACTACTCTTCGTCCAATCGTCCTCTTGGACAGAGTGCTCAAGGCGTTTCATAAGCCTCGGTAGGTTAATCCTGTCATGAAGCATCTGCTCGTCAGTTCGCATGTCGAGCAAGTCGTATGGGTCGTGGCTAAGCCGTGCCAATAGTCTAACAAGTCTCCGAGTTGGCGGACCGGACCTGCTGGCTCATGGGAGATAACTTCCTGATTTGGAAATGTCAGCATCATTGATCTTTGCGGGCGTCAAGTTGTTGTCCCCGACCGTTGCTTACTAGTTCCAGCTCACACTCTGTCTGTATCCACTTAACAAACTTGGTCACAGCGAGGACACCGAGTATGGCACCGAGCGTGAATGATCAACTCAAGCGTATCAAGGCCTTAGTCAACAGGGCGACTACACACCGGACGGGACTGGTGGTAAGGTGTCCATATGGCTCTAAAGCAGCGTTTCAACCTGACTTCCTTTCCATGTACAGCGAAGGGAGGCGTTTCAAGAGTTAATTTCGCTCACTCATTCGTCTCATTCATCTCTCAAATCGTATGCTGCTGGCCACATACATCTCTTCTTCAACGACTTCCCAGAGCTTGAAGAGGATGCTATTAATGCCGTTTACGATCTCTGCGAAGACCAGGACCCGAATGTTCGTACGGATGGCTACCAGGCTATCACGCAAGTGTCTTCTGTGCAGCGTAAATTGGTCAAGAGGAATGCCGATGTCCTTGTTCAGCTTCTCCAAAGCGGTAAGTTCCAATTGCAACTCGAGTCATCTGTCGTGTCCCCTTGTCTTGATAATTCTCACTGGAATGCACTCCTTGCTCTGCGCAGACGAGCCAGACGAAGTGGCAGTAGTTCGAGTGGCCCTCCTAAAACATATCGACATGGATCCCGCAGTATCTCTAGGAGTTCTATGCGATCAAATAGTTACCCCTGAAGAAGATCTCGACGATGAGACAAGGGAACGATTACGCTCGCTGGTACTGTCTTTCTTAGCAGTGGACGCAATAGACGCGATACAAAAATACACCGATCCTCCAGGCTCGGAAGCAGAGAAGGCTCTTGTCGACTCGCTGATCCTGTCCGCAACTAGGCTTAGCGCACATGATGTCGATTTCATCGTGAAGAACATACTTTTCCGTTTACCGCGGTATCGAGACGGCAACAAAGGCGACGATTTACTTCAAGTGATTCTTGAATGCGCCTCGGCGTTAACTCAAACACGATCTAATGAACCGGAACAACTGAAGATCGTTCTTCGTTATCTGTCTCTGGCTCAAATGGTCACCGTCGATTTGCATAATGCACCACCTATAAAACTAGTTCAATATTATTTACATTCTCTGACCCGGAAGACGGTTCTCCAGAAATTTCTACCGGAGGACCAAATTCGAGTCATCTCTTGGGTTATGGTCGCACTATCTGTGAGTGAAGTCGAGACTAGCCTTCAGACACAGGAAATTGCGCAACTTCGAAAGCAATTGGTTGACGCCAGTTCGGCTTTTTTGGAGGTGCTTTTTGATACCAAACTCTACACGGATACCCTCTGGCATGTCGTGAAGAGCCTTCTTCGTATCATCAGCGCCGTACGTCCCCCTGATATGACAATGAAGGATGACTTAACTCTCAACAGCGCAAAGAACTCGAGAACTGGATACCCCCACCATATCTAGTTACTTCGATCTCTAAATTCCAGCCATTGATTCATGGACAACCTCAAGAGGATATTAAAGAAATTCAAGGCCTAATTAGGGTTCGCAGTGGACCGCTTTCCGTTCCTCCATTGACCCCGACATCTTTTTTCTTCGTTTGAGCAGTCCCTAGTAGGAGAACAGCCGTCGTCGTCCCAAGGGCCTATTCAAGCGGTGAAGAACATATCAAAGAATAGTATTCTTTTAGAACGACCAGCTCACCTACCAGCGCGACCGATTGGCGATCTACCACCATTCATGGACAGATCGTCACGGATAGCAACGCAACTATCACCCATGCAAGACACCATTTCATGGAACTATAACGTTTCAAGCAGACCAATGTCTCCCAAGCGTACGAGTAGTGTAGAAGATCTCAACTTATCCAAGAGAGTAAAACGCAATCCGAGGGCCCAGGATGTTCCGACGCCATCGCTACTTAGTCGAATTGCGAATGCGGGAGATGCCAGTTCGGACCGTTCTGGAAGGAAACGGAAGAAGCGATCTGGGAAAGAGGTGTCACCTGAGCCTGATCGACATCCGTCAACCGGCTATAGTATCAGGGGCGCCGCTAATGCGATGAGAAGCGGGGAGAACACCAAGTCTTCTTCGTTACTCCGTAGGTTGAGGGATGGTGAGATGGATGGTGGTAATGACTAGTAGGATACATGTATCATGTGAAGACTAATAGAAGAGCCTGTCGGGAAACTCGAATACTTCGTGGTCTGAGTGGATTGCCTGCGAAAGTCTTTTACTATACTGTCATTGGCACTATTCTTGCTGTAACTACCAGCTGCTTCAGTAGTAAAGGACACATGAAAAGTATGAACGAAATGGGTCTACTACACGCGGCTCGGGGGAGCGGGTTGGACAGACGAAGGATAATCAGCTCTTCTTCGGGGGGGAACTCCAGTCCCTCGCGAGCACTATGTACCGACATCAAAGTTGAGTGCATCTGCATGAATTGACCTCCCATTGCAAGGACAATATCGATCACTGGCACATCACACTCAGTGTCTTACCACCTCTTGTTTTCCGTAACGTTCCCTTCAACGCGGCATGCCATGCAAGGGTTGCTTGAAATAATGCAACATCTGGTCGCCTTTGGCCTCCTCTGGCGCTCTTCAAAGGTCTGCGGACTCATCTGTAATGCAAATCGAATCCTGTAGTTGGAGGGGATATGCATCAAGCGAAGAACAAAGATACCGGTTTCGTCCGAGTCTTCTGGCATGATGCACGTCTAGGTAGCGCATACACCCAGAGGAGTCGAGTTGACCCACATTTCTGGGCAGCGAGATCGACATAAAACTCCACAGGGTTAACTACGTTAGTCTTCATGACGAGCGACCGTTCACTCCACCCAACGAAAAGATGAACAGGCCGAGGTTCCTTGAACCCAAGATATCAGCATGAAAGCATTGTAGGAGAGGTCCGAATACGCTGTTCGACGGCTGCGAATAACTCATCTAGGAATGGTATAATGGTGGAATTTTATCAGGCGTTTATGTTTCGCGATCAGTCCGGCTCGTACGAGTCCTCCGAGGAAGAGTATGAACGCCTGTTACCTACGGAGGACTATACGAGCAGCGAGGGTTCGTGCGATAACCCGTGAGAGTTAGCACATCACGTCAGGTCTCTTCGATATAGGCTCATCCTACTAAGCTAGTCATCATTTATCATCCACCACCACCAGGTTTTGTAGTACGGTCCCTCAGCAGGATGGAAGCCCCCGGGCTCGATAGAGTGTACCGGAAACGAACAAACTTAGCCGATGGAGGTTTGGTGAGGAGGCTATCAATTTCGCACGGGTCGTTAACACTTCAACGTATCACCCATTTGACAGGGGTCAACACTTGAAGATATCCTGAAGCTCAAGATTTCCCGCACGCCATTATGGTCTACACGCGCAGCTGCAAACGAAGAGAAATCCCAGCTGCTTGTCGAAGCTCATTTGTCGTTCCTTCGCGCTGGTGCACGAACGTTATTGACCGCCACATGAGTAGGTATCCACACCCTTTCCATTCGCTCCCGACCCGTCGCACCCCTTGAGTATAGATACCAAGCCGCTTTTAATACATTTGAACGGGAAGGCTACTCTCGCGAGCAAGCTCTAGGGATCATGTCAGACGCTGTGTCAATTGCAGCGCGTGCTCGATCGTTGTTCTGCGCCGAGAACAAGGACACAGACAAGAGCGACATTCGCATTGTATTATCACTTGGCACATTTGGAAGCACTGTCGTCCCAATGCAGGATTACGACGGTATATTCCCCCCACCATACGGACCAAGGGCTTACTCTGAGACGAATCCGGAAGAAAACACGACCTCATTCGGGGATGATTTGGAGGGTAGGGAAAGATCCATCCAGGCTCTAACAGAGTTTCACGTAGAACGACTCTTGGCTTATACGCAACTTGGAGAAGCATGGGATCTCGTCGACTGTGTTGCGTTTGAGACGGTGCCGGTGGCAAGGGAGGTCGCCGCTATCAGACGAGCGGTTACGATGGTCGCTGCTTCTCTGCGTGCGCATGGGAAACGCATGAAACCGTGGTGGGTGACAGCTATGTTTACTAGTAACCGTTCGCTGGTCCCTGGAAAAGTGGCTCGCTATGCCGAGGAGGTCGCATATCTCATGGTACACGAGGAAGTGGACGGAGAGGGGAGGGCTTTGGCAGTTCCCAATGGCATTGGATTCAACTGCGTGGAGGTGGAACATGTGAATGGCTTGCTACAGCAATTTAAGAAGGTATGTAGCCAAGTCTATGGAGAGGGAAATAGGTGGCCGTGGTTGGTTGTCAAGCCGAACGGGGGAAACGTGGACAAGGGATGTTGGGCAGATGGTTTGGCAAGGTCCGTGCGAGACGTGCATGAGCAAGGATGGGGCGGAATCATTATCGGTGGATGCTGCAAAGCTGGGCCAGCTAATATCAGTGAACTTGGCTCACGAGTTGGATAGGGGTCATCGACTAAATATGGATAATTACTGTGTGTGAATGTGACCGGAAATAGCCGAGCGGACTGGAGGGCATATTCTCGGAGTGCACCGAGTACGGCGAGGACGAAGCTAGGAATCTCGAAAAGCCAGTCAACGTCGCTCAAGTCGACGCGCAAGTCCAAAACACCGCCAACGGTGCGTACATGCATCCATTAACCATGCTGTGATGAAAACAAGTCGGATTTCGTTGGAGTGGAGGGGTGGATGGAGGGTTACTCATGTGGATGAGATGTTGACCTTGGTGCTGATGATCGTTCAGGTTTCATCATGTCGTCAAAACTACCCTCCATTCTGAGCGCTACCGATGAGGAGATTCAGCTTCTCCTGGCTGCACAATGTCATATTGGAACCAAAAACTGCGACAAGCAGATGGAACCCTACGTCTGGAAACGAAGAGTTGACGGTATCCACATCATCAACATCGGAAAGACCTGGGAGAAAATTGTCTTCGCTGCTCGTGTGATTGCTGCCGTCGAGAACCCCAACGACGTTTGTGTCATCGCTGCTCGTCCTTATGGTCACCGTGCTGTCCTGAAATTCGCCGCCAACACTGGAGCTCAGGCCATTGCTGGTCGCTTTACCCCAGGCTCTTTCACCAACTATATCACTCGCTCTTTCAAGGAGCCACGTCTTATCGTCGTTACTGACCCTCGCGTTGATCACCAGGCCATTCGCGAGGCATCCTACGTCAACATTCCCGTCATCGCACTTTGCGATACCGATGCTCCACTCAAATTCGTCGATGTCGCCATTCCTACAAACAACAAGACTCGTCACTCAATTGGTTTGATCTGGTGGTTGCTTGCACGGGAAGTCCTCAGGTTGCGTGGTACCATTCCTCGCACACCTGATGGCTGGAACATCATGGTCGACATGTTCTTCTACCGTGATCCCGAAGAGGTGGAAAGGCAGCAACAGGAGGAGGCTCAGGCCAAGCTCGCTGCTGCCGAGCCAGAAGCCCAACCAGGTCTCTCAGAGTGGGATGTTGCATCTGCTCCTCAGGCAGGTTCTATCAACCCTGCTTTGGTTTCTGCAGAAGGCGGTGCCCTGGACTGGGCCGCGGAGGGTGGCCAATCGACCGACTGGGCAGCAGAGCCCCAGTCGGGTTGGGGTGCTGAGCCGGCTGCTAGTGGATGGGACTAAGCGTGCTCTTGACTCCGGTAAGCACTTTGGGGATTGGGTCTATGGTGTAATCCGGCAGTACACGAAATGTCTCGATGTTCATGCTTTTGCTTCATACGTCTCTTTATCTGCTCTCCACACATGAAATATGCAAAAATATGTCATCATGACCTCGATATAATGAATGAATATTCAAGCCACAAGACTCGAATGAACTCTTGTCGCATGGAATTCGGATCCGACCAAGTCAAGTTCATGCAGACGTGTGTGCAGCCAGGTTTAGGGTTCAAAGGCTCCAACTTTCACTATGATCTTTTATACTTCCTACAAGGTCTGTTTCCCCCTTCTTCCATTTGTTCTGAGTTGCATCCCAACAGAGTGCACTGCTTGACCAAGGAGCACAGACTCCGGGCCACACCTCCATGACCGACCAGCTGTTGAACATTGATGCCCGCTCGGAGCTTGCCGTGTCTTCAACAAATCTTTTTGCGTCCAGGTGGCATTGAAGGTAATTAATCGCTCTCCTTGAGGAGCTTGACCAAACCGCAAAAAAGTCATTGGATAGAGCAAGTTTTCGAATTTCGGCCTTAGATGTCTGATGATCTTTCCAGGAAATTCGGCGCGAGCTTGCATTTTGGAGAAGACTGGACCACCTCAATATCGTCTCCCTTATGGGAACAGCGCGCGGAAGTGATATCTCCAACGGGATGAAGACTTGTCAGTGCCATTAATCTGTGTATTTTGCCGTGCATTAAGGATCATATATCAAAGGGGCTAGAATACTGTAGGTTTGACAATTAGATACTACCAAGAAGTGTAGGTTCCTCGCCTTTTGCATCCGTGGGTGTCCGCAACGCAGAACAAACGACGTTTGCTTTGCGATATCACGTGTCACATCTAACCTTCAAAGTTTCACTCTGCTGAACGGTATCCTACCTACCTACCTGTCCTGCCAGGAGAACCCAATGCAATGCCAGATAATGTTTGTTTTGCCGACGGTCCGGGTCCGGGAAAGAAAGCAGACTTTCCCACACTTTTAAAGTTGGTTGCGCTCCAAAACTCCGAAGGTACACAGCTTGTATCTGGCACCCCTCCAGGCTACGGTATGAATTCATCAGTCGTTGGCAGGTGGCCAGGCAAGATCTCACCAATAGCAGCGAACCTCACTTATGCCTCCGAACGAGCTCTCCAAGGAACTACCATTGCCATGACATAATTGGAGTGGTCGACATGTATATAATGTCATTGGGTGGATATGAAGGGCGAATTCGTGCACCTAATCCGAGCCCAAGATAGTCATGGTATACAAGTCGGGAGTCTGCGCTCACTACGCCCCTTGCAGAAACAACGCTTCACTATCCAGCTTTGGACGCTGCTGGATGCGGTTCTCCTTCTTTCCATCCGATGTCATCAGACCTGAGGTCTTACTATGCTTTCTCTTGGTACTGGTGATGTGGGGTGCCGAAACTGGCAAGACTGACAGAATGCGCAGATTTTCTGCGCTGGGGGTATCCCCTCGTTTATCTCGGCATTACATCTCCATGCCAAGGTTCTCAAAATGCATCAGGGACCTCACTCAATGGGTAGTGAGGACCCATGCATATCCTGCGGCATATGGTGGCTTCAGCGATGTCTGGAGCTGTCAGCTGCAATTAAAAAAGTCACAGAGGCGGGTGGCCATTAAAGTCGTCCGACCTTGTATGTTGGACGGAGACGAAGTCCAAATTAAATACCAGGCTGTCGAGCGAGAACTCGCCATCTGGCTTAGATTAGAACATCGTAATATTCTACCTCTGTATGGCATTGTGGAGGGATTTGGGCCACTTCCTGCTCTAGTCTGTCCGTGGGCAGAGAACGGAACCCTCTCCGAATACTTAGAAAAGTATGAATTACAACTCGATTTAGACAAGAGAATGAATCTGGTGGGTCCTTCCGTCCGCTTCCTAGTTTTCACGAAGTTTAGTCGTCACTTGCTTCTAGACATCGCAGAAGGTATCGAATACCGTGAGTTACCGCAGGACGTTTTCATCCGAGCCGGACTCATCGGCAGGTACAGTGCATTCTCAGGCCATTGTCCATGGCGATCTCAGCGGTGTATGTCACTTCATTTTGGCTTTGGACATATATGTATGCTTACATGTCCTCATTCAGCCGAATGTCCTTATCGACACAGATGGGCGAGCATTCCTCTCTGACTTTGGTCTCTCAGCGATATTTGCACATGTTCCAGACACAACTCCCCTTTCGGGCCTCTTCGACTTTCCCGGAAACATTCGATGGGCAGCTCCCGAGCTTTTCGATGCATGCATCGAGAGCCAACTCGTATCGCAGTTATCGAGTCAACAAGTCGATGTTTACTCATTTGGAAGCGTCGTGCTTCAGGTCCGCTACTCGCTTCCAACGTCTTGTTTCCATTATAACCGAACGAGTCCCTCCAGATACTGAGCGGAAAGATTCCGTTTTACAAAATTCAAAGGATTGCACAGATAGTGATTATGATTTCACGTGGAATGCATCCACCTAAGGAGTCTATGTGGGATGGAAGAGCTATTCCTGATGAGTTATGGAATTTCATACAGACTTGCTGGGCAAGTCCTTGCAAGCGACCGTCAAGCAGGAAGGTGGTTTCTTTCATCCGATCCCAAGGGAGATATGAATAGTGGTGTGTAGCGACAGTACTTATGTACGAGGCTTGAGTTAGTAATGTTATGGAACACTAGCGTTGGTGTCCACCCGTTGAGCTCAGCGCTAGAAACTTGAGATTCACTAGCACTAGTACCTCATGATCAACCTCTAAATTAGCAGCTTCCGCTGCCAATAGTCACACAATCCGAAGTCATCAGTTAAATCTCACTCTAGCTGTTCAATGCCGTGAGCTGAAACGAGAGTCGTTTCAGGTGAGTAGGGTTGAGTAACAAACATGCTTTAAAGTTGAAGAGGAACTTGGTTTCGAAGTTCAATTGGATTCCAGTTGCACGGTCTACTAGTGTTGTTCTTCGCTTCTGTGCATTATTGTTTTTCAGAGCTACTATCAATATCACCACACTTGCCCTGGCAACCACGGGAGACTACTGGTCAACTTCCTTTATGAGGAACAAATTGACAACGATGTCCAAACTGTCTTACATATGGACCCACAATCAACTTTGAAAGGACAACTTCTTGTCCCGAATAGCCAAACCACAGCACAACGCTGTCAATGTCAGAACATAGCTTCGCCTCCTCTCAATTGTTGTCGATACTGGTATGAAGTAGTTCCGTGAATAGGTGTTCGATCAGATACCCACAGATCAACTCCCTCCTGAAGCGGTTTCCCCGGAATACACAAAGAAGCGCCTTCCTAGGTCACCGTGCTTAAAACGGTGTCCCCAAAAGGTGGTCGTCTCCCCATACCCGAGTAAACTGTCTGTCGACTAGAACTTCCCCCCTTCCTCCTCATGCGCGAAATTCAGTGTCACACCTGCAGCCAACTTGTCCCTCAGAACAAGTTCCATGGTCATGTATCGAGGCACCTCTTGACCAACAATAAAGCTCCGGATCCCTCAAAGGACACCTCGGCTACTCAGCGTCCTGCGGCCTCTATTCCTCCCTACTCGCCAGCTGTCGCTCATAACGAACCTAGCCCGAACACGACCTTGTTTCAGAAGTGGAATAGTGGTCTGGTTGATAACCCCACGGAACTGTACACCACGATCGATGGGCGCGTGCGTGGGCCCGGATTGAGGGACCCAGATTTTATCCAAGATGCTCAAGTTCTGCGAGAGATGACTAAATCGAAAGTCATCAAGATCGTTCAGGAATTTAAGGGCCTGTCGGAAAGCAACAAGAGGACGTGTATAGATTTAGTTCGAGATACACCAGTTTTGCCGGGCTTGGTTGCTTACATTTACACACACTTGATTGCTTGCCCGCCTCGTGGATGGATTCTCAAGGCTGACTGGACAGCACTTCTTTCACAGTTGAAGAGAGACGTCACTTACTGGCGAGCGAGAGGCGAACTCGCATGTGTTCTGTTCTATGATTTGGTAAAGTCGAGCTTGGTCCAAATCCTCGATGCAACCCATGTTCTGTCCGAACACCACAAGTGCAACTTGGCGCTGTTGAATGAGACTATGATTATTGAACCAGATGTCCAGAATCTGGCTGCCTTGGTAGCACTGTGCATTACTGGACCGGAAAAAGATAGGATTTTACTTACCCAGGGAACCGAGGCGGCCAACTTGGTAGAGCTTTTGCATGCTCTACTCGATTCTGGCGTTGAACTCGAAGATTGGTGTCGGCGATGCTTGTTTGACACTCTCATCTTACTCTCAAAGGCAACTGGGCACTGTCCACGTGGACTATACTTGCGTCCGGGCGCAATCAGCGATCTTAAACCACGTGGCCAAGGAGGTTATGGCATCGTATATCAAGGAAACATTGGTTCTCGAGCAGTGGCCGTGAAGTATCTGAAGGGGAATTACCATACTGATTTGGATGCGCACAAGAAGGTTACGATGAATTACTGCATACAAGCAGTTTATTGATCTCGATAGCGCTCCTTAGGATTTCTGCAAAGAAGCTATAGTCTGGAAGCATCTGCGACATCCCAACTGCCTGCCGTTATATGGTGTGTACTCTATGGATGGTGACGATGGATCTACGGTTACCACTGCATTGGTCTCCCCATGGATGGCCCACGGAACGCTTTTCGACTATCTCAAGAGCAAATGGGACACTGCACAGCGAACATTACTGGTGAGCAAGGTTCTCCCTCGCAGCCCAGACGTCTTATCTGCGTTGTAGATATTGGATATAGTCAGTGGCCTAAATTATCTGCATTCCATGCGACCACACATTGCTCATCGCGATATCAAGCCGGTTCGTTTACCATTCTTCCTCGTCTTGCCTTGTATGCTCACCTAGAACTGCACAGGACAACATTCTCGTCACGAAGAATGGACGCGCCTGTCTGGCAGATTTCGGATTCGCGTCAGTTTTCGATGTAGATTCCCATTTCCATACGGCCATTGCTCACCTTGCGATGGGTGGCACGCCACATTATATGGCACCGGAAATTTTCAGTGCCATCACCGACCACGATAAACGTAAGGTGAACAAGCGATTGTGTGATATGTACGCTTTGGGCTGTACCATTTACGCTATCTACACACTCAGACACCCCTTCGATGGTATCCGGCTCCCGGCGCAGATCCGGGATAATGTCGCCACTGATCGACGTCCTGAATTCCCAGAGGGCCAGATTTCGCTCGAGATGTGGGACTTTGTTCAGAGACTTTGGGACGCAGTTCCATCTAAGCGACCTACGGCCGATAGGGCACTCTCCTGGATGCGGTTCATGGCTGATAAGGAAGGTCTTGACACCAGCCCTCCGATCTTCGAGGAGGAGTGGCTTTGGAAGGGTTCTTGTTCTGCCGGCCTGTTGTCCATTGCCAGTGCTTGACATGGCATCTTGCATGCGAACTCGGGGACCACGACACATTCATTCCAGTCTATGGGGGTGATAATTATTCTTATCCAGTAAGTTACGGACGAGTAGGTAGGGAGTGCATACTGAAGCTACATAGACTGCATACACTAGAATAATAACATAGACCATAACACATAGGTACTGGAGATGCATAGGTGGTATAAGCTAGCACATGTGCGTGTGTTTCGAATAATGATAGTTAAGTTAATACCGTAAGCCTTCTGATAAGTTAGTAATTAACCTGTTCAGTTCTACGCACGAACGACTATGCATCTTCATCCCGACTTTCAGGTCTTCTTCTATGCTGAACTAACACTGGAACCTTCCGACAAAGAGCCCAGACTTGTGTGTGTCAACGCAAACGCAATTTTGCCTATGGTAATGCTCCGTCCGGTGCACGGTCTCACAGAGTCCCCATCATACAATGGCAACACAAGAGACTTAGAAACGTTGCCATCGTTTCGTTCCCTCAGGGTCCTTCGGATGGTCGTTTGTTCCGTTCTTTGAATACATTTGTACCAGCGCAGGAACTTCCGTTTCTGAATCTCAACTTCGAATGCCTCATCATCACCGAGTTCGAATCTTGTAAGTTTTTCAAGTCAGTAGGACTGCGTAACTTCGTTTCGACGAGCGATACCCACCTCAAGTCACTCCATTGCGTGCGCGAGTACTCCTCATCTGGATCACTTCGGTTGCCAACTTTGACTGTGGAAGAGACAAACTCTCGTTTCCCAGTACGAATCCGAATTCGCATCTTTGCGGAAAACAGGTTCAGAACTTTCTTTGTAGGCAGTTCGTATGCGATGAAGTCTACATCAGGAGATAAGTCACTACAACGAACTAAACCCGAATGCACACAGCGTACCTTCAATGAAGGTCATTTCGACGCTCACGGTATGGACAACGCAGATCGTGGGGTAACTCGCTCCTTGCTGCGAGAGGTGATGGAGCAACTGCTCTTGATCCCGGCTACATATACCCCACTTCAATGTCGGGACCGGTTACATCCCTATAGTTCGGTCTGGCTCAAATGTTACACCGGGGTATCTTGCGCACACAGCTTACTGTGTTCCTTTTCGCATGCAGCTGTGAAATGCTGTGGATGTGCGTCACGGTGGCGAGGTACGCACGTGGTATCCTTGGGCTTTGGGGGTACTCTGACTTTCTTCAAAGGCAACATGCTTCATGATACGCCAGAAGGGATGTGCAGGGTACAGGATGATATCACCCCGAATTTCTAGGTGAGAACCAGAGCACTGTCTTGTTCCCGCCCTTCGACTCCTCCTATCGAATTCTCCCCTTGCAGGCTTCATTATGTCAATATGCAGTGCTCAGACGTAAACCTATCCTCTCCAGCGTGCCGATCTATCATCTATGCACTTTGACCCCTGCCGCCTCCATTCCGGGGTTCTCCACATAGACAAAATGTACCATCAATTGGCTATTGCAATGGTCTCTTCCATCATCCTCTAATCTCTATACTAGTAATGTTCGGCGCAAGTTCATCAGATGGCCTGGATACGACTGAACGGATCTTGCGGCTCGATCCATTGGTGAAAGCGCTCCGTGTTCACGTTCAGCGCTCGCGAGTTTTTGGACTTATCCGTTTCTTCGATCGGCGCCTATTTTGTCGGATTGGGATATGAACGATACGTTCGTTCTGAAACTATCCACGAATGACCTCATCTACCATCGGCTCGGCCCTGCAAAACTTGTTACCCGACGGGTCAGAGACAGCGTAGCCGGGCGACGAAAAGGGGATGCATTGCCCTTGCAGTGTCTCCCCCTGTAACTTGAGATATCAGTTGATCACATTGCATGCAGGAGCTGATGACATTCTCTCGACGTTTACAGTGGAAAGAAAATGGCGAATAAAATGACACGTTTACTACCAGCCTTGCCTTATAAACATCAAGAAAATGTCATTATCCTCATGTTGGTCGCAGATGGCACGAGGCCCTTCGAAAATGATAAGGTAACAATATCCGGAGTACCAATTTTATCCAACGCTTCCTCCATTGCTGTCTTCATACACGTGTTCGTCTTCTTCGTGCGTCTGTCAGCCCCATAGCCAGGTCTGCGCCTCACGCTGCTCTTTTGGCGCAGTGTTCTCGATAGAAACCTCGAGACCCATCGTGCATATAATGGTTGACGAACACACGGCGTTCGCTGATCAATATCCGCGCTAGCCGGTTCCCGTTATCCGGCTGTGGCCCAAATCACTTCGCCCTGGTGTGGTGGATTTGCGGAGACGTAATACGGGCGGGTCGAGACCACAATGACTTTTCTGCGAGGATCTTTCTGATCATCTAGTTGCCTACGTCTCTCAACCGTGTAATGTCGTCGATGCCATGCAGCGCTCGGTCCGGGCCGAACAACATGCTGTCAACCCCAGACTCTTCTATTCCTCGTAGAATGAACGTTAGTAGGCTATGCTCACTAAAGTATTCAAAAATTCAGACAAGAGAAACGTTCAAGTCATGTATTCATTCCCGTGGTAAATGAAGTTGGTACGGTGCACAGCTTGCCTTTTCTTATGCTTCTCTTGGTTTTCATACGAGGAGCTCACACTGCTTGTAGACGAAAATGGTGGTGCTTGAAGGCTTGGAGCGAATATCCCATACCAGACCAGACTAGTGGTTGGAGTATATCTTAAGTCGTGAGCGCAACACGTTCTATGAACCGCGTCATCCACATGGACTCTATTGGACTGATTTTTCAAGATGTGAAATGGAACGTACTCACAGAAATGGGCGCTACGCTGAAATAGAGGGGCTACTTGTGTTGCGTGGTCGAATGGATGAGCTAGGCTCCCATTAGCAGAACGGCGACCACCCTGGTTACAGTACTCCGCGCAGACTGGTGAGCATGCCATTCCAAAGCTGTCAATAATTACGGAACAGAAGTATTTGTGAGCAAGCCAAGCTGCAGAGGAAATAGATGAGTGCTATTGACGTGTTCGGTAGCGGGTTAACCGGGGCGGTAGGATCACTCTCTTATAAAGTGGTAAGACTCTGTTCTGATGCTCCCAGTTCCACCCTAGCGATATATCCTTGCTGCGCTCCAGACCTAACGGTGAGGCGACAGTGTTCTATAAGTTTGATTATCCTGATCACCATGTCGATGTCACAACACTCCGTGACAGACCATGCTCCCCCGTATCAGGACCAACACGTTTATCCCTCCAACATACTTGTGGTTGGCGAGACGGGCGTAGGCAAAAGTTCCGTCATCAACCTTATCGCCGGGAGGCAAATCGCCAAGGTCAACTCGGGTGCAGGTGGCTGCACGCTGGAAGCCGCCTCGTATGACACCATTCTTCCTGATAGCCAGGGCACCATTCACCACATACGCTTGTTCGACACTGTCGGGTTGAATGAGCCAAGCTTTAGCAAGAACAACTACCTTACGGCAATCCGAGAAGCCAATAAACTCATCTGCCAACTCCAGCGAACGGGTGGCATCCGCCTCCTGGTCTTTTGCATCCGTGGGGGTAGGATCACGTCCGCAACGCAGAACAACTATCGTTTGTTTTGCGATATCATGTGCCAAAACGCGGTTCCAGTGGCATTCGTCATCACTGGGATGGAAAACCAGCGGCCAATGGAGGGGTGGTGGAAGAAGAATTCGCCGACGTTCGAAAAGTACAAGCTCTCGTGTATCTCGCACGTTTGTGTCACGGCGACCGTCGGGCTAAATAACGTTTACGAGGACAGGTATGACGAATCGGAGAAGGCGGTCCGTGACATGCTTTTGAAGCATGTCATTGGTGAATCGTGGAGTCTTGAACAGAGGAATTGGTTTGTACAGCTGGCAAGCAGGTTGCTGAGGTGGGTGGCTAAAGTGAAGAATCCTCGTCGGTCTATTTTGGCGCCGAGGCCATTGACGGTGAACGAGTTGGCGTGGCATCTCGAAGAGAAATGTGGATTTTCCCCATATGATGCAGCTATTCTTGCCAACGAAATTTGGGCTGCTCGTAGTGGGGATGTCGTCCCTGAGTTCGTGAGAGAAGAAGGATGCCAGTAGCTATACTGACTGATAGATACTTTGGGACGTAGAACGAAGAGGTCGATGTACATATCTCATTGCCGCATCACTCCATGAACACGTTTCTTCTCTTGTGTACCGTTACGTGTGGCATGTCAGTGCAGTGGGAGGAGACCAGTCCACTTAGGGTTTTATGAACTCAAGGTGGAATGAGCTTTTCATTGACTTGATCGTCGCCTTCACCAATTCTGCTAATAACATCCAAGTCCACCCCATGCGCCCGGTGGATGTTAGATTGGACTAACATACATAACTTCTTTCTGGATGCCCCTCGCCCTTCCGCAGTGGTTTGCGCCGAGACACGGAACCTATTTAAACCTCCCATTCAAATCACTCAAAAACAGACTAATCCCCTAGCATGAACCTTCATAACTTTCTAACGCCGCGACAAATCCGAACCAGTCAGATGTCCGAGTCGCAGCCGGTAAGAGAGTCTCTTTGTTCTTTATGATATTGATCCATATCGAGTTGACCTCGGCTCCTTGAAGAGAGTAAATCACACTCCCTCTGGCAATACCCTGCAGTCCTACAACGTCATTATATTCGGGGAAACAGGGACGGGAAAGAGTTCCGTCGTTAA
The DNA here is from genome assembly GCA_038094055.1 of Chalciporus sphaerocephalus. Lineage (NCBI taxonomy): Eukaryota > Fungi > Basidiomycota > Agaricomycetes > Boletales > Boletaceae > Chalciporus > Chalciporus sphaerocephalus. Next base: position 228,460 of record JBBPTH010000011.1, read on the forward strand.
CCTGATCGCTGGGCACAAGGTTGCGAAAACATCATCCGATGCAGCCCGTTGTACCTTTACCTCCAAACATTACCCTGTTGAGATCGACAACCGCAAATTTCACATATGGGATACGGTCGGATTGAACGAACCAGTGATATCCCCTGACGATTATCTGTCCGCTATCAAACAGGCATACAAACTCATCAAGGAGCTCGAGAAAACAGGAGGTGTTAACATACTCCTGCTATGCATGCGAGGCAGGATAACGAACACCGTGCAACAAAACTACAATTTGTTCTTCAAGATACTCTGCGAGACGAAAGTTCCTCTCGGGATAGTCATCACCAACTTGGAGAACGAACCCTGTATGGAGGAGTGGTGGCAGAACAATAAGAATATTTTCGGGAAATCGGGCATGATCACACACGGACACGCATGTATCACTGCTAGCCCCGGGATCGACGATGTCTTCCTGGAGAGATACACCGAGTCCAAAGAGTCCATGCATAAACTCCTAATTGCCCTATCTTCATCCCACGTGGTGTGGAGGAAGGAAAGAAAGTCATGGTTGGCTTATGTTTTGGGAAAGATGGCGGGTATGCTCCACTTTCGACACCGTCACTCAGGCGCAACCCAGACAGAGGTGGCGGAGAGACTGATTAAAGAGTGCAGATTCGCGAAAAGTGAGGCCATTAAAATTGCGGCGACTATCCAGGCCATTCGTGACGAACTGCCAGAGGCTGGAGGTGAGACCTGTAGGGTCTGCATTGATAGTTAGCGTAAATCGTGATACACAACCAGAATCCATGGGCTGGTCCTGTCCTGTCAATCGAGTGTTGTAGAAATATACTTATTTCTGATTGCAGTGGTGAAGTGGCGAAACACATGAATCGCCACTCGACATGCCAATGTCTACGCCTCGGATGCCGAGCTTGGAATGAAGGAACGCGGTGCGCTTGTCGGCGCAAACATGCCGATTGATGGCGACCCACTTGCTCTCACCACTGAACGTTAGGAAAGCACGCCTCATCTCACGGATCAATAGAAGCAAGGAAATGCCAACCGATAACGTAGATACGGAAAAAACACATCGGATGTCCGACGAATTAACGCCTGTCCGTCTTCCCGGCCTTTCGTTTTCCAGTGAAGAGATGCTTTGGCTGGAGAAACCACCGTCAACGTTACATGATCAAAGAGACAGATTGGTAGACATACCTTTTTAACTCTGATAGCACGATCACTCTCGCCAGCCTTGGCGAGCATATTGCGTCCACGTTGACCAAGATTGCGTAGTCTGACAGCTTTAGATGCTTGCTGGAGGACGTGTTAGACCAAGACAAGCTACGCAGAAAAGGATGACATCGTTTAGCTGTTCATCCCGCATCCCAGCAAGCTGACGGTTCGTCCGCGGCGCTCTTGAGTTCTTGGTAATCACAGCTCCAGAGTTGCCCTTGGCACGCTTGCTAGTGGGTGGTTCCTCGCCATCAACGTCCATCCAATCGCCTTCGTTGCCGTCATCATGTGCCTCCACATCATCCATATCCACATCCTCGTCTGCATCTGCCCGCTTCCGTTTCGCTGCCTGCACCTTTGCCAGCATTCCCGCGCGGGCCTCTATGTTACTTGGATCGTATCCAGCTTTCCTGAGCTCCGTGGACAACTCGCTAATCGTTCGAAGCCCAGCTGTCCGTGGAAGACGAGCTTGGTTCTTTTTCGATTTCTTGATACTTTGAGAATGTATCTTATGGGTGAGCGCCTTCCTCGCTTCAATCTCTTCGCGCTCGTCTTCAGAATCATACTGCGCGAAACGACACGATGAATAGGTCCCAAAACATGAAACAAGGGAAGATGAATACCATGTCTTCTTCACTGTCATAATAACCCTCCGCTTCCAATTTCTCTTCTTCCCGTTCAAGTGCCTCAAGCTTCTCGGCGATATCAGGATCAATGAAATCAGCAACGTTCTTGCCATCCATGATTTCGGGAATGGTATCGAACTTCCATTCGGGGTTCGCGAGCATGTAGTTGGCTAGATATCTGATTAGCTACCAAGACAAATCATCCACAGCAAGATCGTCAATGACTTACTTTTCAAGTTGATGCTGAAGACGCCCTCGCGTTCCTCTTCCGCCTCAATGTCACGAAGAAGTTTTCTTCTGTTAGGATCGTTCTTGTCGTACTTCTTGCTTTCTTTGATAGCATCAGGGATAAAGGGTGCGCGCACGACATCGTCGCGAGGAATAGGTTGTGCGACATGGATACGGTTGATGACGGAGTTGATCTTCGTTCCTTTGAGTTTCGCGTCGACACGATGGGAAAGAAGAGCATCACAGGCTTTATTTTTGAGTTCCATGACACCCTCTTCGGAGTAACACGACACTTGGACGCACTGGACGTCGTCCTTGTCGATGATCTCCTGGACAAGTGTCCGGTTTTCCGGCGTAAGGTCTTCCAGACGCTTTACGTCGATTTTGTTGATAACTAGTACTACTGGTTTCCCGGAGAAAAGTGGTTTGATAGAATGGAAGAGTTTACATTGTGCTTCCACTGTGTAACCGCATTGCTCGCTGGGATCCATAAAATACAAAACACAACTCTTGAGATGCGCTAGCGCAGTGATACTCTGCATCTCAATCGTGTTCATCTCCTCCAGTGGATGGTCCAATACACCAGGGGTATCAATAACTTGCCATCGCAAATATTTATAGTCTAGATGACCAACGAAAAGAGATTTTGTGGTGAAGGCATACGGTTGAACATCGACGTCGGCCCTGGTGACTTTATTTATGAAAGATGATTTTCCGACGTTAGGGTAGCCACAAATAAGTAGCGTCCGCGTATTGGGATCTATTGCAGGGAGACGCGAGATGTGTTGTCTGACTTGCTCGAGATAAGCTAATGGATCTTTTTGTCTCCGCATGACGGTAGCCATGCGACCCAACGCGGCCGTTTTGAGTTGCTTGCATCGGTATAAGCTGTCGCCGAACTTGAGCAAACGAACATAATCTTTCGCTATTGAATCGATCAGGTGACGAGCGGTACGCAGCTGGCCAAGAGCGAGCTTGTAGTGATTTTTGTCATAAAGTACATTCATAAGAGAGGCGTGGAAGGGGTGCAAATCATCGAGGATTGGGAATTCTGTGAGGATGGCTCCGAGTTTTTCATCAAAGGAGTCTTGCGTAAACTTGACTTTGCGCATGTAGAAATTCCGTATACGGCTGATCTTGAAGTTTTTGTGGATTACCTAGAAAGATATGAACGATGTCACCCTGACATATTTGAGAGGTGTAGGTTGACGTACCGTTGGAGTTTTCCTTTGAGTTTTGGATAGGACGATGTCCAAGAAATCAGCCGCTGTGGGCACTGGGGCTATCGCTTTGAACCCGCTCGTCGACATCTTGATGAGCTGTATGTAGGGGTCGATGAGCTTGACGAAGATAAAAAGTGATCACTGACCCATGAGCCTCGAGGACCACAAATTTTTTAGGCATCTGATTCCCACACACCCCTTCTTGCGAAGCGCTACCGTTCGCTAGCTAGCTATCAGAGCTTTCAAGCGATGCAAGGATGTATTCCTACAAATTGCCTACAAAAGGTTCAATGTGTAGCTACTAGACAAGGGAATCCATAAGAATGGTATAAACGGAGGGTAAGTAGTAGCTGGTAAATAATAGGACAACAATAACGTCCAGCAAATTAGCCATACATTCATCCAATGATTTGTTCAACATGCAATGTCGTCGAGAATATCTTTCTCATGCAAGACCAGTCTTCGCAATGTGCGATCGAATAATAGCCTCACCAACTAATCGACAGTATTGTCAGAGATCACAACAAAAATGATATATAAAGTGGACAACATACCGTTTACGATGATGGCTTGTGTCGCGCGGATGTCCTATGAGAAAGTGATCGTTACTTTGACATCAAAAATGACAAGCGAGAAAATCCACGAACAAGCATAGAAGTAAAATGCTAGGGTCACAATCAGTTTCCAAGTCAATCATCATTCACGGAGAGCCACATAGTGCATAAAGTGCTCTACGCCCGATGTCATTACGCCTGTGCACTTGAATGAAATGGGCTCGGAAATATTCCGATACGTCGGCATATGTATTTGGACGATCTCCATACGATGTAATATTATTCAAGGTAATAAGCACCACAAGAATGGATCAATCAAATTGAGGATACGCAATACTTTCGAACCTTAACGCCGGCCTCCAGTTTCTTCTTCAGTAGATCAGTCTGAGGGCTTGTTGAGCAAAAGTACTAGATGTGAATTCTTCAGAAGCTTGTTGGAGCATATGGCTGTGAAAAGTTGGAGTGAATCATCCACTCTGTTCGTTCTCGGATCCTCTTCGAGATACTACGGTCGTTCATTTGAGGAATATGGCAGTGCAATTAGTGCCGAACGTAATAGATAACGAGACGCATAACTGGTCAAATGCACTAATGGGAGCTAAGAAGATGATCGCCGTCGCTGCAAGTGGAAGAAAGTGGTAAGGGGCGGATCATGGACGTGGTTACAAAATGCTATGCGTTGCCACTGGATTGAAGGGATGACAAGAAATGGAATAACATAGCATCATCAAAGTAGGGGACCCATGCATGTCTCTAATATCCGAATATGGAGGTTAGGCATTGTCAACAGGCTGAGCTGCAACACGATAGCAATTTAACTTGCCTGTCCACGCTAAAGTAGGACTCAGTGGGAAGCAAAAATGTTTCTGAGGGTTAGCACTCACTGCACCGCCAACATCGTACATGAGCCAGTTGTAACGTGAACCACATAGCTCAACGTCAAAGGAATGTTCAACCACACCAAGCGTTTGTAGGCGGACGTTAAGCAAGTCCGCTAGAAGAATTGTTCAGAATTTCTCTGATTTCAGTAACGTAAACCTTACCTGTCGAGGGTAGATAATCGGGTTGAGCTATATGCTTTACATTGTCCATGAAACTGAGACAAAAATGAGTCTGACGCCAAAGGAATCGCAAAGTGGCGCATACAAGGGAGCGGATTCATCAAGTCGTAGTCTGCGACAATCCAAGAGTACACGGACGGCGGGATGTTTCCATAGTTCGTCAATTTCATCCTGAACGATGTTGAGGGTTCTTGAGACAAGATTCGTAACATGAGTGAGAGATGGCGATGGGCCACCTGTTGCAAGGAGTGCCCTACTACGATTTGGAGATAGAGGAGTAACGAGGGCCTGCCATCCTGCACGGACAAACACGCCATGACGGCCGCCGGTCACTGAGACTCCGCCACTCAACTCAGATGCCAAGGCATCCTCCATAGAGACGAGCGGAACGAGTTTCGTCCTCAGACGAGAAATATCGCCCACCACGTTGCCGAGGGGAGCGAGGGCAAGCGCAACTTGTCGACCCTCTGCAGAGTTATCGGCTCCTAGGTTTGAATACTCGTGATCAAGTTCGTCCAGAATCATGCGCACAGCCTTTATAATATTGAAGAAGACGACAGGCCGCCACAAAGGGCGTTCGTGGTCCAGAGTTTGATGAGCATAGTAGAGTTGGAATTGCTTCTGGAGCGTAGATTTGCCAGACTCGGCTTGACCAAGTAGCATCACTGAGTATATCCGTGGTGAGCATTCGACGGTATCGCGTATCTTGGAATATACCTTTTACTTGTTTCTTCTGTGACTCCTTGCGTCGTGCCCAATCTCTCTGTGGATAATATGAACGATGTCTGAAGATATGGAGAGCATCGGGAAATACATATTTTGAGCTCCTCGTCTATTTTCTGACTGATACGGGCAGCTTCTTCATCGTAGAAACGGGAGGCCTTGGACGTTCCACCGACGGATTGCAGTAGAATCGGTTCAGAGGTCGAGTAGGTATGACTCGCCCGCTTTGACATGCCCATTGAGCAGCGTTGCGGGGCTGTGGTGAATGCTTGAGCGTAACGTCTTAATTGCAGTCCCGACGAGGAGAGTCCCACGTATGTACGGACGGGGCACGAAGCTGATGCAGATTACTTGGACCAACTTAGCTCACTGCCATCAAACCATCGGCAAATTTGGACACCATCATGTTCCTGAACCCAAGGCATCTTACGACCATGTCTCTAACTTAACGCCGGAGATGACTAGACATGTGAGTCTGCATTCTCAGGTATCCCAAGTAACGAGGATAGACTGTTCTACCATGAGGCCTCAGGTTGTTATGGCAGATTGCAGAGTCGCGGCAAAAGCACGAGTCGGCAGGTAAAACAAAACAGCGACTGAAACGCTGCATGACAGGGTTTCAGCAAACCTGTCAACTGCAGGACCCAGTCCATTATAAAGCAGCTCCACGTATGCAGGTGGAATCCTATAGAATGGCGTTGAAACACTTCTGCTGCTGCCAAACCGCGGAAGAAGTTGGTGACGTCTGAACTCTGAAGATCTGCGGATGGGTCCGGAGTCCCCGGGCTCTGACCACTGCGATCATAAACGGGTTGCTGTTCGAACTTATCGGGGCCCGTACCATGTGGTAGGGAATGATACGATCCATCCCTGTGTCACATCTACCCTCAAACCACCACGCCAAGAAGATCTGGTGATGATATGATCAAATCGGGAGACACAGTGAAGACTCTCGCTCGTGCAACCATGAAAAGGCGGTCAGGTGGGCCATACCACGACACCAACTCCTCGTCGAGATAACCAAGTATAGCGTGGTCGCTCCCAATCTATACAACTGTCTCCTCCCCGCTAAAAGATATCCGTGAGTTAAAACCGGATAATCAGGAGCTAAAGTTGGCGATCTCGAGTCGGCGCAGCGGCAACTCCGCACTGACGTCTTGATGTCGTGGAATCAAAAAATAGTCTACGCTGAAACGCTGTCACTGTAAGTTACAACTCAGGGTACGGTGGAGTTTTACCACCGCGCACTTACAAGACGGAGCTTTGAATACTCGAAATTAGGGGACCTAGCTTGCATGGTATTGACTTTGGTGAGTTCAAGATTATATCATGCCAATGTTATGCCGGTGTGAATGGACTGCACTTTTTAGGTTCTAATGAGAAAGGCTCCAGTCCGTTCACAGGTCCCTCGTTGCCTGCCCTGGTTTGCTGTGTCCCCATCCCATACCGTAGACCCGAAATCGTGTGCAGATACTATAACTGATCGATGATCGTCCGTCGGACTGGCAGCATGCAACTTGAAGTGATTTGAATTTCGAGGAAGAACAACGGTATATCAGTGTGAGCAGGTCCCGCCAAGTTAATATACGATGTTAAACAGGTTTTCCAATCAGCCGCCAATAAACTGGTCTCCAATGGACCGATCAATACGCACCATGTGGAGCGACAGAAAATCTGATGCTAGTTTGTAAAACATTGGTCGCGTGCCAATCAACTGAGCTCATTTGAACAGGAAACTGAGTGCTAGGTTGCAGTGACCATCAAAAGTTATCCCTTCTCACCAGATTGATTACGAGCCTACCCAGAGAAGCCCAGGGTATCAACTTCACAGTTGATACAGCTGCACATGAAAAATAAAATGGCCAATTTGTTTCGGACGCCGTCCCAGATCCAAAAGGGATAACGCTGGAAAGTAATATTGCTACAAATGAATGGTGAATGTGGGAGTCAAACTGCCAAAAGTCTTTGCAACAACTGAAGACGGAGATACGTGTGACGAGTCCATATCTGCGGTTAAATAAGAGCTTGAAGAATAATGGAGACAGGTGGGGTATCAAGGCAAGCGCTGCCGCCGTCGCACACCAAGTTGCTTTCTCGGGTGATCTGAGCTGTACTTTGAACCTCTTACAATGCATTGAAGGAAGGATGGTGAGCATCGTAGACGTTAGGTGCTCTGTGGCTGCATACACAACTATGACGGTGGATAAATCATTGAATGGTCAGAAGTAAACGATCAAGAGATGGGTCGCGGCGGACGTTCAAATTGTTGTCAACCCGGACAACGTCGACATTCACAATCTAGCAAACCTTACCAAGTCCCCTTTCGGTTCCGCTAACTAATTGACAGTCACCCTGTTGTTGCGAGCATTGGGATTAACAAGATCTGGTAACCGTCAAGTAGCCACTTGATAGGTAATGGTCACCGTGCAAGCTGACAAGCAATTACTATGGCATCCAAGACGGCAGGACAAGTTCGTGGTCGGTGGGGGTTCCCAAATGTCAATGTACGAATGTACAGCCAGTCGTTCAGAAATACGTCATCTAAGCTCTCAAAGTGACCTTTCATTTATGAAGGTGAGTTTGACATCAGGCTCGTAGTACCACCATACCCAAGATACAGTACCCTGTAACTAATCTTCTCGTAACCAGTGCTTCGCGTGGTCACCAGACTCCACTTTTGATGATCTCTTCGCTATTGGCCTCGCTTCAGGGCGCGTTGAACTCGTCCGTCTTGAGGCGACCAGGGCAGCCCGAAACGGCGTTCTGTCAAATGGACCAGTTGTTACGCTTTCAGTGCGTAACTCACGAGCGTGCAATGCGTTGGCTTTCTGTGAAGCTGATCCAAACTACCTTGCGGTCGGCCTTGACAAAGTTCGGGGAGATGCAAGTCTTACTGTCTGGGACATTCAGTCTTCTATGCCAGCCCTATCGCTATCCAAAACGGCTTTCGATGAAACGACCGTGACGCGCCCCCAGCCCCGCATCGCGAGAGGAGATATAGGCCCGCGTACGGACCCACGAGTCTTGCAACAACATGCTCAAACAGAAGTAGTCTCAGCGTTATCCTTTCTGCCACAGTCTACTCATCTGCTGCTTGCTGGCATATCCGCTCGATGGCTCCGTCTGTTCGATCTTCGTAGCTCTACTCCACCTATGACAAATGTAGCAAGCAAGGTTTCCGCGATTGCTACTAATCCGATCGACCCTAACCAGGTCGCCTGTTGTGGAGATGCGACTGTCACTGTTTGGGACGTACGCAAGCTATCGAACCCACTTCTTACTTTCTCCGAAAAAGAGGCTGCCGCAGATGGGGCACGACCACGTCCTGGTTCTCTTGTACATAAAATTGAATTCTCGAGCACACGCAGAGGACAACTTGCGGTGATGGAAAAGGACGCACCATATGTACGATTCTGGGATCTCCGTCAAGTTCATTCTGTAGATGGGTCCTCTGAAGCGGAGCGATCGAGGGATTCATCGCATCCGCATGCACCTCGGAGATCTTGGACCAATTTGCCGTGGACTAGCTCGGCTTCTGGAGGTTTACCTAACTTGTCCGATCTCCAAGAACCCTCTACACTGATTCTCGCCGACACGCGTAAAACGAAACGTTTCACTCGTACTCTCGCCTCTTTTGCTCTGGTCCCGCACTCGGACTCATTCTCATTGACCTCGGAGGTCATGGTGGTTAACAAAGAAGGCGATCTTGAATTATATGCTGTACACGATGCACCAAAACAAGTCGCATGGAGCGCTCGCGGAGATCTCGCCATCGGTGCAGGGTTATCTCATAAACTCATTCCCGGGTTCCATGATAAGGAATCCTTGCTTCAACCCTGGGACATCTCCAAGACTACCGATGATTTGTCTGTTCTCAGTAAGCGGCCTCGAGGAACGAGCTCTAGGCAAACAGATTACAAGCGAGATGAGGATGGGTTTCCGACGCTGGGTAGTTCGACGGACGCGAAGCAGTCAAAATCACGAACATACAGTCCGGCTTCATTTCGTCATTATCCTTTGGAGTTGGCTGCTGTCCGAAAGGATACTTCGGGACAGCTTGACCAGCCTATTAGGCGTTTAACTATCCAGGAAGAGGGAAAGAAGAAAGTTACGCGTGCGTCGGCCGACAGGGGTACGGGTTCGAGGGGGAAGAAATACGCGTTGCGTGCCGTTTATCAGGTGGTTGAAGATGATATCTTGATGGTGATGAGGCAGAGGGTCATTCGTGGATATGGGATAGGAAGTGCTGCTCACAACGTTGATGTAATGCAGGACGAACCCTCTCTTTCAAGTACTCTATCGACGCTTTGGGGGTGGATGCGTCATTCAAGAGATATTCTGTGCGTTCCCACCTCGAGGATACATGGATACGATTTCTCGAACCAGGGTCTAATTGGAATATGGGAGGGGTTCCAAGCTTTACCGCAATCGTCTGAGCCAAGAGACACCGCAAATCTGCTAGACGAAAAGCTCCTCCCATCCACTTCGCTCGATGCAAAGTCAGGGGCAGATGCTGATCCCTCTAAATCTTTCGAGGATCTGTCGCATGGCGATTTCAATGCTGCTATCAATGCGATTTTGGCTCGAGAGGGTGGAGAGAAGTCATCGTGGTCTCTTGCATTGCGTACGAATAAGTTAGCGCAGCGGGAGTTAGCCCTTCAATTGTGTGGATGGTACATGAAAGGCGACGAGCTCTCCGATGCCATCAAAAAATGGGAGAAGGACGGTCAGCAGTCTCGTGCTGCTTGCTGGCTCGTATTCACAAGACAATACACCAGGGCTCTTGAGTTACTCATGCGTAGCAAAGACGAGATGCACCACCTGATGACTGGTACTCTCGCTGCGCTCATCCCAGGGGGCAACCTTAGTAGTGAGTTACGAGATCATTCCGAAAGGTTGATTGTTCGCCTCCAAGATCCATACTTCCGCGCTATGTTGACTCAGTTGACGTCAAAAGACTGGTCCGAGGTACTAGAAGAAGAAGCTCTCCCCCTTCGGGAGCGTCTCGCTATCGCCTTTCAGTTTCTTGATGACAGGGCATTGTCGTTGTATCTCCACCGCACAGCTGAACAGGCATCAGCCAAGGGAGATATTGAGGGGCTGATCATTACTGGGCTTACGCCGGGAGGGATGGACGTCCTGCAGACCTACGTTGATTGTACAGGGGATGTTCAGACTGCGGCCATTCTTTCATCTCAAGTCTGTCCTGCAAAGTTTGTGGATGCGAGAGCCGAACGATGGTTGGAGGCCTATCGAGACCTGCTCGATGGATTTAGGCTGTTCCACCACAGGGTCAGTTTCGACATCGAGCGTGGACAAATTCTCCAGGAAGCTGCACAGAACGGTGATGTCCAGTTGCGACCATGTGACTGGGCACCTAGACATGTCCTTCTCCGCTGCAATTATTGTTCTAAACCTATGACACTGTCGGCAGCGGATGGTGCCAGCAAAGGTCAGGTGAGTATATGCGCGGTTTTTGTGTAACGATGTACTTGCTGAATGGGCGAACAAGCCCACGGCTTGCCCAAACTGTAGCCGCTCGTTACCCCGATGCTCAGTTTGCTTGATGACGCTTAGCATCGTATCGGACGAGAATCGGAATCCTGAGCTGCAGAACACCCAAGCTGCGTACCGAGATATGGCAAGATCTAATTTGCAGTGTCACAGGTTGACAACAGGACTTTTTATGAGCAGATACTATTGAAGATGCCATTGTCATCTGTCAGACGTGTAGACATGGTGGTCATGCATCCCATGTCCTTGACTGGTTCTTTGGTGAAGAGGGAAGCAGAGGACGTGGAGTGTGCCCAGTTGCAGATTGCGACTGTCACTGTGGAGATGAATTCTGATCGCCAAAGGGGCGAAAGGCGAGGATGCAAGGAAGGCGGCGTGTATTGATATTCTGTTGCAATAGGTCGAAACAAGTTGTACATGTAGCTTTCACCACTATCTAGAAGACCATCATAGCTGGTTGCGCGTGGCAAACAGCATAGTGCTGCTAGCGAAAGCGAAGCTCCTTGTGGGCTGCTCTTTGCCGGTTAATAATGACTCTGTCCTCGTTTAAATGGTTGGCAGAGTGATAAGGAATCCGGCAGTGTTGTGTTTGTCGAACAAAGGCGCATTTTATACCTTCGGACATTGGCGAGGAAGTGCGGCAACACCCGATGATTGAGTGACTTTAGTCGTGGTACTCGGATGATTTCTACTGAACGAGACTTTTGGTCTGTTCAATCCACTCACATGTTTACCTCTCATACACCCGGACCAACTGGAATAAAATCGGTGTGGTCTGTTGCGAGATCGCGTGTAAGAAACGTTGTTGCAGCGCGTTTCCCCCTTTTGGTCACCTGGGCCTTCATCACAGACGGTTCTGTAGGCTCATAGGACCATATATTTGCGTCTTTTTCTATCTCGTTGAAGCAAGTGACCCTATTTTTTGGTTGTCGCTAGCCTCAGTTTCTCACTCACACCTTTCGAACGTACTCGTTATCTAGCGACTCATCAGTTTTGTCTTTCAAGATGATCGAAGTACCCTGCACGTTTTGTGGCGAGCGCATGCCTGTGGACCAACTAAACACTCACGTAGGAGCAAAACATGCCGTACCGACCCCGCAAGACATGGCCTATGTTGCCGCTCATTTTGGGCACCGACAACAGTATACGCAGCGACGAAAAGCGGTAGCTGCTCGTAAACAGCATTCACAGGACCATTCTCCCAATAGCATCCGTGTTAGCGGTAACGACAGCGCAAGTGCATCGTTTTCAAGATGGTATGATGATCATCGTTCAACTGTTAGCCTTGACGTTGAGAGTATCACCACCGAGCAAATTTCCTCGTTTTCCGTCAATCGATCTAATCAACCTGCACATACTGCCGAGCATCTTCAAAAGTCTGCCAAGTTTGATATTCAGGAACTTGTTCGTAGATGCGAGGGACTGGAGAATGACGAAAGGATTGAGTGCAATGACCTCGTCCGAGAACTGCCCGTGTTTGCGTGTTTGAGTGCCTTTGTCTTCACTCATTTGAAGTTGTGCGTGTGCGTGCCGGAGAAATCTAGGTAAGGTATCCGGTTGGGCTGTGAGGGCTTTGACAAAGATTTGTGCTATCACTAAGCTTGCTGGACGATTTCCGAAGCAAGACGCAAGAATGGATCCGCGAAGGAGACGAATGGTGCTTGCTCAATTATGATTCCATCAAGGGCGATCTTAAGAATTTCCTTGCAGAGTCCCAAGTCCAGGATCACAGATGCAGCCAAGAGCTTCTTCCTGGCGGGAACGTACACCTATCGGACATCCACAGCTTAGCTGCGTTAGCGATCATCTACTCTAGTGATAAAAATCGTGCAGAGTCGTTCTACGATATGAAGGATGATCAAGCTCAGTCGATGACAGATCTCCTACAAGCACTTATAGACGTCAAAGAAAGCAAACTGGACGATTGGTACCAGCGTCGATTCTTGGATGCGGTTATCAGGCTATCCAGAAAGTCTCGGAAGTATCCTAGATCATTAAAGATTACAGGAGTCGAGGAGGTTACTAGTTCTGATCTCCGAGGTGGCTTTGGCGCGATATTCTTGGGAAAGCTTTCTGGGAAAGTCGTTGCTTTGAAGGAGTTGCAGGCAGCAGGGCGCACCGCTGATCAATTTTTAAAGGATTTCTGTCAGGAGTCAGTTGTATGGCGAAATGTGCACCACATCAACTGTCTTCCTTTCTACGGCATCACCACTGTTCAAGTTGACGAGGTACCGAGAACCTGTCTGGTTTCTCCTTGGATGGAGAATGGAAACTTGAATCACTACTTAAAAGACAATCCATCTGCACCGCGTTTACCTCCGCTTCTGGATATTGCAAATGGACTCGTGTATTTGCACACCATGCAACCGACCATCGTCCATGGAGACCTCAAATGCCTGAATATTTTTGTGACCACTTCCGGAAGAGCCTGCCTCGCGGACTTTGGACTCGCCACTGCTCACGACGAGCAAGACTCTGGGGCAACAACCACTTTGGACGTCTACGGTACCGCAGGATACATGGCCCCAGAACTTCTCCGGCTTCAAAGGAATCCAGAACTTCGTAAGGCGTTGGACATGCGACGATCGGACATGTTCGCGTTTGGGTGCATCGTATATGAGGTGTACACGGGCGAGCCACCTTTCCATGGCACCCCGTCCGTTCGCAACAGCGCACTAGAAGCGGGACACAGACCTCCCTTCCCAAAGGATGAGAAATCCAAGAAGCTCGGGTTGGACTCCTCTATGTGGGACTTCATCGAGGCTCTTTGGGCGAATCGTCCAGAAACTCGTCTCGTTGCTCAGTCTGCACGAGATTTCTTGAAATACAAGTTATTGACTGAAGGGCAGAGTGCTAGTTCGTCGAGACATTTAGACGACCCCGAGTGGGATACTGCATTTTTGAGTTCGCTTGCTGTCACAAGTGATCCGTTTGCGTTGTAGGGCTCCCCTTTATTCTGGTTTACCTCCTTTTATTTTCGTACTGTAAAACATGGTGTAGTTGATGATTATGCGGGAAATCGAGCTGTGATGTAGAACACGAGTGACTTTGCCCCATAGTAATTCGAAAGTAAATGAGAGTCCGTAGATTGCTATAGAATGGAATGATGATGGGCTTGGAGGCTCGTAACGACAATGACACCAACCAGTATCTACTTACCACACTACCATACTGTATCACATAGTAAAATTGCACAAATGCTTTCAAACTAAGAACTGGTATCATATAAATACCATATACCCATGACCATAAATCGGATAACCCTGCGCGCAATCAACGTGTTCCCTTATATGCAGCACATGCTTTAAACATCAAACCGGAACCCGTCATCGTCCTCGAAGGCGTCATCAAAGACGATCAGGCCCTCGAGATCCTTCCTCACATCATCCAGGCTGTTGTTCCCCATGTCAACGACCATGTGCGTGTTCGACTCGAAAGCCTCGAGTGTGATCGTCCCCGATCTTGGACGTGGAGTGTTTGACGGCGCACTGGATGAAGGTACCCTCCTCGTGGGAGCGGTAGTTGTAGTCTTATTTGGCATAGATTTCACGTTTATAGGTGGGGTAGGCTTCACTGCAGGTTTCGTTGTACTTCGTACGGCGGGGGTCGCTCGAGAGGGTAGAGAGCTAGTGGCTCGAATGGGAGGGGAGGTGCGCAAAGTCGAAGGTGCTCGAGTCGTAGCCCTTGAAGACGGTACTCGAGTCGTCGACTGAGACGTAGGGGCACGCGTGACCGGGAGGGAAGACGAGATGGGTGTCGAGGTAACTGGAGGACGAATGGTGGCGGTGCTGGGCTTTCGAACAAGAGTGGAGGATGCTCGCGAGGGTACTGAAGGGGTTGCGCGAGATGTTGACGTGGCTCGCAGGGTAGCTGTTCGAGTGGTCCTGACGGCTACTGTGGACTTTTGTATAGGAGCTGTAGGTTTGGATTTGACCTTGACCTCTGATTTCGGTTCCGGTTTCGGCCGAGCAAAAGGACCGTCGTCTTCTGCGCATAAAGCTCTCAAGGTGAGCAGCAAAGGTGCAATAACTGGGCGGGAACTCACCGATCTCTTTTTGAGGGAGACTGGGAGGATCAAAGAAATTCTTTTCTGACTCGTGGACAGTGAAAGACATATCGGCGGTACTGAGAGGATCCTCCTCCAAAGCATACGAGCGTATCATAGCCATCAACGTTTTACCGACCTCCCTATAGTTGGGCATTTCAAAGGGAGGCTCATAGGGAACATCCTCGACCTTTGGTGGCATGTATTCGATTTCGTCATAGTTCTCCTCTTCGATCGATTGATTTGCGGCGGCTGTATCAACCTCGATTTCAATGTCGCTCACGTCCCAATGTTTCCCATCCGTTACGGGTGTTTCGAACTGGCTTGAACTCCTTGGTAACCGGACGTGTTTACGCGCAGAACTAGGCCGGAGTGATCCGTCCGCTAGGGCAGGTTTGGCTATCTTAGCTCCAGTGGCAGGGAGAGATGTGTTGTGAGAAGTGCGATTTGGAAAGGGAGTCTTATCACCGAGTGGGCGGACGGCTGGGGTATCCCTGAGCTTAGAGGGTCCAACCTGCTTGCCAGGGGGATCCTTCAACACATGGTCTGCTTGAAGTGTCTTGGGTACAAGCGGGGTGTTCTGGACGAGCTTCCTGCTCTTACCCATGACGGTCATAGGAACATTGCGAAGTGCGTTTTCCTGGAGGACATTCCTCGTCTTTGCAAGTGTACGACCCGGTGTTTTGGTGAGATTCGCTCTGTCTGTGTCGAGTGGTAGACCAATGGGCCTTGCGCTGAGCATCTTGAAGATGGCAGCTAGTGGCTGCTTGTCAACTTGCGTTGTTGCAGAGCTCTGAACACGAACCAAGACGCGATCACGTGAAAGTCACATGACTCTTAATCACTCATTTGCATCAACATCCACATCCAGCTCTACATGTTTGGCATTGGACATTGTTATTGAGCTTATCATTGTTCATAAATGGGTACACATCCATGTAGACACTCAATGGTCTGAAAGTGATGTCATTCATAAAAAGCTGGAGATCTTCACAAGCAAAACCAGCAAATGCAGTAACATAGATCAGGTATAACAAAACTCTGAAGATTTCATTTCAATAAAATGAAGGAGCAAACAACTACTTCAATTCCAATATACAACTACACAATATGTAAAATAAAGAAATCCATCAGACAGACACTCAACTCGCTGGCTCCGACTCACTGAGCTGCAAGCAGCCCAGCAAAGCTCAGAACCAAACGTCCTCGAGATCCCACCAAAGTGGAGACCATGTTCTCTGTCGAACGAGTGAGCGCGAATGTCATCGAATGGATTTGAAGGATGTGGCATGTGTAAACATGCGAGACTCGAGTTAGTTTCTATAAAATAGATCCTAGCTGAGTATGTTCTAAGGATTCATCTTGTCGGCGAAAGCATTTTATAGTTTCTGGTAATGGTCCGTGCGCAAATGCACGTGACCGCGTCCCGGTAAACGGGCCGGTAAGAGTTACTTCGAGAGTTGACTTTGACATTGTCAACACGCAGAACTGAGCCCACTGCACTTTGAATAGAGGTACGTTCGATACGCGTTCTGCGACCGTAGTAAATCATCCACTCCCGCCTTCTCAGTAGCCCGATGCTGATGGCAGATCCAGTCGCAGCTCATGACGAGGAAGTCGCGTGGACGAGGCTATTTCTCCATCGTTGATGATGCTCGTTCGGTCTTGCCTTGTGTAACTAATTAGATTGGTACTGACAATCGGATCATACCTCACTTTTTTTTCGTTGCGTCTCCGAAGGGACTTCCCCACACTACAATTCCATCGATCGGAAAGGATGCCATGCCCGAGGTGGTATTCTTGGCACATACACAAACTATGCCCTTCATCATTATTTCTCTGGTAGTACTCTCATTATCCTTACCTTTCACTTGTGCCTTCCGACGGAGTCTGCCTGCTGTCGATGCACAGAAACCTTCACTTCCTGTTGCTGCTGCCTGGTGGACTAGCTGGCATGCAACCGAAGGGTTCCCGCTTTCGGCGATCCGTTGGGACAAGTATAACACACTTATATACTCTTTCGTGACCACGACCCCAAGTGTCTATGAACTTGCGTTGGACGATCCAACCCTACTCTCTGGTTTTGTTCGTGAGACGCACGCACACGCAAGTCTTCAGCCTTGTGTTGTACAATACTTGCTTAGCTTCCCTGACAGGGTTTGGCCTCCCATGTTGCCATCGGGGGTTGGACTGGGAGTCGCTGGTTCTCGTCCAACGTAGCGACTCCAGAAAATAGAACTGCCTTCGCTCAGACCGTCGCCAACTTTGCGAGCAAGTACAGTTTAGATGGCATCAACTTCGAGTAAGAGTCAAGATCTTTCCCCCGTTATTCAACCCTCATTTCGCTCTTGCTAGTTGGGAATACCCCAACAAACAAGGAGTTGGTTGCAACATAATGAACGTAAACGACGCACAGAATTTTTTGTCCTTTCTGCAAGAACTTCGCCTGACTTCTGTCGGAGCCAAGTTGACACTGTCCGCGGCGACTTTGGTGACACCTTTTATCGATGCCTATGGTAGCCCTTCAACCGATATGAGTGGCTTCGCTGCAGTTCTAGATTACATCACCATCATGAACTATGATGTCTGGGGGTCCGGTTCCCCTTCCGTTGGACCTAACGCTCCTCTTGACGATACTTGCGTTTCCGGAGACCGCCAGCAAGGTTCTGCAGTCTCCGCTGTCAAATCCTGGACCGCAGCCAAGTTTCCTGTCAACAAGATCGTGCTCGGTGTCGCATCGTATGGCCACTCGTTTAGCGTTCCACATGATGAAGCCTTTGTTCGAGAGTCGCAGACTGAACTTGCTGCCTATCCAGCATTCGATGGCCTGCACCAACCCCTCGGAGATCGATGGGATGATGTTGGTTTCGTCGACAATTGTGATATCTACGAAGTTGCTGGCGGTACCTGGAATTTCTGGGGTCTTGTCGATGGCGGGTTCTTGAATGCGAATGGTAATCCTGCTTCTAGCATCAACTATCGTTTTGATAGCTGCAGTCAAACGCCATATGTCTACAACAAAACTTCTGAGGTCATGATTTCTTTTGACAATGCTCAGTCTTTCACCGCGAAGGGGGAATTCATTAACCAGAATGGTCTAGGAGGTTTTGCGATGTGGGAAGCTGGAGGGGATTACAAGGATATTCTCCTCGATTCGATTCGTGCCGCCATTGGACTGGTTGGCACGCCCACCGAGGACAGCACCGCTCCTGCTTCACCTACCTTGTCTGCTGGCAGTGTTCTCGCAGGGTTGTCCACTGCTTCGCCCGCTGGTAGTACCCCAGCTGGTGTTCCAGCCAGGGGCAACGGCGGTTATGGTCTCTTTGAGATGGCACCGTTCACATTGTCTGTATTCCTGTTCCGACCTTGAAATCGTTATACTCAACTGTACCCTCGAGGAGGTAGAGGTGCCTCCGTATTATCTCTACATATACAATGTAGAACTCTAGAATTCTGACGGTCTTACAACCGTAACCTCGGGCCTCAGGGGCTATTTGGGAGCTAATCAGAGCCCTCAGAAAGTCTCATGCTCTGGTAATGATTGGTGCTTTCAAACACCCAGTCATCACTGAGTTGAACGACTGTCTTCATTCTTCTAATAAGGTCTGCAAACGGGAAATATTCTCGGCTCCTTGGACCAAGGCAGGAGAGTCCGCTCAGCCAAGTCATTTGCTCCTACTCGCCGTCTTGGTCAAAAGACACCTCCAGTCTGGCTGCTAGTAACGCCGGTAGTGGAGCAACTATACCACGACACTGCTCACACAATGATTCAGTCACTTAACCGCTGGGCTTCCCAAAGCCTTTGTACGGGTAAGTAATTGCACTAGGTCTCACAAGGTACTTGTTCCATATGGGCCTTCTCCCTTCTCTAGCAAAAATACCCTCGTATGATCATCTTCAAATTCTCAGCTCTATCCAAGTAGTCTTCCTGTTGCCTCTCAAATTGATCAGTTATCTACAAGGTGTGAGGCCGAGCCGAAATTATCCAGCATAAACAGAACCAAGAACGTATATAAAGCAACGGACGAAGTCGAAACCATGCGCAACCCGCTTCTTGTTGACTCCTGGGTTTCATCCGAGAGCAATGTATTTCATCGCTGCATCTCTGGTTGTATTGTCTGTCCTCCATCAAGCATTTTCCCTCGATAGGAGAACGAACGATCCTGTCGCGGCTGCTTGGTACACTGGTTGGCATGCTACAGAAGGGTTCCCACCCTCAGATGTCAGTTGGGAGAAGTATAATACGCTGATTTATTCATTCGCGTGAGTCCATTACTGTTTTCACGTCTTGTCATGGGGGTCACAGGAAGAAGCTGACAATCGTCTCGTAGTATCACGACTCCAAGCGTGAATAGTCTCTCTTTGAATGGATCAGATCCACCACTTCTCCCTCAATTCGTACAAGAAGCACACGCTCACGTACGTTCTTGATTCTTATGGGTATCTTCTTGACAGGTTTGTTGAGTCATGATCACAGGGTGTTGCTGCACATGTTGCCATTGGCGGTTGGGCTGGTGGTCTCTGGTTCTCTTCCGATGTAGATACCCCGGGAAACCGTACTGCTTTCGTGGAGACCGTTGCGAATTTCGCAGAACGATATGACATTGATGGCATCAATTTCGACTGGGAATATCCTGACGATCAGGGAATAGGCTGCAACACGATCAGCGCGAACGATACCCAGAATTTCCTTTACTTCCTCCAAGAGCTCCGCCAGAACCCTGTCGGTGCCAGGTTGACACTATCTGCGGCGACTGCCCTCACGCCTTTCTTTGATGCCTCTGGAAACCCTTCCGCCAACGTGACTGGCTTTGCCGAGGTTCTTGATTATATCGCCGTCATGAATTATGATGTCTGGGGATCATGGTCGTCTGCTGTCGGGCCGAACGCGCCTCTCAACGACACTTGTGCCTCCCCTGCTGACCAGGACGGTTCTGCTGTTTACGCTGTCAGGGAATGGACTGCTGCTGGAATGCCAGTCAATCAAATCGTACTCGGTGTACCTTCTTATGGTCACTCATTTAGTGTCCCGCCCACATACGCGTTCATTAACGACTCAGATTCTGCGTTGGCTCCATATCCGCAATTCAACGCGTCAAATCAACCACTCGGAGATGCTTGGGACGACACTGGTAGCGTTGATGCTTGTGGTGTTTATGAAGGACCTGGTGGAACGTTTAACTTGTGGGGTCTCGTCGATGGAGGGTTCCTGACGGAAGAAGCACTCCCTTACCCAGGTATCTACTATCGCTACGACACTTGCAGTCAAACCGTGAGTTGCATCTTGTGACTCTCAAGGCGTCGTGCGTTTTATTGAGTGGATCGTTCTCTTTTACAGCCATATGTCTACAACGAGACCTCACAAATCATGGTATCCTTCGATAATGCTGAGTCGTTTGCTGCCAAGGGAAATTATATCAGGGAAACTGGTCTGAGAGGGTTTGCGATGTGGGAAGCTGGAGGCGATTACCGCGATATTCTCCTCGACTCGATCAGACTAACTGCTGGATTTGGTCACTGAAGCTGAAGTACTGATGTCTCAATAATCAAACCCAGTACTAGTTAATCTGGTCACGGACTACTACTGGGATTGAAGTCACGCGACACCAGGGATTAGTGTAACGAAGACTCAGTCCGGATCGGATCATCTTGACTCTCTTTCACTTGCAGAATTCGCGTAGGATACTCTGACTCCGTTTGCTACAGTCAGCATGCCCGCCGACGAACCTGCTGATGTTGTTGAGACTACTGAGACAACAGAAACTGTGACAGGGGAGGCTTGGCCATGGCCACACTTTCCCCGCGTCGATGATCCCTCTGTAGGAGTCGATCCCGCGACTTATGACAATCTTGTTCGGTATACCAAGTATGCATCAGGTGCATATCAGTTACTTTGTCCTCGTCCCATGGGGAATACACTCGTACTTCAGGTTCGTACGAGCTAACAAAGTCATTCACAAATGACTGAGGCCTGAAGGGGATATCCTCTAACATCGGAATCACCAGTTTCAAGACCTCGTTACCTCGACAAAAGGGTTCATTGCAAGAGATGATAAACGGGAAGAGCTGATCGTCTCGTTCAGGGGTACAACAGACGTCGCGAGTATCGTTGTCGGTGTGTACACTGGAAAGCTAACTCAGACCTGATACATTTACTGATCGATGTATTTGCGGGTGCTGAAAACAGATACGTCGATTATACTCGTGCCGTTGCAGGGCCCGGGTCTTCCTCCATTGGATCCGTCACTAGTCACACGATCGGCTGAACCACGAGTTCATGTGGGGTTTCTCCTCTCATACGACAGTGTCGCACATTCGGTTTTGGATGGACTTGGACCTCAGCTAGAAGAGCATCCGTCATATAAGATTGTCGTTTGTGGTATTTGAGGTATTTTTTAATGTTGGCGATCCTGGTAAACCAAATTGTTTTTAACCAGGTCATTCATTGGGGGTAAGTTGTTCGTATCTTCTTGCTATCTGTCGGCGCAGCTCATAGGTACCCTGAACAGGGAGCGATCGCCAGCATAGCATCCATTGCAATCACTCATACATTCCCTGGACGGTCCATGAGACTATATACCTTCGGCCAACCTCGAACCGGAAATGCTCCTTTTGCAGAACTTGTGGAACGTTCTGTCGGTGTTGATAACGTCTATCGTTGTAAGCTCTTAAATTCGATTTGGCTTTTACTGGTATACACCCCGAGCGGATACAGGTGTGCATCTGATTGGTATGTTCGTCTTTGGCTCGTTGTTCTACCTCTGACACCTGTTCGTAGATGGCGTCCCGACGATGATTCCGACACTACTCGGTTATCGACATTTGTATGCTGAATTTCCTCCTCATCTTTCGTTGCTCCTGATACCCTGTCTTAGCGCTACGGAGTACTGGGAATTTAGTGAACTGGGTAAGGCAATAATTTCATTTCGATAGGGCAACGACGATCGCACCATCCGCGCTACATAATGATGCTGAACCTTTGGCGTTAGGTCCCCCCAAGAATGTTAAGCGCTTTGAGGGTGGCGAAAATCCAGAAGGTAGTGCCAGTATCCGTGAGTTCACCGTAATCATTTTGCCACCATACTTGATAAAGCAGTCTTGGTATAGCATCCACTGGAGTAAACCCGGCACATTGGTTCTACTTCCGACAACGTGAGTTATGACATGCTACCGGATTTTGATCTCCGGGCCTTCGGAACATGCTAATAGCTCTGGGTGTAGCCGTTGCATCGGACCCAACTGTGTGCATTTAGTCAAATGCTTCAGAATACACGGAAGTGTGTTCGTACTCTCAAGTCCGGAAATGTACAACTCTCTCGTATATCATGTATCAAATGGGTTTTATTTTTGCTCCACCAAGATGCTGATCGATAAGTTCGTCGGGTGTCACAAAATTGAAGCTCTTCCTCTCGCATCCGATATTCAGCTGGGGTCACGTCCGACTGAATTTTAGGGTAAGTAGAGAAGGGGAGAGCTGCTAGCCGTGAAGTAAATACTGAGTTCATTGTAGGAAAGAGGCTACGTATCGATCCGCGTTGTTCATTGCTCGGTCACTTGGGTGTGAAGACTGATTCCTGTCATAGCCTATTGGCTCGAAAGTTCGATCAGAGCTAATGTTCGCCACAAGGAGCGTGCAATGGTAAAAACCTCGATTGCCTTGAACTTGCCCTCGTGATATTCTCTGAATTGCGCTGCAAAGAAAACTGTAGGCCAGATTCATGCACCGCGGCATGACATGACCTGCAACCCCATACGGTCTTCCGTGTAGGGCGATGAAGTTCGACGGACCTCCTGATCGCTGTCAGCCGAAAGCATGTGCAAAACACCCGTCAGTGAAGTCATCCTCATTGGAACGTCAAAAGTCTCATATCCCCATCTGATAACATCATTGACTTCTGAACTTCTCATCGGACCGTGATCGTCACCATGTCAGTACTGTTACATTGAATCATTCAGTGATATCCTCGGAGAATGAAGCGCTTAATGTATTTATGTATCTCCAAGAGGTGCTTGAAGTGTGAGTGTGGCCGAAACTGCCTGAAGGCAGTTTTGATGACCCTTAGCTGCTGATGTCCTAACTTTGGAAAGATTGGGTGGGAAGGACGGTGCCTGATGAAACGGCCGAGGAAGATGCGGAACGTTGAATGTATGCGTGGACGTTACCTTGTCAAGAAGAACGCTGGGAATGTCTTCTCAGGGCAAAGGGATGGCGTCATTCATAAGCAGAAGAACATGGGTAATAGTTCAAGCGGGAACGCAATGAATAATTCCTTCAGGCAGTTATGCGTAACATCAAGAAAGCATGAGTTCACTGACAAAAACTTGGGTGTCAGTGGGAATGACCACCCACACTTGTATGACAAACAGAGACGAGGAAACCACGTTAAACGGAAGCTCCGAAGAAGAATTTACTCGCATGTTTATGAACCGACCTGGTCACCAAGTGTCGAATACCTTCTGATGTATGATTAAAACCCAATACTCATAAATTGAACTTACTGCAGCTGAAGCACCAACGGTCGACTCCGCGGGTTGGTGGACATGGGTAATAATTTTGCGATACCTGACGACAGCCGGTCTCCTTGCGACTTGTCCCACCGTCGATTTGAAGCAAGAGAAAATGTCGCTTAGCAGGGGATGCTACCCGGTACCAATATGCAGGTAAGTAAAACAAGTTGTAGATTCAAATAGGGTTACCGAACTAGGTTGCGTTCACGCAAGATTTGCAGATCCCGCCATCATCTAGCGAGCGAGCGCTTAACATCGTGCCTCGAGAGATGTAGCAGGTCCCAGTCTCACCACAGACTTCGAAATGAAGAGAGTCTGCTTTTGATATCTGGGGCCACACTGTCCAAGAGGGGAAGTCTGTCAAGGGGTGATGGCCCAAAAGTGGGGTTTGATCCGGTCTACAGGGAGAGCCAGCTAAACAACCACTTGCTTGGCTGGTTCTCAGATTTTCGAATTGTGCCTATCTCTCTACCTTTGGTGCCACTCAGGCCAACGTCGTACGGACACGTAGCCATGATTCGTTACACACCAAATGTCATACGTTAGGAACCCGATTTTCTCCATGTGATATCAAGTACTTACTCAGCGATGCATTCAAGTTGCGCATCAGAGCCGCTGCTGTGCGCCTACGAACGTGATATCCTTTAGATATCATTGGTTAGATTCCTCAGCATGAGTGTTTCATCCGAATTGATGTAACAATGCTGGCAGAGAAGACTCACCTCTAGATGTGACTTGCTGTAATACTTGGCGCTCGCAACGGGAGACAACTTGTGGTGGCGGTAGACAAGATCAGCAGCAGCCAGTAGTCAGTAGCTATACACAGATTGACTAAAAAGTTGGTCGAGGTGTGAGTAGTGTTTGGTACATACATAGTACCAGCCGCCAAGTAGCACTGGTGGAACCGCAAGTTGCTTGAAATGGACGTATTTGCCGTAAAACGGCTATCCTCTTGACAGTGAGCCCTTGGCTCGCGCTCTTGCTCTGCCAAGCTCCGCTCCTTGACCCTCTGCTGTGCTTTAGGTCGTCTCTGTATATTATACGCTAATCCATCCAGAAACACTATTCATGTCTCAACCAGAGTCGCAAACGCTGCACAAGGTCCTCAGAACGTTGGCGGGGTGGGCTGTATGGTCATTTTTCACGGAAGTACGCATAGTCGGCGGCGAGCACGTCCCAGAGGAGGGCCCGATCATCGTGTAAGTAGTAACAGTGTCTATTGCCTCTTGCAGCGTTTCGCTATTTCGGGCGACATTGCATCGCACTCTATACGCACAAGCGAGAGTCAGAGCAATACTTTGGACGCTGACCTTGTCCTCTTGATGTCAAATTTTCCGACTCGTGCCACTCACATGCCCTCATCTCTTGCAGAACCGCCACCCATCATAACATGATGCTCGACCCTTCCATTTTGTCTCAGTCCATCGCACGCGTTCTTTATTGGTAGTACGAGCACTCACGAACTTACAGCGACCAACTTTCCTCATCGGCGTACGCTGAACTACTGGTCGAAAGGTAAGCACGCGATCGTCTGGCGAGTCACGAATTGACGACTTAACCTGAAAATTCGACAGCGAGTTTGTTCAATAATAAATCCCTGGCCTGGTTGCTGTACTCCTCTGGTAACATCCCCGTCGACCGCAAATCAAAGGATAGGCGAGTCTTGTTCGGTGGAACGTTCGATGCACTTGCTCGCGGCGGTGCGGTCGCGCTTTTCCCCGAGGGGACCTCTTATACGGAACCTCGTATTATGCAGGTCAAGGACGGTGCAGCCTGGGCTGCGCTAGAATACACGAAGTGGGCCGCAGAAAAAGGAATCAATGGTCCAGAGGTTAAGATTGTGCCCGCGGCAATTGTGTATACAAATAAATCCAAGTATCGTAGTGATGTAAGTGTAAAATGCTCCCCGATCTTAGGTTGAGAAGACCTTTTGCTGTCTCCACTCGCTAACGTTCCAAACTGTTACAGGTGATCATGGAGTGAGCCGAAATTATAACCATGAATTGCTTCCTCTGATCAAGTTACTACAGATTTGGTCCGCCGATCTCTATGGCAGAGTACAAAGAGCAGTTTTTATCGGATGCTGAAGGCTCTGCTCGCGCCGCCGTGAAGCGGCTTACGCGTGCCATCGAACGGCAGCTCGTGGAAACTACCGTCAACGCTCCAGACTGGGACACGCTTTATGTTGCTCGGATGGCTCGAGATCTTCTATGGGAAGAAGAACGTTCCATTGATTTGAATGAATTTGTGACCATCTCTCAGACGTGAGTACCCTCGATCTCCGCCTACTTCAGGGCGCTCGATCTGCTCACGGTCATGCTTCACTCTTGTAGACCTGTTCTCGACCAAAGATGCGATACCGAACTTCGTTTCCGTACGCCGCCATCTTCTCGAGTACTATGCTCTTCTCCAGTCGACAAACCTTACGAACACTGTCTTGTCATCTCTTCCGCTCCCGGAAACTCTTTCACCAACTAGCCCAGCGCCGCTCCCATCGCGACTTCTGACGTTATTCATCCTCATCCGTGACACCCTAGGAGCCCTCATTCGCCTCCCCTTCTTTATCCTGCCTCTTATTCTCCATCTACCCGTGTACGTGATGGGCCGACTGGCCGCAGGACTTTCTGAGCACGAGGAGGAATCTCAGGCACAGAACAAGGTTGTCATCGGTCTGTTGTTACTGATGTTGATTTACCCGACGGCGTTCTGGGTGGTCTGGGCTGTGCTCAGCTACACGAGCTATGGTGCCCTAGTTGCAGGGACCACAGTATGGGCATTTGCGTATTATCACACGAGGCTAATCAATGGTGGGTCGATCGTTTGGCTCGTCGGCGTGGTATATGACGTTGATTGCGTTTGGGCATATACAGACAACTACCTCAGGTGGGTCTTGATCTCATTCATCGTTTCTCGTTCTTCTCCAAGGGTAACATCAGCCACTGACGCAATCAACCCTGACATTATTATCAGCTTGAAACGCGTCATAGCAGCCTGGCGTGTCCTCGTAGGCGTGTGGGCCCCGAAACGTTGGGATCTCTCTCTCGCTGCTCTCTCACAATACACCACTCCTCCGATCCCTCCTGAGAACCCATGGATCGATAAAAACAACCGATCATCCACGCCGGACCTCCCTGCACAGGCGATAGAGCCTCCTGTCAGGCTTAAACGGAAACGACCCGCATCACGCCGGATCATGCGTCATGTGCTGCGCGCGCGTGGCGAGGCTGTACGTTCCCTTTCGAGCTTCTTTGCCGCACTCGAGGATGCGGGAGAAGAAAAGAAGGTTGTAGCCAGCGTGCATTTAGCGAAGCGCTTTGGATGGGTGGATGAGGTTAGAGCGAAAGAGGACGTGGATGGTCAGGGTCCTGTGGAGGATGTGGAGATGCAAGGGTACAGACACGCGAGTGAAGTGATTGCGTTCCTGAGGTCGAGAGGGGCCAAGATTGCCACCTTGGAGAGGGAGATTCAGGCAGGGTGGGCCGGTGTATTGAGCGAGGAGGAAGGGACACCGGCTGGAAGCGAAGAGGGTGAAGACGAGAGTGAGGAAGATATCGTTTGGGTGCCAAGTGCGGTGCATCCCAAGACGGAGTAGGGTCCACGCTTGTGAGTTGCGACACTGAAAGCGTTTGCCGGGCACGGCGTGCTGGCTTGGTCAGGGTAGCTTACTTTTTTTTTGATGGATGGTCAACACGTTGTTACTGATGTTTTTTGAGCTATATTGCGTTTCTGAGACGTCCTGATACGTGTTTTAGTCGCGATTTGCATTGGTCCATGAACGGTTGTATGGGTTTCATTTTCATGGCAACAAAGGTTTGCATGAAGGGTCCATCACGGAGATGTGTACTTAACCAAGGGGATGGGTAGAGCTTCACGAACACATTGCATTCATGAGGACCAAAGACGACAGTTGCATAGTCAAAGTCAGGCTCAGGCTGATGACGACGTGACAGCGAGAACCCCGAACCAAGGAAGTGGTTAAGAATTGCAAAAGGGTAAAATGATGTCCGCGCAGAAGATAATCACCGTCAATCATACGCATAAGACCATGTTCGCAACATCAATCAAATCCCGAGTCTTTGGGTCGCGAAAAACAAACGTGTTCCTTGTTTATGATGGTATCGAAGCTTCGTGACAGGCAAAAATGAGAACGCGCGCCCAGTTTGAACGAATTGAGGGATGGCTGGCCCACGGTCATATGGGAGACGCATGCTCCACCCAAGCATCGATTTATCAAATTCGGGGATTGGATTTTGGATTGGAGGATGAGTCATGAAAAACGAAAAGATTTGGAAGATCTGCTATGATTGAAATGGAGGTGAATTGTGTACGAGTGGGGAAAGATTGTGTCGGTAGTGCCTTGTTTCATGAGGACGGTCAAGAACAGAAATTCACGAAATGGGACATCTTGTAACCTGTTTCCATGCCATTTGGGGGAACACAAGGATGGAATGAGGATTTTACCGATCAGAATGAGGAGAGGAGCCCGACAAGGGAGTTGAGAGAAGGTGAGGGCAGAAATCACGAGGATGGTAGCTTCTAGCTGACCCTGAGCGATTCGGCGGAGGCTGAGACGAAAGAGGAGGGTGAATGGTGAAAAGAGGTGAATGATGAAAGGTCCGAGCCTATCGAGGAACAGTGCTGGTCTCTTCACGCTGCGAACAACCATTATCTGATCCAAGCCATCGTCGGGCGATATGAACACGTTCGCAAGAATGACAGTGGTCAGAAATAACTTCCCATCAGATAACTGCATATTGATGAAAAGATACCGCACGTTCCAACCGAACAGAAAACGACTTTTGTTTGTTGGGTTACCAACTGAGGGTTGCTCTCCTGGAGTAGCGTATGGACGTCTGATTTCACGACTGCGCATTGACACTGCTCATATTGTATGATGGAGAGATCAAGTGATGGACTTGACGACAAATCAACAAACGATGGGTACATACTGTTTCGGTATGGTGTCCATTACCGGAACACTGGGTACCCTAGAAGACCTCACGCAATGAGTGCGTACCTACTACCTCGCGTAGTACGTCTGGGGGTTAGAGGACCAGTAAGATGGCGGTTCGAGACCACAGCTACGCTGTTCGAGCGATTATGGAGATACCCCAATTTTCTAACGTCCGCTCCTGAGGCTTCTAGGGTCAATACACTCGAGTCCCAGATATCCGGCGCAGGCATGGATCAAAAAAAGGATTGATAGGAGGGACGACTCTGCCACTGGACGACTACATACCCAAATTTGGTAATCGTAGTATGACCACGTTCGCTGTCGTGTCACGGTCCAGTTGTAGTGTCTCTCCGAGCAACTCACTGCACCAGATCCTGCAATTCGTGTTTCATTCCAGTTTTTCATACGTGCATCGAGGAGGGAACGCTCGAACGCAATGCACAGTATCTACGCTCGCCTCAATGGAATTTCTTCGTTATGGTCCACCTGTATAATGCTCCTGCTCGGGTCCATTGCGCTTTCGTCCTTTGTCTTCTCCGCCGATCCTACAGGCAACATTGACATGGTCTCTCTAAAAGTGTCAGTACTCTGTCCTCGAGGCCATTCGTTTTGTCAATCTCCTGAGAAGTCGTGTCTCACCGCACCCCTTTGCTGTCCATATACAATGCGAAGGCGAAGCGTTACCCATACAAGCAAGAAGAAATCGGATTTGTCAAGTTCAACATCACAGCTGGTGAGTATTTTGCTTCCATTGCAGCGACCAACGCGTGTTCATGGCTGTACTTTCATTTCGAACGGCGTCACTACTATCCGCTCCACTTTCATCACCAATTACCGCTCAACGTCACGTTGGCCATCTGTTCGTATGGTTTAAACGGGTGCAGACCTACGGCCCCTTTACAACTGGAACACAAAACAGCTATTTGTGTACCTTGAAGCCGAGTACACGAACGCTCAAGGTGTGAGTAAGCCAAACATGGATCTATTATATGCCTTTGTCGAACCTGTCGTATTTCACAAACTGCGACGCGTTTGTTCCGGCTCGGCCTACAGGTGGTCATATCTGTATCTTGGCGCTCACCATCTGTTTTTCTTTGTAGGTCAACAACTCGATAGTGCTCTGGGATCGTATTGTTCGCCGAAAGGAAGACGCAAACATCAAACAGTCCTCCAGGAACAAATACAAGTTTCGGGAGTTGTCTGAGTCATTCAAGTAAGTTCCCATCGGACCATTTTTTTTGGATCTGCGAAAACGGGTGGTTGCCTCGTGTTGTCCTGTGATTGATCAGTATTCGGGCAATGCTCTTATCGCAAACAACGTCGCAACTTCCTCGCTGATAACATTACAGGAACGTGTCGCCCACCGAATTCTCCCTCAAGTACAACGTCATGCCCTATGTTGGGCTTCTCACATATGGTGAGGCAGCACGGACGACGGCGTTTGACATGCCTGAGGCACTGGATGCCGTCTCATAAGAAGCCACCGAGCCTTGGATTGGACATATGTTGGGATTGGGACTGTGGTATGGCGTCACTGGTGGCGAGCCTGAGCAGGCCCGCGGAGTCTCTGACGGTTCTTACATAACGCTGCTCTTTCGGTGTATGTGGCGTTCCCTAAGAGCACATGCGGGCTTCCGTTCGGTGGAAGAGATGGATACTTTTGTGTGTGCATTTTCTTGAATCTCGGTACTGTTGGTATCAAAAAGCTTGTCCACTCAAAGGCCATTCACGTGTGATGAGGCTGACAAGCGTGCGTGGGGATTGGGAGAGCACTGGGTATAGTGTGTGAGCAAGGCTGTCTATTCATGCTTGCTTGCAGGTGCCGATTGTATCTCAGAGCGTGCTCCGCGTTCTCAGCGCACCGAAGATTGGAGTGGATTGCTCGATAGCATGTGATCTTCGTGGCCGATGCACGCATGATCGAACCTTGGGTGGCTGGAATCACCCAGTTCAAGGCTAGGCCAGGTGTGCTCAAACGAGAAATACGAACAGTGCGATTTTTTCGGTGGTCAAGGCACGCAGAAAGAGGGGACAAGGGATTGAAAGGGTCTTCTGTGCAAGCGTAAGAGGGGACGGGGGCAATCGTAGCTAGGCGGACCACAGGTCAGACACATGTACTCTGCAACCGGAAGGCAATCCCTTTTCCATCTGAAGCAGGTCAGACTTGGCAAGCGGGGAGCCAGAGGAAGCAGGGGAAGAGATTCTTATAGAGGAGAAGGACGGCGAGGAGATGATGTATGTAGAATGAGTGCATGTGTGTACCTATGACATCTTACGAGTCGGCGTCTTGGATTGTCGTCGCCTGGCCTCGTGGAGGGGCGAACTTGAGGAGCGAATAGGTCAGGCTTGAACGTCTGTGTCGATTCAAATCGTTATCTCGCGATCTTGAGCCATTTTTTTTTTACTGAGACGCCCATGTCAAATTTTAGCGAGTTCACGTCAGTTGCCATTCTGGAGGGTTCGCTTTTGAAAATGGCTAGCTCTGACACATTGGTGTTGCGTCCAGGCGAGCATTGGTGCAAGATATGGCAATTTGAGGCGCAAGATCCTACGAGATCCTACAGGGTTCGGTTGGAGAACTTGAACGCTATCAGGAAATTTCCCGAGGTGCGCCCATGGATGCAGCGTGGAGAAGAGAGATCCTTTTGCTGCGAGACTAATCCTAACTGTTCCCCAGCGACGAACGGGTGGTTTCATTGATTGTGCACTGATATGAACCGGCTCAGACGATGTGAAGCCAGGAATTGAATTTGGGTCCGAAATGGAGACAGGTGCGGTGCGTCCTCGTTTACGGCAACGGGTTACGAGACCTTACGAATGGAGTTTTGCTGTAAATGTGCAAGATCTTGTCAGGACCTGTCTTCTGACCCATCGAGCCCTGCCAAAGGCGTGGGTTAGTCTGTAAGTAACCGGGCCCACATTCTTTTATTTTTGCAGTCGCAATCCAGGTCAGACAAAGTCTCTCTTCTTATAAAACTCCCAACCTCTGATCTGTCTTGATATCCCCTTCATGGATCACCCCACTGTTACTTACATCCCCTTGCACCATCCCCACTACGACTATCCTCTCCCGCAGCTCGCTCACTCTCCCATCATGGACTGTGCCCCAACTCTCTACTCTGAACACGAGGCCAAGTTCGACGTCGAGGTCGGTCTCTCCCATCCCTGACGTTCTTCCTTGCCGATGACCCTTGTCTTGCCACAGGTTAAAGTGAAACGCTCGTTCTCCTTCGAAGAACTTCAGTCCGGCTCCTACTTTGCGTCTCTGGACGAGTCCGATCTCCAGTTCTACCGGATATATGGTCAGCCGGTCCTCATTCCCTCACCAGATGACGGCGATGGCAACTTCGTGCTCGATAACCATGTTGGAGCTCACCCGGTGTCCGACGACCGGGCATGCAGCTCGTTTGCAGGTCCTACGCTCCACTTTGACTACTCCGTCATGTCATCGAAATCGTATACTCTCCAAAACCCGTTGGGCGAGTGTGCCACCATAACGTCAACACGCTTGCCACAATTAGGCACGTCCCAATGGCAGCATGTCAAACAGGAAGCCAACGAGGGAACAAGTACAATGACATATTCATCTAACCCATCCCTGGCCGTTGCTACCACTCCGCTGTATCCCGCACATGGCCATGAGAACAACAGGGCGTCAAGTGCTACATCGTCATCGACCGCAACGCTTTCGGTGTACGATGAGCCTCCGATGAATTCGTTGCCGTACCCCCCTCCCACAAGTTCCGCGTCTCCCCCATACTTCTCAGCCCCCCAGCCCCCGACACCCTCGCAGGACAGTGTGGTGCTCGGTTCACCATCGTATATGCATGAAGGGTCTTACCAGATCGGCACGAGTCGCGAACACTGGGAGGACATTTCGGCCCGACCTCCTCGCCTAACCGTTCCTAGTCAATCTTACATGCTCAGCGAACTGCCCTCACCGGTCACTGCCTTCACACAGGGCCACTCCTTGCAATATACGTCTTCATTTAATCACTCACACAGCCGCCGTTCCCGCTCACCGTCGTCCCCACGGTCGTCCATCCGTATGTCACCGGTACCCCACACAAAGCGGACCCTGGATAAGAAGCCTGCCCTTGC
The DNA here is from genome assembly GCA_038094055.1 of Chalciporus sphaerocephalus. NCBI lineage: Eukaryota > Fungi > Basidiomycota > Agaricomycetes > Boletales > Boletaceae > Chalciporus > Chalciporus sphaerocephalus. The sequence goes on from JBBPTH010000011.1 coordinate 261,212, forward strand.
GTGTCTGTTTTGTAGAGGACGAAAGATTGCGTGTGGCCCACCACAGCCGGGTAGCAAAGACAAAACTTGCAAGTGAGTATTCGTTCATTCCGTCGTTGCCCTTCAACGTGCGCGTATGGCAGTTGAGCGTGTCCACGGATTCGTTCGATCAGGCAATATGCTCGTACAAAACTGTGTTTCCTTTTAATCGCCCCCATTCCTTCGCGAATCTCCGAGGTTCCATCAATGTTGCCGAATAAGTACTTACATGTGTTCTTTCCCAGTCAATGCGCCCGCCGGCATCTGAAGTGCGAGTATCCCCTCGAGTCTCGACGAGGAATGCGAAAGCGCAGGTCGCTGATTCCACGAGCCTCGTCCGCCAGCCCTGAGATCAACCCAGACGGTCCCAAAGTCAACGTGATCAAGGCCAATCGGAAACGGTCTGCTGACAAGAGCTCATGAACGTTGATTCGATACTTCCCTCGTTACGACGCCATTCGTAATCATGGAGGCAATATTCGGTCAATGCCGTTTTTGTTATGCTCATGTCCCACAGGCACACCCTATGTTTGTTATGCTTTCTCGTTGTTCTCGCTTTCGCTTGCATTTGACGACATCACATCTTATACATCCTCTTATTCGGTGCTTGCTTCCCCTTGTTTTGTTTCGTAGCATGCCGTTGAGCACATAGAATCTTCATTCCCTTCCATAATCTTTATCGTGGGGCATCATGGTTTTGGTTTCTTTTTCCCCTCATTGTCGTTATCACTCCATATTAGTATCAGGTCATACACTCATCATACAATTCAACTTTGGGCATGGTTGTATGTATCAGGTCACAGCGAACGTGTCAGCTCTTGGTATCAAACGTGGGGTAGCTGTTGCTATCCAATTAAGCTTTCTGTTTCGTGTGTACACAGGGATACGGTTCCCTTGGTTGTGATCAATATGATAAGCCCAATCTTGCGGTTTCAGAGAGTGAGACACGAGATTGAACTCTGCTAGTGCAACATAGAGAGGCTCTTGGAAACAACCTCACCTGTTTGATAGGACTCTCCCGAACTGCCGTTACCAGCCATACGGAGAACACCTTCCATACGCGTCATTGATCGTACTGCATCATGTATGATGACGTTGCCCCCCCTGAACCCGAAGACAAAGTCATCGATCGCGTATTCAATTCAGTGAATTCAAAATTCCCTCTGGAGATATGGCTTACTTTTACTTACATTTGCGTTAGGGGTGTCTGAGTTGGACCCGAAAGGAGGTATGAATAATAATGAAATGCTTCTGGCTGGAGAGATTCCCTTGAGGGGGATTGCTCTGCACCGCGGTAACGCCTTCAAGTAACTCGATTTGAATCACTGGTCGAGAGCGCGAGCGAGAGTAAGAGTAAGCGTAATATCCCCGACCGATTCGAATACAAATTGAGAGCGATAGTGTCTCCCATCCCGAGCTTCTGGCTGGAGAGATGAGGGGGATTGCTCTGCACCGCGGTAACGCCTTCAAGTAACTCGATTTGAATCACTGGTCGAGAGCGCGAGCGAGAGTAAGAGTAAGCGTAATATCCCCGACCGATTCGAATACAAATTGAGAGCGATAGTGTCTCCCATCCCGGCGGTGACTCGGAGCTGCGCTGTAAATTGATGGTGTGAAGTGTCGCATTGTCTGATTGGAGAACTCGCCAACGAGGTGGGGTGCAAATGTCATCTCGAACGTCGCGCGCGCGCGCAAGGTACACGCACCGTTCCTTGGTGGGTTGCACACTGACCACTTGGGTAATGGTGCTGCTCCTCTCATCAACGACTTGAATATACACACCACCACGCATCACGATCGCTGTACCGATCGACTGGGTGGGTCACAAGTCGAGCACGTTTGTTCCTCGTCTGCGTAATCCAGTGCAAGAAGCGTGATACGCGACATGTCATATGGACGACTGCATACCATGAGGTGGGCGAAGTGGTTTGACACAAGTCAATGGATTGAAATTGATGACACCATCATGTGTTGTTGATGACGATGGCCGGGCCTTTGTTGATATGTATTTCGATCACATCAGGAAGTGGGGAGTTATCGTAGTTCTATTCTGCATGCTCTGAAACAGCAAGGTTGGAATGGAATGCTCATCTTTGAGTGTCTATCATGATGAAAAGCCCCGAAGGCTTAGATAAATGCGTGTCTGTGTGACGATATCGAGGCCGCCGGACGCTACCTAAATCCCTTGCGCAGTCAAGCGTTGAAGAAGAATATTGAGACTAGTTAAAACTTACCGTTACACAGTTTTGTCTCCGCCGATCCAAAGATTACAGAATTACATGAGGAAGACCGATAGATTATAGTAGATCAGAGTCCAGATCACTCGATCTATTATGGACCAACAGATCTCAGTTTGCTCCGCGGAGCAAGTTTTCCAAAGACCATGTGATCTTGACAGGTGTGGCAGACATGCGACTGGAGGGGAGGAGAATAGCTCTGACCGTAGTGAGTTGAGCTTGGATGCAGTTGGGTACTTGCTGCATCTTGTATCTCCTTCAAGCCGACGAGAACTATCGTTTCGGATGAGCCCGGACTGTGACATCGGCACTTGTAGAGTCTAGAGTCCCTATCCAGTATGATTGGCCTGTATGATTCGTTGTCATTCCTTCATCTGAGCGCTAATAAGACGCAAGCAACGGACCGTACCTGCCGTCGTGGTACTATAACCGCGAGCTTGTAACGAATGGAGGCATGCGTAAGTACATAGCATCAATAACCTACTCACCTCGACTGCGAGAACACTGGCAATCAAGTTGAGCAATGCGCAAACCTTTATCAACTTTGCGCGTCATGTATTGATCGACAGGAGTCGAGGTGGTCTTGCAATTGAATTGCACTGTTACGACCGATCATCGTAAAGTTGACAAACGTACCACGTTTCGCCCCCATGTCATGGAAAAAGGAACTTTCCGAGTCAACGTTTCATAGCTTGATATACTTGTCGTCGTTTCAAGGTCCCAGGTCGATCTTTTCACCCATCACAGTCCATTTTCAGCCATCGGACCGCCCTGGGACGACAGCCTGTATCAGGAATCCGAGTCGGTGCCGGGCTCATCACCCAAAATGTTGCACTCAAAACTCAAGTACGCGCAGCTCCAAGGGTTTATTGTTCCTGCTTCGAATTCCCAGCCTATCACCTACATTCACCCACATACGACTGCTTATCATAATCGAGATGTCAATGATCGACATTTAAAATACTAATCGACTTACCGAATCCCCATCGCTCACTTCTGCTCCCATGCGACGCACCCGGACGAATCCCCGTCCATGTGGGCTCCACAGGGGGGTTACTTTTGACAGTATATACGTGGCAGCAAAAGATCCGATTCTCGTGCTTGCGTCGGTCGGTAATAAGTGCTGTAACAATTTCCAAATTACAGACCTTGGATCGCGTGAAACGGTGTCGCATTTATTTCTGAATTTCATTTAAACGAATCACCCAGCCGCCGACCATGAGATTGTTGATTGATACATACTTATGTTGTGGTCTCTGTCTCTGTCATCATCGTTCGAATATTGTAGCAACGGACATGGCGTCGATCTGTGGTATGGTATAGTCGACATGGTCGACATGGATACCTGTACTGAATCCCTAAAGATCCCGAGTTAGCACTCGAAAACGTGCCTAAATCATGAGCACTCCTTGACTGACGTCGGCGTCACTTCCGAGGACATAGTCAGGAAGGGGACATCTGGTTCCGGTACCTATTCGAGGGAGGTTCATGTCAGTTATTTTTGGTTGGATCAGTAGAAAAGACCTAACTTAAGTTAACTTACAGCTCTACAGAGCAGGTCAACATGCCCTTGGTTCGTGTTTCAGGAGTGTCTTGTTGGCAAGACAAGCCTGAGTAAGTTAGCTGTTTGACGGTAGCTGTGGATCGTGCCTACTGTATATAGTCGATAGTGAATGTCAAGTCGTTGTGGCCGTGATATCGGCGGAGGAAGCGTTTTGCTGGCCAGACAGGCCTGGGTACGGTCGTTCAAGTTTCAAAATTCCATGGATGAAGCGTGGACGCGACGCGATTGCGACTGTCTAGAATTTCTTCTGACACGACTTCACCTCTTGGATCTTATCGATCACTGTCATGGGTGGATATGATACTCGGACTCGGATCTGTGAGTTTGGCAATATCTGTCTCATCGTCATGGCTCATTATAACTCACCGTATATAACTATTATGTCCGCGGGACTACTAGTACATATGGCGACGTCAGTTATTATTGGGCGATATAATAAAGGGAGCTAACCAAGGTGTTACTAGTCGCTGGGAGTCAATAGCTATCGTGTTTCAGCCTGTGTCAGAGTTGAGAGTCCGCGGAACGGTCAAGCCTAGTGCTAGTCTCAAGAATTCAAACTTGTGAAGTCGTGGCCGATCCAAAAACGCACCATTGCTGACGGTAACCATGTTATGTAGTCATTTCTATCCCAAAAAAAATACAGGTATGGATAATAAAACGAGAGTGGTAAGTCAACCGATAATCTAACGAGTGTGAGGGAGGAGGGGTTGACTAATAGATGTAAGTAACCAATACAGACAGAAACACAATGCAGAGGGAAAACACTGGGAAAGGACTGGGAGATTTTGGGGATCATGATCGAGGGTGAAGAAATAGAACCTAGTTGGATACCAATAAAGGAGAGCGAGAAAGCGGGATAGATGGAGTGAGATGAAGATAGATCATGCATGATGAAGAGAGATATTCAAGAAATGAGATATAGAAACAATACCACACTGCGCTCCATTTCATCGTCCATGTTTGTTGAGGGGTATGCATTCTTTTCGAAGGCTCCTACCCCCTCCGAGCTTTGTTAGGTGAAGTCACCCGCGACGATCGTCTCGGTCTCGGAGGCTCAGTACCATCATCCATGTGATCTTCTTCCACAATCACCCCAACAGCCGCCGCCGCCTCCTGAAGTCGCGCCTTCACATTCGCACTTACACCCATAGCACCACCACGCCCACGTCCACGTCCCTTGACACCACCACGTCTATTCGCAGACACCGTCCCCCCAATCGGCGACGAATCTTCTACATCACTCGTCGCCTTCGTCTTCTTCCTGGCATTGCCATTAGGTGGCGAAACGTTTTCTTCCCCTTCCTCCATAATAGCACTCATACTCTGCGGACCCTCGTTTAGCTTTCGCTTTCCAGCTCGGGGCGGGATCGCACCTGCCGCATCGAGCATCTGCCAAGACGGTTCTGGAATAACCATATCTCCAGCAGCAGCTTGAGCTAACACTTGGCTACGTCGTTGGAGTGGTGGACGACCAGGGGATTGGTTTTGATCGAGTTGAAGCTGTTGCATCTCAGAACTGACAATGGGGTCGCTGTTGGTATCGGCAGCCATCGCGTCGTCGTCATCTTCGGGAAGGGATGTCAGGCTCGAATCGGGGATCGAGCCTATCGATAGAAAGGACTGGGGGGGTTCCCGGGGATTAGAAGAGCCAGGCCCACCACGAGCGAGTTGAGTAAGCCAAGGGTGGTTGCGAGCGGCAGTGAGGGAAAGACGACGGCGAGGGTCGAACTCAAGAAGGCGTTTAATGAAGTCTAAACCGAGTTCGCTCACGCCAACAGTGTCCAGAAGAGGCCAATCAATCTTTCGTTGTGCAATGCGAACCTTCATGTCGCGCTGAGTCACATCTTCGATAAAGGGATTCTGGCTCGTCAACATAGAGAACACGATGACTCCAACACTCCAACTGTCCACCATGTGACTATATCCTTGTTGATCATCCGTCTGCATGACGACTTCAGGAGCAAGGTAGCTGGGTGTACCGCACATAGTCTTGAGGAAGGTATAGCTGTCAACAACTTTCGCGAGACCAAAGTCAGCGACCTTGGCGTTGGGGGGGTTGTCTGAGGTAAGAAGGACGTTCTGCGCGAATGAGCTATCAGTAAATGAATAGATAAATGGAGAAATGAGTGTACCTCGGGCTTCAAGTCACGGTGAGCGATGCCTTTTGCATGAATGTACTACACACGACGAGTGAGACAGTAACGCTAATCAACATGAAGCAACCGTACCGCAAGAGCATCACAAATTTGCCTCGTGATATGAACGGCCATATTTTCGTCTAGACCGCGGCATCAGTTAATCATGCCACAAAAGCCATCATCAACCATCAACCCAAACTCACCAACTCCATTATGGTTCACGATATAATCCAGGAGATCACCACCATCGACAAACTCCAGAACAAGATCGATATTGCCCTTGTCTCTAAACACTTCCTTGAGTTTACAAATATTCGGGTGATCCAATCCTTCCAGAATAGCAATCTCGCGCATGAACGAGTTTTCCTCCTTCTCCGCATTCGACTTTTCATTCGCAGTTACCCTTCGAACTTTGCTTTCTTGAATCATCTTGATAGCGAACCACTGTCCAGTCGCACGCGAAATAGCCTTCATCACAGTGGCAAACGATCCTTTGCCAAGTTCATGGCTAACATCATAAAAGGCATGAACACCACCTTGAGGAGGCCCACCAGCAGTGTGCCTGTAGATGAAGCGGTAATCCTCAAGACTTCCTGGCTGAGCCAATGGCGTCCCAAAGGCAATTTCATTACCCTCTTTGAGGATCGCCGTCTTGTCTCTGCCGATCTTGATGCCATTGATCTACGCGAAATGAATACGGGGGTGAGGCGCGTCGCGGGGATAAAAGCGCGTTTGACAACTTATAAAAGTACCGTTGGATGAATAGTCCGCGACGATGACAGCAGATTTTTCATCCTCCTTACCATCCCAAACGATACGACAATGCCGATTACCTACACGCCCCCAAAAGACGCGTCAACGTCATGCCACCAAACGCGTCACACCAACGTCAATAACGAAAGCGACTTACTAACTTTCCCTCCAGGGAGGACAATCTCATTCTGCTCGCCGTTCCGTCCGATACTGACGGTAGGTTGGATTTTAAAGAAATCGATACGTTTGAGAGCGGCGCTACAAGGTTGGAGGAATCCCCAGAGATGGGAATTAGCATCGCCGTTGGTTTGAGAACCAGAGTGCTGAGTGGACTGTGTGGCTTGTTGTGTCTGCTCGTCCATCGCTTCCTCGGGATTCATGGATGGGTCGTATTGGGCTTGCATAATGGACCTAGCTGAGAAAGCGCGGATGATGTTGGAGTGATGATGAGGATATGCCGTGGACTTTGAAAAGCGATCCTTGGGCTGATATATGTTGATATGAGAGGGAGTTGATGACGGTGGTAACTGTGATGTTGGATTATTGAGGAGATAGTTTTAATGGGCCCCACTGGGCCGGTTTTATAGGTTTGGGGCGGTGGACGAGGCCTCGGTTTGGATACAACCGCTTTGAAGCGCTTTGACCGAGATGTATCGTCCACAAGAACAAAGCGGATGGCCCTTGCGACGGACCCACAAACTGCTGTGAAAGGGAGAACTTCCTTTTGTGTGCCTTTTCTCTTCGGCCCACTGATGCCACGGAAACAAAAAACAAAAAAAAAATCCAACGTTGGCTCAAGCGAGGGCAGGTCAAAGCAGAGGGTCGTGGTCAAGTTCGACTCGTGGTCCAGAACAAGACCTGAAGCTCAGGGACGCGTCAATGCAATCAGACACGTGCCTCGACAGACGTATAAGCGGTCGTACAACTTGTCATTCTGTACACCAAGACTACGAGCTACAGTGCTGCTACGGTGCATCTTCTGGATCCCATCTCGATATTTTATCCAGCGGTCGATAATAATATTGCTTATACTTCTTTGTCTCGCTCCTCTTCTGCCGCGGCATGATGGCGCTTATCAGTGATGCGCGTTCGCGGTCTTCATCGCAATCAGGGACATAGAACCATCGACTCTCCAATGCTTTATGCCGTGATGCCTCTCCACTGCTATCAACCTTCTCAAACATCCCGCACCGCGTCCGTTCCGACTCCAAAACATTAGCAATGAGAATCTGGAGCTCCTCCTTCGGTCGCTCCTTCACAAGGTGAGGATGTGTCTGCGTGACAGCAAGATACAACGCTGAAGAATCCATACACGTCGCTCGTGAAGTGGCAAGAACTTCGATTAGCATACCCGTTAACGAGGCACGGAATTCCGCTTCTGCTGGATCCATTGGGTCAAGTGATGTCGACGCATCTACCGGTGGGGTGTCGGGCACCGTCTTATCGAGTGGTGCCATGGTCATGCAGTCCACCTTGATACCAGGCTGCGAGTGCGCAAATGGCTTCGAGGTGTGCGACGTTTTCCGTCGTCGAGAAGATTTCGTTGGACAATGGTCGGGATGACTATTGCGATCCGGTAATGTTGATTTTTTCTTGGCAGGCTGCCAAGCGTCTGAAACATGACTCTCCTTCTGCACCCGTGGTCTCCGCTTTTGTGCTTCTTCTCTCAGATCGGAAAGGGAGGCGCAGAGTTGGATGGCGGCACGTTTCTTCTGATGTAATAAATCGGGAGCAGACACCTTCCGTTTCTTCGTGAAAACTTTAACACTGGAGTTGACGATAGCACCTTGTGACTCGTGCTCTGCGTCAACGGGGAGTGGATGTACTAGAGGTATATCCGTGAATGAGGCGGTTCCCAGCGCAATATTCAATCCATCCGGAGTACAAGCACGCTGCCCGAAGTGTGGCATATTCTTCGTATTGGACAGGGGCATGATAGGCTCTGCCGGGGGAAGATCATCAAATACGGATAGAGGCGATGAGGGAAGGAAGTCCAGTTTAGATCCAGAGACATCAAAACCAGGTGAGACCACCTGAGTATCAACGGACATTGACATATGACTTGGACAGGGACTCTGACTGCGGGAGAGGGATACAGAATTGGAACATTTATGTCCAGGATCTGTGTCAGGTGATTCAGATTGAACTAGTGGACACGTTGATCCAACGGACGATGTATGTGCAATTGGCGAGACGTTCATTGGACAACCCGTTGGCTATATGCGCAAATGTAAGACAGACGAACTTGGACAAGTGAAACGCTAGTAGAAACACTGCTAGACACGCACGTTTGATGGAGGGAAAGAGTTTACAATCTTGTTGTCCTCACCGTCGGGGAGGAATGAAGAATACGAGATAGGGGATGTCAACGGTGAGGATGGGGGGAGCGGTGAAGAGAAGCGCATGTGGTCGTCGTGGTCTTCTGATGATGAGGAATTTGAAAGATCGCGATCAGACAAAGGACTAGTGATACGCCGACAGACGCGTGGTGCCGAAGGGGACGCCTCCACAGGTTTCTGGACAGGCGAAGATTGCCCATGCCTGGGTGAAATAGTCTGCGTTCGCACCCTTGTTGCGATTGGACTGCTTAACCATCGTCCACGTTCGGAAGATGTAGCGAAATAGGTTTCGCGAACACGGATATCCATACTTTCGAGGTCATATTCCTCACAATCGTCTGCCAGGGCACTCTCCCCATACGGATAGAAATAGGATGTAGACCGGCATGCGGCATAGAGGGGAGACTGGAAGGACGACGGAGGTTGATTCGAAAGTACTTGTGTAGTGAGTTTTGTCATTAGAGAAGGTAATGGATATGATGAGAGGGCACGTTTGTCGTCTCGTCTGTAACGCGACCAAGATGAAGTTCCAGCGTCGATGCCGTCTTCATCATCATACGAAATATCCACCACATCGTCCTCGTATTTCACATTCTCCCATTGCGTGTATTCATACGCTCGTGTGCTGCGTAGAGGGGTGAGCGGTGAAGATGACGGTATTGGTGAGGAGAAAGCAGTGTCTTCGCGGGTGTATGTACTGTCATCGAGGGACATGCTCGTTGCTGATGAGCTTTTTCTCCTGAACCTGAAGGGGATCGACGAGGGTGAAGATGACCTCGAGGACATCGATGTAAGAAGTCAAGAGGGTATGAGGTCACGTGAAGACGCGACCAGATCAGTAAACGCGTTTTGACGCGGAGATTGAAATCATAGGCATGATCCGCGTATTGCCGTAACGGACAGATACGCGAGCCGCGTGGGGAATGGGGGACACACGGGGAACACTGACAAGACTAGGAGGGACAGGGGGGAACACGGACACGAGCTATCCGCCATGTTATCCATTGGTGGTCTCATTGCAAGTGAGGTGCTATGCGAGAGATTGATGAGTCACCAATCATGAGCATTCGCTAGCGTACTACGCCTCAGACTGCTCCAGTGCTGCGGACGTTACTGAATCTGGGGTTCATTAGCGTGAGATAACGCACCATACTCTCATGATCAGTGGAGCCACATGCAGGATGGCTGAGCTTACCGGTACTGCGTGCGTGTATTCGCCGAGTCCTAATGCCACGGTTGAGTTGATAATGTATGTGATTGAAACTGACCTGGCCAATGTTTTGGACTCCAGCTTGGAATGTTACGGAATGTGATGGTCTTGGCAGTAACCAGGTTCACGAGTAGTATACTTTTACCAGTGATGGGTTTATTAAAAGGCAATCCGCAAATTTGCGATTCTATACACCACAGCTCTCAACAGCTCCACCACGTTCATTCTCAGATTCAACCTGGTCTGAACATGTCTCTCTACGCCCGCCATCCCCGGTTCACAATAGCCCTCCTACTCTTGATCTTCATCTCTGTCCTCCTATTCGTGAACTCGGAACCAGGTCATAGGATCAACGCCGTCTCGCTCAGTCAGGACGCCCTCCACCATGTGCTCAGGGTGGAGGAAATCCACTACCAGGACATGCTAATCCAGCGGCAAGAGCTCATCAAAAAGTGGGGTCCAACACCTGATAAAATCGACCCGTAAGTAGCTGAACCGCTAGGACATGCCTGACATATACCAACCCATGTCTCTCAGCTTTCCCTCCAACGGGGAATTCTACACTCTCTGTGAGTTTCATGTAACGTTCGGGGTATGGTGTGCTAAATTTAGCTCAGGGGATTTCTTCCTTCCCTCGTTCAAGTGTCCCCATCGCGTTGACCGTGTTGGGGTTATGGGCGACGGAGGTAAATGGGTTTGTGGTCTTGAGCGCATCGTTCCTAAAAGGAAGTGTGTCATGTACTCCTTCGGTGTCAATGGAGAGTCTTCGTTCGAGGCCGATATCATGAAGGCAGCACCAGGCTGCGAGGTCTGGGGATACGATTTCAGCGTCAATTCGTTTGGACCCGAGATTGACAAGGAGCCAGACCTTAAGCGTCGTTCTCATTTCTACCCGTACGCCCTTGGCTCAAAAGACGCATACGGCCCCCTCGACGACCCCAAAATGTACACCTTGCGCACTTTGATGGAACGTAACGGCCACGATTTCATTGACGTACTCAAAATCGACATTGAGGGAAATGAGTTCGACTCGCTCCAGGTGTTCATTGACAGTTTCCAAGGCCGACCCTTGCCCTTCGGACAACTCCAGCTCGAAGTTCATGTCTACAGTGGAAGTGTGTGGCAAGACTTCCCCAAGTTCCTCAAATGGTGGGAGAAGTTGGAAGAGGCTGGCCTGAGACCGTTCTTCTCTGAGCCCAACCTCGTTTATGTAAACCTAGTCAGGGGTGTACGTCCTGATTTGATAGAGTATTCCTTCATCAATACTCGTGGTAACCATGAACTCGTCTCCAACAAACCCTTGAAATCCTGAGACAAGTCACACTATAAACCAACCGATATCTACAGCATGGATATACCTGTATAATACCAACAATGGACTAGCCGCACACGTATCTCGTACCGTACTTTTTTCTTTCTTTCGTTGTACCTAGTCATTTGACTACAGTATATATTTGCACGGACATCATATAGAGCTATGGTTTTTTGGAAGATGTTGGGCCCGAGGATGAACCGAGACGTCAATTCGGTCCGTCTACGGATGGTGATATGTCACGATAAGACCATCGCGCCAGTCAGCTGATCCCCTCGGAAGATGAGCGGGAGCACCTTGAGCTGGCTCCTTTCGAGCACCCTCAAAACAGCACGGACACCCGCTGCACTTTCTATCCACAGATCATCGTTCAGTCGTCGTCTGCATACTACAACACCATTCAACATGCCTCGCACTGCTGAAACGGCGAGCTACAAGGTGAGCGGGTGGATAGGAATATAGGGTCACGGAAGAAAGAGGCTGACGGGTGTATCCTAGTTCAACCACACGATGATTCGTGTAAAGGACCCAAAGGTGTCCGTGCATTTCTACACCGAGGTGAGTACCTCCCTCGTCTGGTTTCGCCATAATGGGATTCCGTCTTAAAAATGTGCTAGATCCTGGGTATGGATCTTCTTTCCGGTGAGTACCCCAGAAGTTGTGGCGATTGATGCGGTCATCGCCGATGGTGATTTGTCTGACCTCTCTTTTCCAATTCCGAGCAGAACATGGGCGATTTCACGTTGTATTTCCTCGCGTTTGATCACGATGGGATTAGCAAGCTTTCTCCCGAGGAGAGGAACAAGGCTCGTTTCAACCGCGAGGGTAAGCCCTTCCTCTCTCCCATTTCCTAATCCACGAATCATATGTCGCATCGTCTGTGTTCGTTTCATCCACTCATCCGTTCAACTTATCGACATGACAGGTGTCCTCGAGCTCACGCACAACCACGGCACCGAATCGGACGCCAGCTTCCAAGGCTACTCGAGCGGTAACTCGGAGCCTGGTAAGGGCTTTGGTCACATCGCCATCACGGTTGATAATATCGAGGAGGCGTGTGCGAGGTTGGAGAAGCTTAACGTGCCGTTCAAGAAGAGGCTTACGGATGGTAGAATGAAGAACATTGCATTCATCCTGGACCCCGATGGGTGAGTTTATGTCTTGTGTTTTGAATAGAATGTGACTCATGTGTGGTTCAACGGATGTGTAGGTACTGGATCGAGCTCGTTCCTGGCTCACTCAAGCCCTAGGTACTTGACCAGAAGAAAAGATGGAGTGCGGAACTTGCTGTATAATTTGACATCATGGGCAATGAATTTGATTTGAGTTATTCCGTTGTTATTCCGTATCTGCGGATGGATGAACTCGACTCTCCGAACGGCTTCACCGTTACTATAGGCCAGTTCAGCTTCTGGGTCCTTCTGATTCGAACAGTGAGAAAATCTAATAGCGAAACCTACCGCCGGAATGAACCCATTCCGAACACGTGCACGGTCATCCAAGTTTCTACCTCTACGGGGACACTGTGACATGGTTTTATCCTGACCAAGTTAGATACAAGACCATTGGTGATTTCATGTGCGGATTCGAAAAGGAACTTAACTTTGGTTTACAAGTCAGACCACGACGGGGATCAACAGACTCGCACTGGCAGATAATGTAGGGATCATCAAGGCGTCCCGTAAGTCTCCTGTGAGCGGATATTATCGTTTGAAGCCGTCTCAAATGTATGACTGTCTTCTGTTCCAGAACAAGCTCCACCTCCGCGACCAGTGATCAGATGATGCACCTATGCTACGGAAGTGTAGGTCCGCTCCATCCGGTGCCACCACGTTCAAGTTTTTGGTTTCACGGTGCTCTTCGATGTCGCAAGAACTTACCACGTCCTGATCATTCGCGTTCTTTCAGATGGTCAGCTGCTCAGAACCTGTGGATTGCGCTACCCAGGTGTCCGTCCATCGCACCTATAAAACCCCATTGGCGACACCTACCTTGCTCCTCACAGTAACCAGGACGGGTGCATCATGTTGCCCCTTTCTAAAAACGCGCTGATCATTGCATGCTTACCATTATTGGCTCGCGCTCAGGTCTTCAGTCTTTCCGATCTCAACTGGACGCTTCGAAACCAGAATGGTTCTATTGTTGTCCCAGGCTCTTTACCGTCGCAAGCCCACCTTGACCTTTTCAAGGCTGGTGTGATCAACGATCCCTTGTTGGGTATTAACGGTGGAGTCGGAGTTTATCTCTTGATGGTGCTAGGACTAATTGACGTGGTACTACTCAGAGTATACAGAACGCTGGGTCGTGAATGACAATTGGACTTACACGGCCGACTTATCCCCGTTCACGCAACACTCTGAGCAGTCTGCAATTGACAGCTCGGAGAAGACACTCCTCGTGTTTTACGGTATCGACACCATTGCAAACATTGTTCGTAAACCCCTGTCGCACGTTCGTTTCGTGATGGTGACCTGATTTGATGCCTGTATCCTTTTTGTCTTTATCTAGACGTTCGCTGGTCATCCCGTTGCCTGGGTCAATAACCAGTTCAGGAGATACGTTTATGATGTATCTGGTTACCTCGATTCCCCCATCGACGACGATACGAATTTGACGATTGCGCTTGAGAGCGCGTGGTATTATGGTTTGAATGTAACCGCAAGACCTGATGCGGAGGTATTCCCGGATACTGCAAACGTGACTACAATTGACAACTTTGAGTACCCTAACGTTCGTCAATGGATTCGCAAGATAGATGATGACTTTGGTTGGGATTGGGTGAGTATGTGGTGGTAGTCCGTGTGGTGGCCTGGTTTCTCAACGTTCTCGTAGGGTCCGGCTTTCGTGCCTAGTGGTGTTTACAAGCCTGCGTACCTTGTCACGCTCTCTGAGGCGTCATCGATCTCAGAGTCTCCCGAAGACCCAACCTACCCCCGCATCAGCAGTTCCATCTTTTTGGACGAGACGTCTTTCGACATTTATAAAGCCAATCAGAATGTCTCGTATATTGACCAAACATCGGACTGGGTCGTCAATGTCACATTCGGCGTTCGCTCGGTCAAGGCATACGAGCAACCAAGGGTGATATTGACCATTCCGGAGCTCCACCTCCAATCGGAACCGTTGGACTTGGGTTCTATCCCTGCGAACACGGAGACGACGACGTACTTGAGTGTCGACTGGTCTATTCCGGACGAGATCCCTCAGAGATGGTATCCATACGACCTCGGCACACCGAAATTGTACAATCTAACGATCACGTTGATCCCGTTGGGTGTAGAAGGACAGGGTCCAAACGATGAGGCTATTACTCAGACCGTCACGACTGGTTTCCGGACCATTCAGTTGATGCAAACAGCGTATTCCGAGGAGGAGATCGTCTCGCGTGGTATTACGCCAGGTGATCAATGGCACTTCTCCATCAATGGTCAGACGTTCTTCAGCAAGGGCACGAACATCATTCCGTTTGATCCGTTCTACCCTCGTATCAATCCTGAGATGGTACGTTGGGTATTGGAGAGCGCTGTTCAGAGCGGTCAGAATATGGTACGTCATCAGTATCAATGTGAGTTGTCGATGGGAGGGCTTACACGATCAATGCGTTGATATCTAGCTTCGGGTTTGGGGAGGAGGTATCTACCAGCCCTCTGATACAGCTACGGCCGGCGGTCTTTACGACTTTTACTCGCTTTGCGACGAACTTGGTATTCTTGCTTGGTCTGAGCTCATCTTCTCGGATACATTGTATCCCATCAACTCCTTTCTTCTCGAGTCCGTCGAACCTGAAGTCAGACAGAATGTCCGCAGGGTTAACAGGCATCCGAGCAATGCACAATGGGCAGGCGGTAATGAGATAGAGGGTATGGTCATGAGCGTGAATACCTCTTTGGCAAATGGCACCCACTATCTGGATGAGGTGAGGGATATGCAATGGGCGCCTTCTTGGTTGATTTTTTACACTCAATCCATTGTTAGTTCGTCTATCTCTTCCAGGATTATCTTCACGACATCGTTCTCTCTGAAACGAAATCGGTAGGTTTTGTTGCGTTTGCTCTTGCGTTCGAGGGAGCTCATAATGGAGTCTGTAGGTGCCTTATACGGATTGTTCGACAACACACGGTGTGCTGAGTCTGGACCCGTATGTGTTGAGATTCGCAAATGGGACTCCGGGATACATCTACGGCAACACCGGTATGTTTTCGGCCCCAGGCATAGATCATGCGTGTGCTCATAGTTTTTCCAGAGCGATACAACTACGATGGTACCCAGGCATTCAACTTGAGCACATACCCGGTATCCCGGTGAGTCCCTAACGAATGTACGACTCGTTCGCTTCTCACTCCAAAATCCCAGATTCGTAAACGAGTTTGGGTGAGTTTTCGTGATGCTGTGAGCTAGCAGGATGGTGGGCTCACGCGTACGTGTTTTGAAAGCTTCCACTCTATGCCCTCGTTCTACACCTGGGAAGATGTCCTTGAAAACCCGGAAGACTTTGCGTTCAACTCGACGGTGGTCATGTCCCGGGATCACCACCCCCCAGCTGGTAGTCTTGCTTGGCCTAACCCCAACGCACCCCAAGGTCAATACCAAATGAGCAGCAGCGTCGAACTGTGGCTGCCCACCCCCGGGACCTCAGATTCGAATCAAACATTTGCACAGTGGTGCTGGAGCACCCAACTTTTCCAATCCATGAATATGGTCGCCGAGATCGCATGGTACAGACGTGGTGCCGGGATGGGAGAGAACAATCTCGGAAGTCTTGTCTGGCAACTCAACGATATCTGGCAAGGTGTCAGTTGGTGTTGATGCGGAGGCTCAGTTGACATGGTATGATTGGAGTGGCCATGCGTTGACAAGTTCGACGTCGTCGTTCTCGATTCCTGCGCTCAACAATTCGTTGGTGTATGAGGGAACGGGATTGGACACGATTCTTCCTGCTGGATATAATGCGACGGATGTGTGGCTCCTCATGAACATCACTGCGCAAGTAGAGGACGAAACGGTGACGAACGAAGCGTATGTGAGTACCGATTCCAGTGATTGGATGACCTCAGGCTCGTTTTTTTCCTGACCCTATCGCACAGTTCACGCCTACTTCGCTCGCCTATGCCAACCTCGTCGATCCAGAGATCGCGGTGTCAGCGAGTGAGAACTTCATGTTCACGCTCTCAGCCAAAGGTGGCGTCGGTGCGTGGACCTGGCTCGACCACCCCCAGGGTACCGTTGGCTATTTCGTAGACACGACGACTGGTCGTCCGTCAAACGGATATTACCTCGTCCCCGGCATTGATCGTACTGGTGAGTGCATATGGCAGTGTTCTGGCTAGGTAGAGGCTAGGAACTGAACTGACCCGTTCTCTCTGCATTTGTAGTGCAATTCATTCAGAATACGCAATTGTCCTCGGTACAGAATCCAGATCCGGCAGATTTTGTCTTGAGGTCACTGTGGAACAATACTCATATTTGAGAGGCGATGAAATTACACGCGCGCGAGTTGTACTACCATGTCATTGCCACTCACCATTTTGACGAGGACGTATATGCACCGAGCACAAGTCGTAACAAATCAATTGAATTAAATCCGTTGCAAACTTCTGAGTAGGAAAGCATTTCAGTGTATTCACCCCTCGCGGTCCTCATGCCACAGGTGAAACTGTGTGGACGTATGCTAGTCGTTCGCCTTCTTTGGTAAACTCACATGACAACGTGCATATACATGTGAGCACGACTACGCCGCACGGATCTTGAGAATGGAAGAATGAATAATTGATCATCTTCAATAATCACATTTGAGATAGAAGGCGCATGTGTGAACCTTCAGTTGTTAGTATCACAAGTGACTCAGAATGTCAAGTGACTGACTCCGTTTGTTCACTGCCAATGTTACCACTGCCAATAAATTAGCGGAGAGAATCGATGGGTACGTGCTGTCCGTCAGGCTCACTATAATGTTCGAGTTGAAACGATCACGTTCGCCACCGATGGCTGGGATATGGAACCAACCGATGGTGGTGGTTCGATGGTGACGGTGTGGAACAACGTGAAGAGAGTCCGTCGAACTTGGATGGTATGCGGACCACGCGACAGATGTCAGGCTCAGTGTCAATGTTCAAAAGATCCTGTCTAGAAGATGTCAGTGTAACTGTTGCCACCGGTCGTCGTCCCCTTGGAGAATTTGAACAAGACGTTGTAAAGATACTCTCTACTTCTTCCGTCACAATTGAATGAGCTACAATCCTTATACGTACCAACGATGGTGTCAGACGCCTTGTCAGATCAATTCATTCAAGCAACGTCACATCCATCTATATCACTATATTATCCCATGCAAGGTATAATCTAACGCTGTCCGTAAGTAAGTCAATCCACCATAAGACAAGGAAGTCACAGGAGAACATGAAACAGTACAAAAATCATTGATAAACCTCTGACAAAAGCCAATTCCAGAAAGAGTCCTTGGCTAATGCAAAATCCGAGGTACCCATACTTTCGCCCTCGCGAGCGCATCCTCCCCGAGATGGATGCTGGTAGCAGTGCCCAACCCACCTGACGCCACCTTCACCTGACGCTTCCTACCACGTAACCACGCGAAGCACCCACACGGAGCAGCTTCAAGTTCGAGAGGCTGCAATGCCCGTGTCTTGATCGTCTTTTGGATCTTCTCGACTGCGTTGTCTGCCTCTGTATTTCCTGTCTGTGGAAGGGCACGTATGACCACCTGGAGCTTCCCGAGGCGATCGATGCATTCATTCCACCATTGCTGTGCCGCCTCGTCCGTTGTCGCGTCCTTGACAATGACCAATAGAGGCGTCGTGTCTCCACCACACAACCTATGGAAGGCAGAAATCCTCTCCCAGCATTCCTCGTGGCCAGTATAGATTGACACACAGAAAATTAGAAGGTGTGTTCGAGGGAGAGCTTGTTGATCACTATTGAAGCGGGCGCCTTCTGGAAACAGCTGGTCGTCATGGATGCGATAGACGCTAAGATGAGAGCCTGCGATGTCCATTGGACGACCCTCAAAGCCGGGTTTGTCTCTGGGGGTTACCATGGGCTGTAGTCTTTCTTCGGGCAGGTCATACAGGGCAACGATCGGGGTTAGCGGGGATTTGGTTTTCTGTTTCATTGTCGCTCTGACGTCAGCGAGCGCGGCTGAGACCAAACCGTGTTGCTCTGCTGTGCCAGTGCCTTTGTCGCGTGAACACATCTCTGCGATCATTGACAAGATGGCCCGTTTCGACTCCTCAGAACGCTGTTTGACTGTTGGCGTGTCACCAGGTTGAGTCTCCACCGTCGTGACGCATGCATGTCCATCGAAATGCATCCTGAGCCCCCCAAATTCTGCTTTGTTAATGGTCCACTAATCCTCCATCTCTCCGTCTTGATACTCTAACCCGGTCGCAACTAGTACGATCGGTACCTTCTTCTGACAGATGGCGGAATAAAACAGGTTGTAGTTGGTGAGTAGTGCCTTGCGGTGACGAGACGCCCTGACGCAGTATATCAGGAGGTGGATTCCATTTGCTTCGGCCAGCTCTTTCAGGAAACATCTTAAATTGTCTTCGGCTTTCTTCGTTGGAACCGCTCCATGAGAACCTTCATCGAGGCCAGAGGTATCCCAAAAAGCATATGTTTCGTTGCCGTCGTCTAAGTCGTATCTCTTGTGCTCGAAAGTGCATCCTGTGATGTCATTTGACGTGGCAGCGATTGACTGACCAGCGATCAAATTGATCAGGGAGCTTTTGCCTACGCCGCTCTCGCCGAAGACGACGACATTCTTTGGGTATTTACCACTGAGTTGCTGAAGACGCGAGGAATAGTTAACTTTCCTTGTAGAGAGGGGGGGGGGGATAACACACACCAATGTACTAGCGCCTCTATGTTGAACCATCGAGTGACCGAGAGACGACGTGGGCATTGTTGGTTTGGTGTTTCCGACAGATAAGGTGTCTCTTTAAAGCTGTATAGGGCCCCACGTCCGAACTCAGATTACACTCATGGGCGGAGCTTTTCTGAACTGGCAAAGAGGTCACGGAGCCATATTCTAGAAGAAAATTTCAACACCAGCAGCGCAGTATCCAGGCGTAATATGGCTGCGGCGAGACCAAGGAGTTTGCGCTCGATTGAAATTCGGACGATGAACAATTGAAACCTGATAGTATCGTCGACACGTTGTAGTGGATAATTGAGGCTTACACATGCAAAATTTGGATTCCGACCTTATAGAACTTGCAAGACACCGCCAAAACGTTGAATGGCATAATTAAAACGTCAGATCAGAGTCAGAGGAAGACATAGATGGTGGGGGGTTCGGACGGCAGTGAATGAATCCCGAACTTTCAAGAACAACCATGTGGCCGTGCTGCCAGATACGGTTATGATCGTCGCGCCGACGTAGTAGAACGAACCAGTGTGAAAAGAGGAAATGGACGTCCTCCAGCACCGTCACGGTAGGCAGCGCACTCCAAGAGACTACCAAGCTGATCGTTATCACTGCAGAATGCTGGCAATACATCCCCTGTTCAGAGTCTTCGATTTCCATTATTATATTGCAAAGAATACACAGAAATTCGCAAACACGCATCTGATCTCTCGAGAAAAAGAGCAAAAGAAATAGAAAACGCCTCTGAAAAAACCGGAGAATGGAGGCGAAAGCTGAGGGTGAAGGTATGGGTGGAATAAATATATGTACGAAGCATACGTCGACGAACCCCCAAATTTTTTGACAGTTACAAGCTTGATTCATTGCTGCACAGTGAAAGAAGAGGAGAAGGGAAAAAGATCAGAGAACAAAACCGAAAGCAGAACAATGTGAACGAAAAACGTGCGCAAATATCTTCACGTGAAGGAAAAGGAAAAGAAATAATGTAGGTCAACATCGCACCAAAGACGAAAGCAACCCCAGCGTCCGTTCATCAAGTCCCCCCTGTATCTGGAATGCCCCTACCCGGTCCACGAGAGCCCGCATCGCGAGCGCAGACGCCGCGTTCTCGAGTCGTGTAAGTAACGAATCAAGAAGCATCACGATCTCGAGTTCGTTCATCTTCTCGTGCATCGGTGGGAGTAGCTGATCAGGATCACCATACATATAACCAGGCGCGCAACACTCCTCCAAAAACCCTTGTTCTCTTCCCTGTGGCGGAGATTGAGGCGGTGGCAGTGACTGTGGTCCTCCACTCTCCTTACGCCTTGGATACTCCCTGAAAATCCGTCCACTCGCCAACGCCTCGAACCTCAGACACAACACCGCCAACTCCCTCACCTGAGCAACGCTCCACTGCACTTTCGCCAGCGAACTCCTCACAGCCGACCCACTCACCGCCGATCCCCCGCTCAGATCCAAATCCTGCCGTCCCGCGACCGACCCAGGATATATAAGCGACACCATCTCAGGAATCTCCAACCCCTTCAGCTTAAGCTCGCCAACGGGTATCACCTTGATGTTCATCCGCTTGATCGCATCGACCGCCTGAGCTGGTTGGAAATCAGAGTACTCCGTGTCAGGTCCCATCTTCGTGACACTGGCATTGATCTCTCGAACAACATCAGCACTGCACATAATCTGCCCACCAGCAGCGCTACCACAGATACGTGCAGCACGGATGACCATCGGACCAAAGTAATCCATCCGGTTCGTGATCGGGTCAGGCTCGCATACCGGCGTGCCACAATGCATACCCATGCGAACGGAAAGCCCCCGCGCGATCAAGTTCCCCTCCGAATCCCACACTTCCTTGCCCTCCTCGCATTCAAGAATCTCCAAAGGCCAAGGCTCGTGGAGCAACTGAACCTGCACAGTCAACGACCACCACAACGCTGCCAAGGTCGTAGGGAATGAGCACATGAATGCATCACCCTCCGTCTTGACCACATACCCCCCGCATATTCGCAGTTGTCGACGAAGCAGGCTGTTATGCAGACGCATCGCATACGTCATACCCGGATTCGCCTCCCATAGCTGCGTCGAGTTGCGAATGTCGGTAAACACAAGACACAGATGGCCTGTCGGAGGAGACACCTCGTCCACCAATCGTGCGATCGTCCGGTCCGCGATATCCGACTTCTTGGCTCCTCGCTTCTTCAACGAGCTATACGAATCTGGGTCAAGCAGGGATTCAGCCATCGGTTGTTTCTTGGGACGGAACAAGTCTGCGACACAGATGACCATGATCATCGTGCTCCCATCAGACCCATAACTAATGGCAAAGTCCCTCAGCTTCTGCGCAGCGATCATCGGGTCCGCTATCTCTGTCCGCGCAATATCCACCGCTGTCTGGTACGAGATATAATCCCAAAGTCCTCTGTTTCCTATGATCACAAACTCGTCCTGTTCTTCTAGCTGGTGGTCGACATAGTCGGGACGAGCGTTCACGACGGGAAAGTGGTAAAAGAACCCGAACGATCGTGACGTGTCGATCTCCTCGTGAACGAGACCTTTGGGAGATATCCAACCCTCAGCCATCCGTATACGTTCCGCTTCCTTGCGGTCAAAGGGATCATGCTTTCGCGAGATGAGATGTGCAGCACCCTGCCTGGAAACGACCGCGAGAGCATCCCCGACATTAGCCACGTGCAACATCTTTCCGATGAAATACAAGACAATAGCAGATGCTCCCGCACGGATGTACGACCCGTCAAACGAGTTCGCACCAGCCGTCGACGCGCTGACCTGGGACATCTTCCTCGTCGAGCTATTCCCCGAATACAGCGCATCGTGAACCTCCTTGTTGAGTTTCAGGAACGTCCTCCGAAGAGCATCATGCACAGTCTCGCCTCTCGCCTGATCGATCTGCCCTAAATGAGAACTGAACTGTGGCAGGAAGTGATCATGGAGATATTTGGACAGATAGTTATTACTCTGAGGTGCTTCGGAACGACCAAACATGCCAAAGACCGCTTCATCTTGGTGTCCTCTGAACTCTGGCTGGACAAGATCGAACATGGTGAGGTATCCAGCACTCCCGAGGTTATCTGCAATCCCGTACGACATCTTGTTCACTTCGGAGAGTGAGGTTCGGACTCGTCGGTCCTCTGTTTCCTCGGGGATGTTAGGAAGAAAGGTGGTCGTGACATCCATGAGACCAAGGACACGCAAGGAGGTCAGTTCGGAGAAGTCGGCTAGGAGATCGTGTCTACTCTCTGCACGATCTAAAGGGTTCCGTGAAACAGGATGGTCAGGCTTAATCTCGAGCCTCTTGTTTCCCGACAGGTTGAGATACTTGAGATTTTGATTGAAATTCCTAGAATTCGATGATCAGCGCCCCACTCAAAGGAAACATAGAACACGAAGGAAAGCTCACCAATTCCAATCAAATTCCCAGTTGTTAATATTATACCTCAACATATTACTCCCAACATCGATCACCGTCAAGCTTTGCACCTTGCCCAACTCCTGAGGAAGCGTCTGCAGCTTATTCCCATTCAAGAACAAGACGCTCAGTTTCGTCAACCTCGGCAAATCCTCGGTCGGTATGCTCGTCAGATGATTGCCGCTCAGATAAAGTTCTTCAAGTTTCGTGAGATTGCGGAGGAAGTTGGATGGTATTTCTTGGATCTCGTTGAAGGATAGATTGAGGACACGGAGTTCTTTGAGGATGGCGAATGGTGGGAGGGAGTCGTCAGTGAGTCGGTTCTCGCCTACGTAGAGTTTCTCAAGAGAATAGGCGAGTGGCGGGGAAGGTCGGGCGTATGAGGAATGTACAGTTGCATTCGAGGGTCTGCGTGATATCTGAAAATGCGTCCGTGGCCCTGGTGGAGAACCTGGTACTTCAAGGGATGTACCGGGGATAGGGGGAAGGACAAAAGAGGTGCCTGGTGGGTCATGCCAGGTTTTGAGCAGGTTGGATGTCACGTTGATCAGGGTCAGCGATGAACAATTCCATAGAGAAGCGGGTAGTGCGGTGAGACTGTTGTTATGGGCATCAAGCATTTCGAGTCGCTGTAGTAGGCCGATGGACTCCGGGAGAGTGTCGAACTGATTGTCAGAGCAAGAAAGTGTGATAAGATGGCTCAGTTCCCCTAGTGATTCAGGGAGGGATTTAAATTGATTGTGGTCTAGCTTGAGATGTTGAAGAGCAGAAAGGTGGCAGAGAAGAAAGTCGTCAAACGAAGATAATTTGGCATGCGAGACGTCGAGGGATGTGAGAGCAAAGGGATTTAAACCTGAGGGAACAAGTTTGAGGAGCGTAATATCGTTATAGGATACGTCAATTGTTTCGATACTGTGTGGCCCATGAGAGAGGTCGAGTGCGTGCACGACATTGTGGTCCGCTAGGAGCCTCACAAGTCGTGGAAGCGTACGAGCAATAGACAGGTCAGCTATATTATTTCGTCGACAATCAAGAACCCGGAGGCTGGTCAGCTGCGAGCACTGTTCAGGAAGTCTGGATACCTGGTTTCCAACGAAAACGAGGAACTCGAGAGCAGTTAGTTGGCCAATCTCTTCGGGAAGTTCCGTAATCATGTTGAACGAAATATCAAGATCGCGGAGAAGAGGCATCTCGCATATGACGGGAGGGAACTGGCTGAACTTGTTGTT
This sequence comes from Chalciporus sphaerocephalus, assembly GCA_038094055.1. Classification (NCBI taxonomy): domain Eukaryota; kingdom Fungi; phylum Basidiomycota; class Agaricomycetes; order Boletales; family Boletaceae; genus Chalciporus; species Chalciporus sphaerocephalus. Next base: position 285,321 of record JBBPTH010000011.1, read on the forward strand.
GGAGATATTAAGTGTTTTGAGCATTTGTAGCCGGGGAAAATACCAAGGGAGCTGCTCCATCCGGTTATTCTGAAGCTTCAAAATGCTCAGCTCGGGTATACGATCAAGGTCGGCGTCATCGAGGTCAACGATGCGATTACATGACAGATCAAGTCGATGCAAGCTGACCGAATGTCGGACACTTTGCGGTACTTTCTTCATCGCCATGCTGGCTAAACGAAGTTCGCGTAATGTGACACAAGACTGAACGAAATCGAGTGGTATTTCAACCATAGGGTTTCGAGAGAGATTGAGGTAAACAATAGATGCCGCATTTTGATGGAAGATGATGGGTATTGTGGGTAGACCACGCCCTGTGAGATCTACGTACTCGAAGCCGTCTATGATGAGATCTTCCGCCGCTGGACCAAGGAGCTGGCTTTTGTATACAAACTTCAGAAGGAAGGTCATATCTTCTGCAGCCAGATAGTCAAGACTGTCAAGTTGGTCATATCCAGCTTGTTCCAGTCGTCTACGTGTGATTGCTGCAGGCCGTTCGGTTGGTGCTAGCATTCGCTCTCTTCCACGTTCCTTGAGATACAACTTATGGGTCTCACGCTCGTTTGCACGCAATACCTTGGCGTTAAGCGAAGGTGTAAGGTCTGCGACGGTTGCATGTGGGGGTATCTGGGCAACGTGGTATGAACCATTGGCACGGTATATCCGAACCAGGACGACCTTGTTCGAGGAGGCTGATGATGTTGGTTTATGGGCATGATGTGTTTTGCGACGCATCCTTTTCTTGGCCGTAATATCGGTGACAGTGCAGGAATCATCGGGTACCCGGGAAGTGCTGGCAACAATGCTTTCCTCCGAACTCGAACTTGCACCATCCGCAGGAGCGTCTGCATCACCTTTTTCCACGGCCCAACTTTCGGGAGCGGTCCATTCACGTTCTGCCGAACTTCCGACCTCCGTATCGAGGTCATGAGGCCCGACTACTGTCCTGGGAGATATATTCCGCACGTCATGTTGGAATCTACGGAAAGACGGAGGAGTGAATGGATTGGGATTTGTGAACATGGATAAGGAGGGAGATGGTGGAGTAAATCCAGATAAGCTGACGCTACTGGAATCGAGACCGCTTGATGGGGATGCACTGATACGGCCATTTAACTGGTTTGAGAAATTCATGTTGACGATGTCTTCAATATGTGCAAAATCAGTATCGATTGTGAGCAAAGGCTCGTCCTTTGGAGGAGGAGGAGGAGGTTTATTGAGGGTCCGAGTTCGCTTGCGAGATCTGTCTTTTCCATCTTTTTCCTTGTCTTTCTTCGGAGGGGTAGGTAGGGGAAGGGTTTCGGTGCTCGGATCGAAAGGGGTCATGTAAGTGTGTACGGAGAGTTGAGAGGGAAGGGATGGGATGGATGAAAGTGTGGACATGCTATCGTTCAAGTCGGATGCAAGCTTTGAGCGGGAGCGCTTTTTCTTCATGATCATGTCACTGAAGACCTTGAGGGAAGCTTTCCCCTTGCGAACATCGTTTGTAGACATGTCGGATACGGAAGGGACATAAGTGTCACTCATGAAAGACTGGGAGTCGCTTGGTCTTGACCTGAGGGAAGGAGTGGAACTCCCAGACGTGCGGGTGAAAGGAAGGGACGGTTTGTATGCAAAACCGAGTGAACGTTTTGCGGGCGGGGGGGACTGTGATGGGGAAGAGAGCATTGGGCGTGAGTACACGGAAAGAAGAGGAGGAGGAATGGAAGGTGTGGAAAGGAAAGACTCACATTACCCACAGGTTCCGACCAAGGAGAGATATCGGGATTTCGACCCGTGGAAGGGCGAGGCGCATCACAGAGTTCGTCCGGATACACAGACAACACAGCAAGTGACGACTCAGCGAGGGCATCCGTCTCGACCAACTTGAACGCCTCGTAGTCGACGAGACTATCAGCACTACCGTCCATGCGTTCTAAGTGGCCGTCCGAGCGAGACATGGTCGTTGTGATAAAAAATCGAGTTTAGGCTGGACTCATAGCCTCGGATGGTGTGAGCAGATATACCAGCTGCACCAGACGCTGACCTGGCGGACTGACTAGTAGGGCTACCAGTAGTACCGTAGCACTTGCTAACCTTGCTCCGCTGACAGTCCACTGCCATTCTCGGCAAGACGTTGTTCTCCTCGGCCTCGACAAATCCGGACATTAGTCATCACGGCCTGCATTCTCTTTATGGTAGTATTTCGGTCCACTGCCATCGCAACTCAAAACGAGGGTAATAATAGACAGCGACAACTGTCCAGTCCACTCGCAGCCGTTGTTCCATAGTATTCCCCCCTTCATTCAAGTCCTCCATGTTGCCGTCGTCAGCGACGATGTTGGCAGCAAGGGCAGCCGCTTCAACCACCGCTGTCTCTACTACCATAAAGCTACCTTCTAGTCTAAAGATCGTTGGTATCGTTCTCGCCATCGCCAGTGGAGTCCTCATTGGCTCTAGCTTCGTCTTCAAGAAGAAAGGTCTTCTACGCTCGCAGGCCGGGCATACAGCCGGAGAAGGTGTCGCTTACCTCAAATCGGTTAGTTCTCTCCATATGACCCATACATCCAATGCTCACCGCTCCGTAGCTATTATGGTGGACAGGCATGATAAGTACGTTTCCCATTCATTCCATCACAAACAGACATACAACGTGTCACATTCACAGTGATGATCTGTGGAGAACTTTGTAATTTTGCTGGTGCGCATATATCCATCTCCAATGTTATCTTCTCGCTCAGGCTTGCCATCAGCATACGCCTTCGTTGAAGCTCTTGTTGTTATACGTGGTTTCCCCCTATGATATAACTCGGACCAACGTGTTTCCACGATACACCCATGGGGGCACTGTCCGTTGTAATCAGTGCTATCATGTCTTCCATATTCCTCAACGAGAAACTCACATTCTTCGGCTGGCTCGGATGTTCCCTTTGTATTGTACGTCTCTTCTCTTTTTCTCTCCTCCCTTCTTATTCTTTCATCCAGATTGGTTCCGTCATCATTGCGCTCAATGGTATGCCCTTGCTCAGTGATTCCAACAGCGTACCTCACATTTTCACTAGGTCCTCAAGAACAAACCCCTTCGGAGATTGAAGCATTCAAAGAAATGTTCATTGCGCCTGGATTCCTCGCATACATTGGTGTACTCATTACCATCGCGTTGAGCATTATCTTCTATTTTGGTCCCAGGTCAGTCTTCATTGCCGTCACATCTTTTGTTCCTTCATCTACTTATTCGACAATCAGGCATGGGAAGAAGAACATGATATGGTACATCACTGTATGTAGCACCATCGGTGGTATCAGTGTGAGCGTCACCACTGGACTTGGGGCTGCTATCGTGGCAACTGCGATGGGCTATAACCAGGTACATACACATACGATGATCTGGATGACCTTGATTTTTGACATGAGTCTAGTTCAATAACTGGTTCATCTTTTTCTTGATAGGCTTCGTAGTCGTAACATTGTGTGAGTTTCTCACAACGCAAAGGCTGTGTTCGATTCTTGACGATGTGTAGTGACAGAGGTGTATTATTTGAACGTTGCGCTTGCACTGTTCAATACTGGTACGTCGTCTTCATTCGCCTTCACGCATGTATGCTAATTGTTACTGCAGCGATGGGTAATTTAATTCCTTCTCCGCACTTGATCCATACTAACATCTTATCAAGTAACCCCCACGTACTACGTCTTATGTGAGCGTCCCGGTTAGCGTGCTCCATTGACTTGACTGCTAACCATTGCCACATTTTCGTTCTGTTCGATGGTGACCACCATTGTACGTCCCGCCATTTCTATTGTTCCTAATTAACTCAAATCCATTGTACAAATCAGGTTCTCTTCCAAGGTCTCTCTGCCCCTGTCTCCCAGATTATCACCTTGGTGTTGGCGTTCATGACCATCTGCGTTGGCATAACGATCCTTCAAATGTCCAAGATCGATCCTGAGAAACTCACATCTTTGGACAGACGGTCAACGCTCCTTCTCACTGCCGCTCGTGCTCATACAGAACAAGCCGCGACAATTGACCTCGACAATGTTGACGAGGAGAAAATTGGACTGGAAGAACCAGGTATCGACGCGCTTCGTGGCTCGTTCGGTACAGTTGGGAGCATCCTTCGTGCTCGCAGTTCGAGACGCCTCAGCCAATCTAGTCGCTCTACAAGTTCCGCGGCACGCGTGCGTGGGATGGGCGTTGGAGGGGGAATGGTTGGAAACCTCGACGGGTTGCCTTTTAATTCGCTTCAGCATTTAGATCATTCATACGACGGGCTACAACGACACGCTTTGTATGACGCGCCGATGCCCTCGGCGCGTGGCGACTCTACGGATCGTGACTCTGAACTCACTGCATCTTCCACGCAAAGTCCACGTCGGACGACGATCAAATTTGGTGCGCAAGATGTCGTCCATTCGTATGCACCTGCTGGAAGCCGCACCACTCCGGCTGTTCATGCGTTGCGCAGCACAGTGGTCCCTGCCAATCTCGACACGAAAGCACCTATTTCCTTCCTATACCCACCAACGTCCAACGCCAACTCAACGCCGATCCCACTTCTTCCACCCCCTCCCGAAGGTGAACGGAGTGTTCCACTGTCACCTCAGACCCCCAACGGTATCCAATCCATCCCTCTTCCTCGTCGCGGTAACGATGAGCCTTTCGCGCCAGTGACTTCCCGATTCTCGTCAGCAGATTCCGCAAGCGACCCATTCGAGACGCCAAATACGCCGTCTATGTCAGCTTTCCCATCCTCTGCCAACCTCCTCATGAACACTTCCTTTGTCGATGTCGGCGCAAGCGTCAATGCCACCAGTGCGTTCCAATCACCGATAGCACCATACTCATCTTCAACGACGACCACGACGAGCTCAGTGAGCGATGCCACTATACGTGCCACCCCTGTCTCTATACATACAACCACTCCTCGTCCAAGTCAGGATTCAGAGTCTGCCCGCAGCGGTGCAGGTGGTCGGCGGAGCAGTTCAACATCTCGATCGCGAAAATATCCCAAAGGTGTCGATGACGCCGAGGAGAGACTGAGTTTATTTGCTCAATCTACATCTCCTGTGGAAGAGGAACCGGAGGTGAGTGAGAACGAGGGGCATGGGAGTTCGGAGGGTGCGAGCTACGCTGGCGTGCGACTCGTACAACCAAGCTCGAGTTCGCGTTTGGGAGGGCGATTTTGAGTGATGTGAGGGGTATAAGATCAGGTGTAAGGAAGGAGGGGAACTAGAGGTTGAGGTACGGGGTCGATCTGCGTGCGGATTTAATGCGATTACAAAGGCAAGGTTGGGTGTAGAGGACTCCAGAGAAGGAGGGGAGAGGAGACGCGATCTCATTAAGGGACCCTGGTTCACTCTGAGCATCGAGCGTCGGACATCGAAGCGTTTTCTCCTCACTTCTCACTTCTCTTTCTCACTTGACCTTCCTTTGTGACATTCTTCATCCTTTCCTTTTTTTTTTACCATGGACGGGACTCTAGAAGACTGGTTTAAATGTTTTTTTTTGTTGAATTATCTTCTTTCTCCTCGACCTCTCTCCCACCTTTTTTTACCCTTGACTTCCGAGCGTAACTCGCATAATGTATGTATACGGTATGAACGGTACGAATATAATTTATAAATCTCGGAGTCGATGATCAAGATACATGTGTGTAGGCTGATGTATATCATTCCACTTGTACTTGCTGCGCAAGCATCCCGAGGCCGAGTGCGCAGTCGTCCGACGCCGTGGCATGACAGGCACCGTCGATGTCAACTTCAAGCCTTGTGATAAGTACACGACACCGATATCACACAGCTTATCTTTCAAATCATGTTGTGTTCCTGAAGGGTTTCAGAGTGGATGAACAGGGTTACAGGAAACATGACGACAAGATGACATGTAGAGCATGTCTACCAGAGTGTCTCATTCTCACTGGTGCGCCGACATTTTGCAACACGTACGTTGGAATAGCTCCAAGGATACCAAACACGCCAGTATGAAGTATGAACTGCTTCAATCCCCTGTCTTTTCAGACTGACACTTGAACGCGATGATCCGATCGTGACGACGGGACAGGGACACAGTCAGTGAATCCAGTACAGACGACGACCATCTGAGACACCGGTGCGTCACAACGTGAGCAACGTGGAGAGTACAAAGTGGATCATCACAGTGCCAAAATTTCGAGAAGGAGGTAAATGTTTGAAGCCATCCGATGGACCCATGTGCATATGCACATGAGTCATGAGTCATGCATGACATCCAGGACACTGGCATTGCCATTGATCTCGGTCTCTTATCAATGGAATCGATGCCGAACGCTTTGATTGTTAGGTAGGCGGGAGTGTTCCGTGGAAGATGGAAATTGCAACATTGAACGTTGAGCGTTGAACGTTGACTGTGGCCGTAAATGTGAAGAGGATCCAAGTCGGAGATAGTGATATTGGAGAAGGTGATGACGGTGATTGGGAGAACGAGAACGAGAGAGACATGTGAGAACGCCACTATCACCATCACGAACTTCATCGGTGACCAGTCTTACCAGCCATATAGGCATCTGGTAACGTTCCAAGATGTCAGGGATGTGGCGAGGGTACTGTTTTGAAAACGTCCCTGTCTGACCAGCGGGTCTCGTGAGAACGAGAGACAAATACATGGTCATTCATTCGAAACATCCATGGATCCATACACAGGAGCAAAGAATACGCACACCCACTCGTACCCACACACATCCACCGGGCACAGCGCCGAGTCTTGGATTGCCGATATCCATCACGTTGGGGCACAGCACAGCAAATCTGCGCTGTGCAAAGTAAACCGCCAAGTTGGAGTTCGCAGAAAGACGGCCGACTTCGAGGGGTGGGAATGTCCATACGTTCCACGCTCTTGGCTGGCTGGCTTAATACGTAAATTGGGCTGGCAGCGTGTGTTTGATAGGCTCGTGTGGGCCGTATCAGCTATTGACATGACCCGTGGCCGCTTAATTGCCCGCTTGCCCGCACACATGCCCACGTTTTCGTCAGCATGAATGACGGTAGCGGGGACGAAGTAAAGGATCCTCGACGGTCTAGAAGATGCTATACGCGACAAGTCGGGGGGCGAGTTGGCGGTGAATGTACGGTTTTAGGCAAAACGACGTCACGACGTCTTCTCTCACACTACACCTAGAAGACGGGGCAAAATCGTACACGACCACACAGTTCAGAGCCCCTTTTTCAGCCAAATTTAGTTCCTCGGTAGCTCACCAAGTTGCCAATGACTGAAATAGAAATGGTTGTGACGAGATGGAGACTTTGAGGAAGCACAAGGTTTTGGACGACTTGTTTCATTCTGCATTTGGTATAGGTGAGTCTGCCTCGTTATTGTCGTAGAGTTGAATAGAAGGCTGGGGTGGGAAATTGATCACTGAACTGGGGTTGCGATCCATACTGGAGTTGGATGTGCTCTGCAAGTTCTACTTGATGCCGGTGAGGACTTGAGAGGGTTTTTTGCGATTCTCCCGAACGCTGCCTCACCGGCAGACTCGAACGAAAGGTCTCAAACAGTATGACGTCGCTGATAACGAGAGCTCCAGAAGGGGAAGTCAGTCAACTGGTATCATGTAATATGGGACGACTCATCGCGGTGTTCTAAGAATCACCAGTTTCCCGAACATCGCTGGGGATCCCGACATATTGGGCGTTGGTAATGACTGGCTTAATTAAAGAATATTGTACGAGGGATCTGGTCCCGTGAAAGATTGGACTGCGCGGCGCAGTAAAGCGTGTCGAGATGTGAAGATGAATCTATGAATTCCGAGCACCGTGGGGTGAGGAGGGAAGAGTACATGGTGCTCGTATGGACAATCAGATGCCTACCGCAACGTCAGGTAAATGAAGATGAGAGCGACGATAACTGACTACACGTGCTGGGGAACATAAAGAGTCACATGAGCCCCAGAGAACACGAGTGCAACAGTTCAGTGAGCATGGGAAGGAATCGAGGTGAAGCCTCGTGTGTGCGGGGTAGAGATTCGTGCGGGGAAAGAGAGGGGGGAATGCTGGATAGATGTTTACCGTGACAATTTTCAGGCTGCCGTGGGTCCGAAGAATTGTGCAAAATTGATATGCAGTGCGAGAAGAACAATGTACGATGACCTGAGAGGGTTGTACTAGCTGTACTGTACCGTCTGCTATTAGTATTTGCTGTACGAGACTAATGTGGGTCCTTCTGTTTTTGTTATTTACCTCACTGACAAGTACTGACAATAGTGGTGCTGTCGGCAAGGAAGCGCCGACAAGGACAATCGGAGCGAGTGAAGCTCGTGTACGGAAAATGCTGTTTTCCGCGCTCCAACCCGAAAATTTTAGGTGCCTGTGAGAGCCAGCAGGCGAAGGTTCCGAAGGTGATCTTATTATAAGAACGGCTCGTTCTGTCGTCTCTTCCTTTACCTTGCGCCCTGCTCTTTTTATCGGTCTAATCGATTGCACTTGCTCTTTTTGTGCACCTCCTTTTCTGCTCACTCTCTGCCAGGTCAAGAGGTATATAACCCTCCAGGATCTCTCCCCCATCTCTCCTCCCTCCCGCAGCCCACCTCAGCCTTCCATTCCCGGACCTATTCCACCCTATCCCTGACCTACTTCTACCCTCCCCCCGTACTGGGTCCTCATGACAGAGTACGACTACTCCCCCGCCGCATACGAGCGGTATCTCGCTCAGCAGGCCAGGGTGTCTAACTGGGTTGAAGACACCGTCCAACAGTCACATGCCTACTCGAACCCGTTTATACTCTCTCCCACTCTCCGGGATCGCACCTTCTATGACGACCCAGACGATCGCTCAGCCACACCTCCCTCATCAAGAGGTCAGGCGACGGTAGACCCATATTCCTCTGGTTCTTCTCGGCCTTCTCGGTCTCGAACGAGGTCATACGCAGAATATCCTCGACAGGCAGACTACGACCGCGGCTCAAGGCACCGCAGTCAATCCCATTCTCGCTCAGCCCAAATCGTATATCAGCCGCATGGCTCACAACCCTACGTCTACCCCCAGCCTCATGTCATACCTCGGACACCGGCGCCAACCCGGACACAGACCGCTCCTATCTACCAATACCCTGCCAACCACACTCATAGTCCGAGTCGCCCTGTATACGTCTCTCAACCGCCACCTGGACAAATATACCATCTTTCTCCCGGACCCGGCGAGACTTTCCACGTACCCCAGGACCAATTTTATCGCCGCACTTCACAAACTCGCCATCACCCTTCAAAGCCTCCATCATCACAGCCATACCTCCTCGTTCAGGGTGGCGGACCAAAGGCGGAGTATAAGCGCGGCGTGCGTCCTAATTCTCTTCACGTGCCAGTGCTCGTGCTGATTACGCTGTTTTTGTTCATCCGCGTCGTGTTTACCTTGATGTGCACCTTGAACGGCCGTGATTACGATGATTTTTAATCACCTGCTCCATTCGCTTGGTTCGCGACTCCACACCCTCTGCTTGCGACGTTCAGCCTCCAATACATGCACCAATACCAACAAAACCCCATGGCCAACAACCCTTGCTGAAGCGTCTGTTGGGTTTCGTAACCATGTCTCCCGTCGGCGGTCGAAGCGGGAATGGACGAGGTCCAAGAGGCTCTACGTACTAAGCGGGAAGGAATCAGTCCGATGGAGAAGATTGATGGAAGCTCATTACGCTTGATGCCTTCTCAACTCCATTCTCGCCTCCGATTTCTCTTTCCCTCCTATTCTCAATCACCCCATTTCCAAGTCGTCTAGATATGACACATGAACCCACCGACACGCATTGTACATGAACTCTCACGATTCCCAAGCATAGACACCATCGAAGCGCGGGTCGCTCTATATCCTGTTCTTCACGATCATGTCCCGTTCAAAAAGGAACTCCATTGTAGCTATTCTATCCGAATCTCAAATAGCCGACCTTGTTAACCTGTCCTTACGTGTCTACAACATATACTTACAGCTCACTATTAGCCCGCATTTTTTTCCATGTTCTATCGATGTTTTTCATTCCTTCGTTCTTTGCATTCCACCTCTATTCCTTGCAGTTTGTTACCCCGATCCTCCGCTCGTTCTGTACGATTGATTATGATACATAGATCACCTAAATAATACTAGCATGACAAACATGAACTCTAGGGGAACTTGACAAGCAACTGTATATATAAAAATGTTGCTATGCGAGGCTCCACCAGGATAATAGAATTTTATCTCACATATACTCCACTCGTCCGTGACAGGTGAAAGTTTGGGATGAGTCTTCGAGGCAACGACCCTAGTACACGTCGCGCCGATGTGACAAGAACGACTTCACGAATTCCCAAATCATGTAGGGGTGCACCCCACGACTCAAAGTCAGATGAGCTGGAAGCGATCGTTGATCGTGAAATGTGATTGAACCATTCGGAATCCTGGCACTGGCAACCCTGCAGCTTCAAGTTAAACTTCATCACTTCCATCGCTGACCAGACCATCGAAACCCGCGGCCAGGACCTAGCTTGGTATCTATCGAATGATTCAGACTGCCTATCCTGCTGCCCAGTTCAAGTTGGCAGATCATCATCATCATTATACATCATCGGATTCGGGTTGGCAGTGTGGCAAGTGGCATTAATAGGACGAAACTCGGGTTGGGTCCTTGGCCTAATCTCCCAGGTGTCGTGGAAGATGGAACGTGTTTCGAGAGTGCCCTCGACCCTTTTCGCCGTCAGGTCTCGGGCCTCAGGTCCCAGATCCCAAGACCCTTCAAGTTCCGTCGCGCGTCCGCCTAGTAATAGTCGTGACCGGTCCCATCATAACCACTGTCAGTCACTCATGGTATACATACCCCATCCGGTCCGTACCCTGGAAGTTATCGATATCCGTGTTCCCAATTACAACATGATTCCAATTCAGTAGATCTTGCGCTTCAGTGAGTCGTGTATCCTGTACACCCGCATGCCACGATGATGGCATGATTCAACGTGAACGTGATCACCGAATACACTACACCAAGGAGTGCTAGTACTGATTGAACGAGTAAGCACTGACAGTCAACTGACAGTGGGCCACGTTTCATCACGCGGGGACGAAGTATGAACACGTTGCGATGGCGTGATGAGTACGGTACGCATGTCAATTCTGTCAGGGTGGATTTTCGATATACCGTACACTAGGAGCGCCCTGACGAATCTGACTAGTTTATCTCAGTTGCAACAAATTGCTTATGTTTGAGACGAGGTTGATGTGACTCGCACTAAGACATCTGGGGAAGTAAAGACGCAAGGCGTGTCCACGTTTCAGCTGACGAGAGTTGGATTGGAAATCGGGAGAGACGTGGATTTCAAACAGGTTCAGGTTGGAAAAAAGCATCGACGATGAACGTTTGATCACTTGAAACGGGACGACTCACGAGTGCTGGGCACCGAGTTAAAAAAGTACGGCGCACCGTGGATCCCTCTCGTGTTGCAAATTGTGATATGATGGCTCTCATGAGACGTGGGTGACTGTGATTTCCACCTAGAAGAGGGTGTTTGACCGTGAAGTCGTGCAGGCCATCTGATAGAAAGAGACACGATCACCGAGATATAGGTTGAGTACTTCGCGGGCAACCCTTGTTCGCGACAAATCAAATTTCCAGGAGGTCGATTACGCAAGCCCCGCTATTCTTCCTAGGCATAGCATTAGAGGATGAACAATTGTCTTTAGCTTGAATGGCAAAAATCACCTCCATGTACGCAGGTTCGACTCCGTCAAGAGTGCACCCCCGTTGATCTGAGCACCCACAGGATTTCCTATCGCTGACCATCATAGATCACGCGCGCACGTATCATAGTTCATACCCACCCCTTCAAAGTTCAGAGTTCAGCACTGACAGATTGACAATCACGAAAACACGTGCATCATCACCGACCTGCTGAAACTTGTCGGACCCACTACAATTTCCAGTATCAGATCAAACCTGTCATCATCGAGGGCGAGCGCGCTGTTGTGTTTTTGGGGCGTTGAACTGTTTTGTATAAGATATCATGATGCCGAAGCGTTTTTATTGTGCCCAGTGGGTACGAAATGAATGGGACTGGATACTGGATAGGAATCTCCGGGGAAATCATTCGGCGCCCCGTAGCATTGATGTGCCAAGTCCATGGTATCGCTCAAGTCGAGTCCTTCAGTCGTCTAGAATCGACATTGGCAATTCCAAATGGACACCAGTATATCGCTGATCGGCAAACCCGGGTCGACGGGACGCAAGTTAAGAGTGGAATGGGGACGTTTCACGTTGCGCGTGTTGTTTCGCATCATATCGGGACGATCATTTGACTGTGTTTTGAAAAACCGAGCGCTTAGGAAGAAACTGAAGGAAGAGATAGACTTTGATAAGGAGATGTTATCGGGCGTTCGGATTGGTTGAGAGTTGGGCCTAGTTGGCGTAGTGTAGGTGCGGGTCCTGGGCGTTGGGGATGTTTCCAAGTTCAAACTGAGAGCACTGCCTTGCATCAAGTGACTCGGAATGCTCGTGAGTATCAGGGGAAAACTCGGTTGAACGCGGATTCTAAGTATAAGCAGAACGCGGCGAGCAACTCGGAGTATTCGAGGTTTGATTGAAACATTGAAGAGATTGGACAGTTGACTCGCTCCCAGTGGGGCTCCGACAAAAGGTGAACCGAAAGAGGGGCGTATTGTAGTGGCGGTAGCAGCCAGAGGCGTCCCAGTTGTGTTAAACCAGGGACCACACAAAGTTATTTGCAGGTTCCCAGCCAGAATGATGATGGGGAAATACCACTGATGGCCCAGGGCTACTCACTTTCTGGGACAGAATGAAAGCCTTTGTGAGAGAAAAACGCTATACTAGTAGACTCCTGGCACCAACTTGCTTGACCTGACTTTAAATTCAACCAAAGTCTCGCTATAGTAAACTGCATCTCTCTGACTTTGACATCATAGCCGGTCTTCAAGACTCATCATGAAAGTGTACGGTCCACGGCGGGCAGCCCTCCGTGTCACTCCGGTAGCTAGGCGTAGTGATGTGCTTCGCAGTATGCCATGGCTCTTCACACACGGACGTCAGGCCGTCCTTGCGCGTGATTCCCAGCCCACAGCACCACTATATCAACCCTCCTAGATGCTTACTTTACCCCGAACGCCGGAGCTCATAGCGGGTAATTGGTATGTCTGAGTCACTTCTGATTTCTGATCTAGCTGGTCTACAAATCTCCAAGGTAGGTCCCTATTGAATCAGATATGCCGCAAGGTTCGACCATCATGATCCTTTAGAACGTTAATGGTGTGCTTTTACCACATATCAAAACCTTGTCGCCGATTGACGCCACTGTTCCAAGTTGCTGGGCTAGCCATTTTAGTAAGTGGCTCATTGTTACCAGACAGTGAAAGGATCCCTTATTTTTCACACAGATCTATGACTATGCGATAACCATCGAAGACGAGGTGATAGACCATTCATTTCGTGTAGTGTTTGCTCCTTTCTAAAGGCAAATTCAGTCGCGATACATCTGGGCAAAGCCATGGGATGCGACTCGGGTCATCTTCACGATTTCAAGATACCTGCCGTTCGTCGGTGTGGCATTTACTGCATACGGTTCGCATGGCTCCACGCGCTGGAGTGCTTGGCTGATTTCCTTTTTCTAGATGCTCTCCGTTCACCTTATGGGGTGAGGATACTCAGTATTGTCCCCCAGAACTTGAATCTGAATTGGGCTGAGGCAATGATTAGCCGTGCCTAGACTTGAATATTGAAGAGAACGGTAAGTTTATCTACGTGCCTGCGCATCTCACGACGGCTACATAATGCACCTCTAGTCATCCATATCCTGGGGATTATTGCTGCTGAATGTCGGTCGTTAGTTCGATTGTTTAGACGATGACCTGATCATTCATAGTGCTCTTGCTACTGCGGACGTATGCCTTCTGGGCTTGTGATAAACGGGTCCTCTATGGACTTATCATCTATGACGTGGTACGAACCTGGACCCCTGTAATACTAATAAATAATTAGGTTCGACATTGAAATAGTTGATGATTGCGGGGGCCGTCACTATGAGGCTGTTTCCGCCTCATACCCTACAGTATAGCGAGCGTGAGTGGTTCATAGGTCTGGAAACTTGAATTACTCTGACCATTTGACTACGTAGCAAACCCTGGCATAACAAACACGTGTGAGTTAGTTAGTGGGGCAAGGACCCCTGCTCTGGTGTATATTTTTCTCTTGGCCTTTGAGCTTGTGGTGTTTGCCTTGACCGTGTACAGAAGATGCCATGATACCTGGAGTTGCAACTTCCGCCCCTCACTTTTGGCGACCATATATCGCGATGGCGTATTTTACATGGTATGCGTAATGTGTGCGTTGACAATTCATTCCCTCGCGGACGTGAGACTGACTTTAAGTGAAAGTGATAACCACTGCGAACATAGTTTCCGATGCTGCTTTCTCGGTAAGATCTAGCCACAGCATCCAATCCCTGCTGGAGTTTACTAGCACAATCTGCATAGATTGAATTTAGCGATATGCTGGATGCACTCCAGATCACGCTTCATAGTGTTCTCGCGTCGAGGATCATGTTCAGCATCCGCAAGAGTGCCAGAGTTGAGTCAGGAGGAATCAGTCAATCGCCTGTTGAACTGTCTGCTATCGTGACCATCAGTACCATACAGTACAGTATTCCTCTACAGTCACAAGCACCAGTGGATACGATCCTTCAGGTGAGTCCGGGATTGAATCCGGTCAGGGTAGACGAATTTCACCAAATTCGTCTGGCTGACATTGATAAAGGATCATAATACCTGGATCAATGAATGAACTGGTTCCTTGAAAATACACTGTAAATACTATGGTAAGTCCTTATCGCTAGTAGTCCACATGATGATCTTCTGCCCTTGGCTTAAACCTTCACCTAGTAGTTTGGATGAAAAGGAAAACCTCCCCCTACCAGCCGCCTTACTTCCATAAGACATCTTTAGAAGTGAGGCAAAGAATCATGCACGACAAACTGTTTATTCTGTGACATGCTGATAAGACCTCTGGAAGGCCACCGTTGTCAGTTCCTGATACTTTTTCGCTTCTTGCAAGAATACGGTTCCTGAGAACCATTCTGGTGGATAGTGCACTTCAACAGGATATATAGTCCACATATAACCTTATAAGCGGGCGAGATACTGGCCCAGTGTTGAGACCATCGAGATGTTCGCTATGGGCTGTCACCAATTCAACTAGCGGATCTTCAAGAATTCATATAACACTCTAAGGATGACAGCCCATGCAATTCTGGTCGTAGGAAAATCACAGCAGTGAGAGGTATCAGTTACAATGAGATAAGAGGGCACTCACGAGCGTATATGTGCAAGGGAGGCATCAGACTGCTTCGCTACTTTTAGTACAAGCGTTGCGTCTCCTCTTCTATGATCGGGCGCCAATGAAAAACAGTTTTTCACTGGCAATTCGGTTTCGAAAAAGTTAAGACGCAGTCGTTGTGCATATCGCAAGGAATTCCATTGCCCTACTCAAGAAGTTGTCGTGTCAAGTGAGGCTTGTTGGCAAAGACGTCAATTGAGGTTCGAGGAATTATCGCGAGAAAGGTGTGCTGTTTGAAGTGGGAGATATAATACTCGAGATCAGTCTGAGCACCTCTTGATACGAAAATTACTACTTTGAAACACAGTGTAGATGTTCAGATTAGCTGTCTTCTGGGCGGGGATGCATGAGCATTCAGATGTTTGTTTCCATGATGGATGGTTGACTTGTTCCGAAGAGTAGAGGACCAGCAAGCACTCAAGGAGCGAATTGAACTAAGAAATTTGGAATACTACTAGGAATTTCTGGCCGGTCGGGTACGCCTTTCTGTGTTCTTCCATGTCCACCTACGTGGCCCAGTGGAAATATCGATGAAGTTGTCTCGGGTCTCAATCACAATATCGGACCCGACGTCATTGAATATGGCACATGTTAACATCCGCTCGGGGGGTCGTCACCTTCCTGATCTCTGCATACATCCACCCCGCCCGTATGATATCGATAGTTCTCAACGATAAAGACGACGACATGTACACCGGAGAGCGAAGAGAAGATGGTGATCAAGGAACATAAAGATGGGCGCTAATTAGAGCCTCGTGCCAGTTGGCTTGTGTATGTGGATGGGAGTTATTACCCTGACGAAGAACTCACATCGAATGCTTTCTTCCGCAATCATCGTCCGTCCATCCTGTCCACCATGCTTAGCGCAGTATATCAGTTTTTCCAACCTAACGCTCGCCCTCTTCGCACACTTTCGGGGCATGTAGGAACAACCATGGCACTGTTCCCTGATGGGAAACGACTAGTGACTGGCTCTGATGACAACACAATTCGGATATGGAACGTCGGAGATGGTAGACAGCAAGGAAGAGAAATCGAGAACACAGGAAACGTCTACGTTATTGCTGTCACGAGCGATGGCAAAAATATCATCGCTGGAATCGAAAACGGGAGAATCGCTATCTGGGATGTGGAAACGCACGAACTTGTCCAACAGTGGCATTACGCGGGGGAGTTTCCACGCATGGCCGTCTCCCCTGACGATTGGCTTGTTGCGTATCGCAATGGGTGGTTCCTTGTCATCCGCGAGTTGACCAGTGGACGAATCAAACGTGCGATCAAGACTGATGTGTACTCGCTTTGTTTTTCCCCAGACACATCCAAACTCGCGTGTGCCAGTGGGGAATGGAATGGAATCAAAATCTACGACGTCGACACTGCTCAAGAAATTCTGACATTGCAGGGACACAGGGGGTGGGTCTGGACTCTGAAGTGGTCGCATGATGGCACTAGACTTTACTCTGGCTCGCAGGACGAAACGATCCGCTGCTGGGATACTGAAACAGGGCGGCAAATAGGAGAGCCATGGACGGGTCCCACCGACAAGATTCGTTCACTTTCACTTTCACCAGATGGAACAAAAATTGCAAGTGGGTCTAGAGATGGAGCAGTCCATTTTTGGGACACTTCCGGGCATCTCATCGGGCACCCACTGAAACACAAATCTGCAGTGTGTGTAGTTGGAATCTCTCCGCTGAACGACGTCGTGTCAGTCTCGACACACGACGGAAATATATATATATGGCCACTTTTGTGGAGCGGCGAGAACCAGTCCGACGGACCGATTGGTCCCCAAGCACCACCCATAGTGACTGGTCCTTCTGAGTCCACCAATTCATCCAGCAATACGCAGCCGCCAAATCATGTACCCAATGTCCCCCTTGCACGCGACTCACCTCGGGTGAGTAAGGCACTCTTATCACCTTATAACGTCATACCCACCAATCATTAGCCTGAGGTGCCCCGACCTACAGTGCATTCTACACAAGTCCCGCAAGTTCGTAAATTATATCTCAGTTTACTTCTGTCTTACTAATATTGTGACAAGCATCTATTGCATGTCGCCGGGGATCCCTCCGAGCCGAAGTCGTCTCCGATTGCAGACACCCAGAAAACCTCACAAACGATTGATGGGGACGACACAAACCCTATACCAGCGCCACTGGATCTCACACGCGATATCGTTAGAGTAAACGAGCAACAGCGTGAAATAGGAGGATTTGGCGATGTCCATAAATGCGTATACAATGGCCCCTCAGGTGCAAAGGAGGTATGTGCACGAATCACGTTCACTGCTATTCACTTCTGCGTTCTGTTTATGCATTTCCTTAGGTTGCAGTCAAAGCACTTCGGTTCGTCTTCACCCTCGATGATGGGGACACGAAGGTTGCCAAGGTACTGTGCTCACTAGTCCATCCAGTGAGACGAAGAATTACGTGCTAATTCCACAGGTAGATTGTTCGCCGAGAACTGGGGGTTTGGAAGCGATTGGAACATCCCAACATCGTGCCATTCCTTGGAATTGCGACTGGGTTCGGGATGAAGGGTTCGACATCCATTGTATCCTTATGGATGCCAAACGGAACACTGGATCAATTCCTTAAAGATCACGACAGTGAGCTAACTATCGAGCATCGACTCCAAATTGTTGGTTTCATTCGTATCTTGACTATTTCGCTATCATTCTCTGATCCTGCATCCATTCCAGCTCATGGATGTGGCCATCGGCCTCGGCTATCGTACGTTACCCATCGCGCTCCTACGTGTTGATAACGATATACTCATAACCCACAAACTGCATTCCTGGCCCAATACACCAATCATTCATGGCGATCTCAATTGCGTACGTTGGATCAGAGGGCAATCTTACATATGCTAAACTTCGAAAAGAACAACGTGCTCATTGATTCCAACCGTATCCCGCGTCTAACCGATTTTGGCTTATATTCCCTCATCAGTAGCATCCCGCAGGGTTTGACGTACTTGGGAGGGTCCACAGCAAGACCAGGGACGCTCAGATGGAATGCGCCCGAACAACTTGAAGTTGGATACGAAAGAAGACCTCAAAGTGATATATACTCTTTTGGCTGTATTTCTCTTCAGGTATTTTCTGGCCGAAAGCCATGGGAAGAAGTTCGCGAGGATGCTGCCGTGGTCTTGCGCCTAGCAAGGGGCCAGAATCCAATGCGCCCAACTTCACGCCCAATAGAAGATCGTCACTGGCAATTCATCGAGAGCTGCTGGAGATCGGTTGAGGAGCGACCTACGGCCGGAATGTTAATTTCTTCTCTCAAGGAACTCTTGAATACGCGGCCACTCGACCTCACTCCCTACATCGTGAAACTCGACGATCGATACTTGAACGGAGGATCGTTTGGTGATGTTTACCGATGCCACTACAATAACTCTGGCAAAGTTGTTGCCGAGGTGGCCGTCAAATCGTTCAGGTTCGAGTTCACGTTAGAAGAAGGAGACGACGTCCCTCATGTTGTCAAGGTAATCGACTCTACTAGTATTTCTTGAGGACGAAGGGTTCTTTTTTGCTAAGCTGATACTCAGATGGTCCGTCGTGAACTCGGAATATGGAGAAGATTAGATCATCCTAATATTGTTCCCTTCCTCGGTACTGCGACCGGATTTGGGATGCAAGGATCACTGGCATTGGTGTCCGCTTGGATGCCAAATGGGACTCTCCAAAAGTTCTTAGAGAATCGTGGGGAACAGCTCCAAATAGCTCACCAACTCCGGATTGTACGTTGTCCTAATTAATTTTTCACCCCCCGCTCATCCGTCCATGGTAGCTGTGGGACATAGCTAGCGGACTCGATTATTGTATGTTGTCACGTCCAATTCCTTGGAATTACACTGAAAATAGATGATACAGTGCACTCTTTTCGTCCGTCACCTATCATTCATGGAGATCTCAACGGTGTAGGTTACAAATCATCACATGGAAGATTTACTAATTATCCTGTAGCACAATGTGCTCATGGATGGAAATTTCATTGCTCGTCTGGTTGATTTTGGATATTCTACCGTGGTTGGAAATATCCCCGACGCGTTGACTTACCTACAGCGATCTACTGCGCGACCAGGTGCATTACGATGGAGTGCACCGGAATTGGTCCTCAATGAAGACGACGAAATTGCACCTGAAAGAACCACGAAGAGTGACATCTATTCGTTTGGCTGTCTGAGTCTCCAGGTATTCTCGGGCAAACAGCCATGGTGGGAAGTTCGGGAAGAGGGTGCGATTGCTGTACGGATGGTCCGGGGACAGAAGCCAAAGCGTCCTACATCGCGGGCGATGGAAGATTGTTATTGGGAATTCATCCAGGATTGCTGGTCTTCTGCGGACGAGCGGCCGACAGCAGTGATGCTAATATCTTCCCTTCGGGATCTCTTGAGCAATTGCCCGCAGTTCCCTTCTCTCCGTGATTTGTTCTCTTCGTGACCTTGGTCCACTTGTCGTTGTGTACTAGTACTGTGCTTTGATCTTATCTTGAAGTATGTTTAATATGCTGTGGGATCTTAGTGGTCTTCTGATTCATAGGTTGTCCGAGTGAGCGAATACCACCCTTGTGAGGAACTCGTCTTGAACGGTCTCTTGAGTCTTCCGCAAACATCCATCCACGATCCATCATCCTGTCTCACCATGCTCAAGGCATTATTCCAGCATTCCCAACGTAACGTTCGTCCTCTTCTTACACTTTCGGGGCATGTAGGCATGATCACGGCGATGGTATTCCCCCCCGATGGGAAACGACTGGTGACTAGTTCTGATGACAAGACGGTTAGGATATGGAATATCGGAGATGGTGGGCAGCAAGGGAGAGAAATCGAGCACGCAGAAAAAGTCGACACTCTTGTTGTCACTAACGATGGAAAGAACATCATCAGTGGAGACAAAAAGGGGTGAATCACTGTCTGGGATGTGGAAACGCACGAACTTGTCAAACAATGGCAACACGCAAGAGAGTACCCTAAGGTCGCCGTCTCCCCTGACGATCGGCTCGTTGCGTATAGCGGTGGGGGGCTCGTCGTTATCCGCGAGTTGAACAGTGGCCAAATCAAACAAGAGATAAAGGCTTGGGTGTCCTCACTCTCTTTTTCTCCTGATGCATCTAAACTAGCGTGTGGGGTGGGGCATGATATCAACGTCTACGACGTTGTCACTGGGGAACTCATCTGCACGCTCAAGGGACACAGGAATGCAGTCAGGTCACCGCAGTGGTCATATGATGGTACCAGACTTTACTCCGGCTCTTACGATGAAACAATCCGTTGCTGGTGTGCGGAGACAGGACAGCAAATCGGACAGGCATGGACAGGTCACACTCACTGGATCAACTCACTTTCCCTTTCACCAGATGGCGAAAAGCTGGCAAGTGGGTCTAGCGACACAACAGTCCGTTTCTGGGATACCTCTGGCCGTGCCATAGGACAGGCTCTGAAACACCAATGTGCAGTGGTGGCGGCCAACATCTCTCCGCTGAACGATGTCGTAGCGGTTGCAACATACGACGGAAGTATAACTATATGGCCACTTCCCTGGAATGATGAGAATCAGGTATATACTCGCACTTGCTCGGAATTAGTCCAAGCTCAACCACGCAGTCCAGCGGACCTACTGATCCATCTGCACGATCCAAATCAACCGATCTCTCTAAGTCATCCAGAAATACGCAACTGTCAAGGAACGAACCAAACGTCCTCCGTGCATGCACCTCGCCTCAGGTGAGCAGGGCATGCTTACTATTTTATATCGTCATGTTCATCTATCATCAGGTCTCTGAACCTACGCCGCCTGTTTGTGAATCATATTTCAGTTACTTTCGTCTTGTTAACACTGACCCCGCTCTATAATTGATGGTAAATTCTTAGAAAACCTTGCAGACAATCGATGGAAATGGTATGATATGTATCCTAGAACCCCTGGATCTAACACGTGATATCGTCAAAGCAGATGGTCAACATCGCGACCCAGAGCGATTTGGCGTTGACCTTAAATACATATACGACGACAGCCCCTCGGGCGAAAACGAGGTGCGTATACGAATCTCTTCACTGCTATTCACTTCTTGTCCCACTTGTACCGTTTACGGTCAAGGTCTGATCTCTTCTCTCAAGGGACTCTCGACTAATCGGTCACTCGACCTCACCGCATGCATCATCAAACTCGAGGATCAATACCTGTGTCGTTGTCGAGGTTAGACCACTTATTGAACATTTGATTACTACATATGTCCTCACGTACCTTTCTTCAGGTGGCTGTTAAAGCATTCAGATTCAAGTTCACATTGGAAGGAGACAATGTTCCTCGTGGTGTCAAGATGGTCCGTCGGGAACTCGGAATATGGAGAAGATTAGATCATCCTAATATCGTTCCCTTCCTCGGTACTGCGACCGGATTTGGGATGCAAGGATCGCTGGCATTGGTGTCCGCATGGATGCCAAATGGGACTCTCCAAAAGTTCTTAGAGAATCGTGGGGAACAGCTCCACGTGGTTCACCAACTCCAGATTGTACGTCACGTTAAATCGGTACTTCCTCCCCCACTTATGCATTTGCGGTAGCTGTGGGACATAGCTAACGGCCTCGACTACTGTATGTTGTCATATCGGATTGGAGTATCATACTAAGCACAGGCGATACAGTGCACTCTTTCCGTCCGTCCCCCATCATTCATGGGGATCTCAGCAGTAACAACGTGCTCGTGGATGGAAACTTTACCGCACGCTTAATTGATTTCGGATACTCTACTGTGATTGGAAATATTCCGGAAGCGCTGACCTACCTGCAACGATCTACTGCGCGACCAGGTGCATTACGCTGGAGTGCACCGGAATTGGTCCTCAATGAAGACGACAACACCGCAGCTGACAGAACTACGAAGAGTGACATCTATTCGTTTGGCTGTCTGAGTCTCCAGGTTCGCAAAGATGCAGGATAGACCGCCCATATTCATGCTAATCTCCTTGTTGGTTTTTTCGGGAAAGCAGCCATGGTGGGAAGTTCGGGAAGAGGGTGCAATTGCTGTACGGATGGTCCGGGGAGAGAAGCCAAAGCGTCCTACATCGCGGGCGATGGAAGATTGTTATTGGGAATTCATCCAGGATTGCTGGTCTTCTGCGGACGAGCGACCGACAGCAGTGATGCTGGTATCTTCCCTTCGGGATCTCTTGAGCAATTGCCCGCAGTTCCCTTCTCTCCGTGATATGTTCTCTTCATGATCCCCACGTGGTACTTCGTCTTCCGAAAGCTAGCATCTGGTCATATCTCTTTTGCCACTATGTACTTGCATCTTGATTTGTAGTATGGGTTGTATGCTGTCGGGTCCTTGCAATGTATGTATCCTTCATCATGGAGATCTTCGTCGGAAATGTGAGACGCGTCTTCTTAGTGGCCCGATTGGAAGGCATGAAGCTCAGCCTGTACTGGAAGTATTGATGAAAACTACCGACTCGGAGGTAGGACAAGATTGTCGTCGTAAGACTTCTTTGCAGAGTTTGAGCGCACGTCAGTGTGTACAGTACATATACATACGGATGTGAACTGTGATCATCGAAAGTTGGGAGCCTCTCGACGGCGCCAAGCTCCAACCACTGCGGTACCGATCTGTGCCTAGTCGGACGTACGTACGTGCCTTCACCTGCAGTCATCAGGATGGGTTACCCTTAGGAGGAAGATCATCCGCGTCAGAGAAAAAGATCAGGTAGCTAATTGTATCCGCCCCACCTATCATTTGGCACTGACTCACACTCAGGCCGGTTCCTTTCAGGCTAGATAGCGCTGTTCAAGCTTCGAATTGAAAGGCATGTGTGGACAACCTGCGAACCAGGAAAATTACCCACCCCTTGGCTAGAGAAACAGTGACTGCAACGAAGATCAAGTTGAGCACAAGCCTGTATTCGATCTCTGACCTCAGGAACTTCCCAACCAGCGTCCAGTGCGAGCTTGTACAATCAAGTCACACCCAGGCTTCAAACTCATACCGATTCCATGTAGTACTACACGCATACAATTTCGAAAAAAAAAACATAAGAATCTCAAACCAAAACGATCACATTACAACGCCTCCATCGTTCAAAATTTCCCTCCTAGATCAGTATTCCAGCCCATTCCTCTCCTTCCCACAAGCAAACACTCTCAACTCGTCCTAGGCGGGGGTGGAATATACCTCCGATCATCCCTCCTATCCCCACCTATAGGCCCCCTCCCATACCCAACAGGCCCACCCATCCTCCCACCCCCACCTCCCAACGGCGGACTCCTCCTTCCCCGATCCCGATCCCTATCATATCCCATTCCATAATCTGCAGGACCCCTCACATAACTCCTCTCTCGCTCCCTCTCCCGTTCCCTTTGATCCCTCTCCCGATCATAAAACACACTGCTCCCAGCTGTAGAAGGCGGTGGCGGCGTCCCTGTCGACCTCGCCGGCCCCGTCGTCGTCGTACCCACCGTTCCAGTCGTCGTGGCAGACGCAGGCGGTGGACCCGTCGCATAATCTCCTCTCCTCGGTGGCGAATAAGCACTCCCACCTCCATCCCCGCCACTCGTATACCCAGGCCCACTATCTTCACGAGCTCGTTTCATAGGTGGACGGAGGTCATCACCTGCGATACCTGGTGGTCCACGACGCGGAGGGAGCGGACTCGGACTTCGACCACGAACGCGCGAAAAGGGTGGTGGATGAGACACGTTCGCATGGTCATTTATAGATGAGGGTGGTGGTCCCCCACCATACCTCGCACGATCACGATCAAAGTCTCTTGACGCAGGAAGCGGATACGGTCGATCATCTCCCGACGCCGATAAAGGCGGGGGAACATACGGATCTGTCAATCTGGAACTCAACGAACGCGGAGGAAGACCTCCAGCCCCATTAGACACGTCCATCCTACTCGAAGGAGGCGGTGAAGGTGGAAATCCTCGTCTGTCGCGCTCGTCCCAGTGATGCCGTATTGGAAGCAACCCACCGAAATCCCGATCCCGATCACGGTCACGAATCGATTCACGATCCCGCTCTCGTTCACGGTCACGTTCACGGAAATCTCTGTCCCGATCAAACCGCTCTCTATCCACAAATGATGGCCCGCGGTCATAGGGTCGCCATGAGGCTGGTGGTGGGGGAGGCAATGAACCTCTTTTGTCGTCATCGCCTCCAGGACCATACCAATCCCGTCTCCGTTGCTCATACGTGTCACGCTCTCGATCGGTCGCGGATCTTCGATCACTTTCTGGATCATAGGTAGAGTCCCCAGCTCGGAAGAGTGGTGGCGAACGAGGTGGTAGACAGCTTCTCCCTCTCTCTCGATCACGATCGCGGTCGAATATGGGAGGAGGTGAGAATCGACGTAGAGGTAGACCAAAGCGACCGAAGGAGTCGCCAAAACGAGGTGGGAGACTGCCGTCGACGACGTCCCGATCACGTCTGTCTCGGTCATCCCTGTCTCCGAAACTGCGATCCGGGTCTGGTCGATAGGACGAGGATGCGGTAAATGGTGGTCCTCCTGGGCGTTCTCGTGAAAAGTCTCTGGTTGTCCTGAAATCACTGACTCGGTCATGATCACGTACATCATCTTTGGGAGGTGGTGCTCGCAATTCGTCCCGCGAGAGAGAAGCAGAGCGAGCAAAGGGACGAGCAGGGGCAGTACTGGAAACTGCGACGGGTACAGGTACAGCAGGAGTTGTGACAGGGGCAAGAGATAGTCGTTCTTCCAGGCTTGGTGCACGGGAAACATCTGCACGGGAAACATCTGCACGGGCAGTAGGTCCAGGCTGGCTCAGGCGGTCTTGCAGGGAAGGTGTAGCAGTTGCAGGTTGAGAAAGCCTCTCTTCCAGAGATACATTAGTTCGAGGACGTTCGTCAGCAGGGAGGGAGGTTGTATGGGTCGCTCGGTCATCGTTTGCAGTAGGCCGAGGGACCAAAACAGGTTCGGCAGAGGGTCGAGCACGATCCTCGGAACTTGGTGGGAGTGCCCTATTATCAGAGCCAGGGAGTGGTCGCATCGGACGATCGTCCATACTCAAACGACGGTCATCAGCTGCTGCTGGAGGTGATGGTGGACGACGATCGTCGTACGGTGGCCTCCTGTCGTCATATGGGGGAGGCCTGACCCTGTCATCGTGTGGGCCAGTACGCGGTCCCCCACGCCTGTCGTCGACGTCATGGCGGCGAGGAGGCACGTAATCGGCACCATACGAAGGTTCATAATGGCGAAGTTCAGGGGGTGGTCGCGGGGCATGGGTTCGTCCGTAGGAGCGACCGAAAAAATCTGGGCGCCTGTCCCTGACATCTCTGTCTCTGTCCCGTTCTCTGAAGTCTCTAAAGTCTCTGGTCGGCTCTGAACGATCCCGGTCCCAGTCTCTGTCTCTATCCCTATCGCGGTCGAGAAATCTGTCTCTGCTGCGATCTCTGTCATAGAAGCGACGGTCCTCGGCAGGAGGGGGTCGGGAGTCGGGTCCTGTACCGTTACCGTTTAGTAGCCTGTTGTCGTAGGCACCTGTTCGAGGTAGATTGCCATTGTGATCATCGTATTGGCCCTTTCTGTCGTCAAGGGTGCGGCGGTTCCAGCCGCTTTCTCTTGGTAAGTCATCTTTCGCGGTGTTGAAGGAAGCCGTCTTGTTGGGAGAAGTACTATCCGTTACTTGTCTCGTGCCGTACTCAC
The DNA here is from genome assembly GCA_038094055.1 of Chalciporus sphaerocephalus. Classification (NCBI taxonomy): domain Eukaryota; kingdom Fungi; phylum Basidiomycota; class Agaricomycetes; order Boletales; family Boletaceae; genus Chalciporus; species Chalciporus sphaerocephalus. The sequence continues at coordinate 311,350 of JBBPTH010000011.1, forward strand.
CCGTTTGATCGGTCTTCATGTCCGCAGCATGGCCTTGGGAGGTAATTTGAGACTTGTCCTCGGAGTCAAGTTGACCGGGAGACGGCTTTATATCGGCGGCAGCATGACCATCGGTGCTCAAGGTGTTGGCTGACGTGTCATCGACAGGGAGAGACGGCATCTCTGCAACATTATTCATAGACTGAGAGACGGTCTCCAGAGAGGATTTTCCGGTAGCAAGGTTGAAATTCCTAGTGTCTGTGACAGAGTCATGAGCGAAACGGGGGCTGTCATATTCATGTGGGAGTTGCTCTGGGTGGGGAGGAACTTGTGACTGGGCGTGGGGAATAGGACCGGTGTAGAGAGAGGCCAAGGCGGCTGGTTGGGGAACTGCACGGTAGAACTCGTGTTGGCCCTCCTTGATGATATTCTTGAGGTTTTCGAGTATCTCGAGGTCGTTTTTACCTGGAGGTAGGAAGGGTTGGTAGAACTGTTGTTGCTGTTGGGTGGGTATGTAGTTTGCGTATGGCATCGAGAAGGTCTGAGCAAGCTGGTTGAACGAGTTTTGTTGACCTGAGGACGAGGCGATGGAGAAGGGCGAGGAGAGGACGTTGGTAGATGGACCGCCTGGTGGGTCCTCTGAGGAGAGAGGGACTAGAAACGAGGTGTTGGGGTCCTCCGTGAACGTGGTGACCGTGCGTTCGCGGTTATTGACGTTGTTCCGACCCTTTCGTTTTTTATTTTGCCTCGCTGACATTGAACGGTCCAGATATGAACGTTAGATCGAACAGGCGAGTCGCTGATCAAGTTGAGATGGAAATGAGCGGTAACGACCAACAGTATGTACAGCGTATGTACAGGTAGGAGGTCAAGATGCAGGCTGTAGCGCAGCGAACTGGATCTGTCAGTGACATCCGCAGCCGACACACACGACTCGCCAGCGCCTACGCCGACGATCTCAACAACGATGATCAGCAAGCTCTGAGATAACGCAACGGTGATGATATTGTATCAAGTGTATCGAGTGTATATATTCAATTATCTGAGACCGCCATTCGACGACGACGACAGCAACGACAGCAAACGACAGTGTGTCCATCGACCCGTCCATCGTTATGGCACTCCTCGTTGCCCGTCGTTGTCGTTGTCGGTCTCCTTGTCATTGTGGATGTGGTCGACGAGTGCGGTGTGGAACATGGTAGAATTATCAAGAACAGTCTTCCAAACCTGGTAACCCTGGGCCACTCCGGTGATGGGTTATTTATCGACTCCGCGACCCGCAAACTTGAAAACGCGTCTCCCCCTTCCCTTTGATTCCATTTCTTGATCTTCCTCATCGTCTTCTTCATCGTCCGACACAGCGACTACCACCCTCTCTACTCTAATCATGTCCGTCGTCGGTATCGATTTCGGTACATTGCACTCAAAGATCGGTGTCGCTAGAAATCGCGGTATCGACATCATTGTAAACGAAGTCTCTAATCGTGCCACGCCATCTCTTGTCGCATTCGGTCCCAAACAACGTGCAATCGGCGAGCCCGCAAAGACGCAAGAAGTATCGAATTTTAAAAACACTGTCGGCTCTCTCAAACGTCTCCTTGGTCGCACAATCCTAGACCCCGATCTCGAATACGAAAAGCGTTTCCTCAATGCTACCCTCGTCGATGCAAATGGCACCGTCGGTGCACAGGTGACATATCTGGGCGAGAAGCAGGTTTTCTCTGCCACCCAACTTGCTGCCATGTACTTGGGGAAACTCCGCGATATTACATCCAATGAACTCAAGTCTGGTGTCTCTGATGTTGTCCTCGCTATCCCTGGATGGTACACCGACATACAACGACGAGCAATCCAAGATGCCGCCGCGATCGCTGGTTTAAACGTCCTCCGTCTCATCAACGACACCACTGCCGCCGCCCTCACCTGGGGTATAACGAAAACCGATCTACCCGAGCCAGAGAACCCACGTAACATCATGTTTGTCGACGTCGGCCACTCCTCCATGTCCGCCTCTGTCGTTGCCTTCTCAAAAGGTCAGCTCGTTGTAAAAGGCTCCGCTTATGACAGGCACCTCGGTGGCCGTGACATCGACCATGCCCTTCTCCAACATTTCGCTGAAGAGTTCAAGGCAAAATACAAGATCGATGTTCTTTCCAGCCCAAAGGCAACTTTCCGTCTCGCCGTCGGTTGCGAACGTCTCAAGAAAATCCTCTCCGCCAACGCCGAGGCTCCCCTCAGCGTCGAGTCCATCATGAACGACGTCGATGCTTCTTCCAAACTCACCCGTGATAACTATGAACAACTTATCGCTCCCGTCCTAGACCGTATAGCCATTCCTATCCAGCAAGCACTCGCTGAATCCGGTCTCACTCTCGATCAAATTGACGCCATCGAGCTCATCGGTGGCACAACCCGTGTCCCCTCCGTCCGTGCCCGCATCCAAGAGGCCGTCGGCGGCAAAGTCCTCAGCACAACGCTCAACCAAGACGAAGCCGTCGCACGTGGTGCCACCTTTGCCTGCGCTGCCTTCAGTCCCACTTTCCGTGTCCGTGAATTCCACATGCGAGACATTGCCCAATATCCCATCAAAGTTTCTTGGGAACGGTCAGAATCCGACCCCGACGAAGATACGGAGCTGGTCGTCTTCCCTCGTGGAAACACCATCCCTTCAACCAAAGTCTTGACCTTCTATAGGAAGGGCGCGTTCGATATCGAGGCATCGTATGCTGAGCCACAGGGATTGCCTGGCGGTATCAACCCCTGGATCGGTCGGTTCTCTGCTAAGAGTGTCCCGGCAGATCCTAATGGCGATCTCACCTGCGTCAAACTGAAGACTCGCTTGAACGTTCATGGTATCACGTCGTTCGAGTCTGCCTACGTTGAGGACGTAGAGGAGAAGGAGGAGGCCCCTATGCAAGTCGATGGCGAAGCTGCCGCTGAACCGCCGAAGAAAAAACGTGTAGTCAAGAAGATCGATGTGCCTTTCACTTCGTTCGCCTCTTCTTTGGACGGGAGTATTTTGAACGAGTTAAAGGAACAGGAGGCGCAGATGCATGCTGCCGATAAACTCGTCCAAGACACCGAGGAACGTGTAATCTCCATTCTGGACGCATGCGCATATACTCAACTTCCTAAAAAATTTTCCTCGTTAGGATCGCAAAAACGCACTGGAAGAATACGTTTACGATACCCGAGGCAAGCTGGACGATCGCTACGCAGCATTCGTCCAACCCAATGAAAAATCCAAGCTTTTCGGGATGCTTCAAGAAGCCGAAGACTGGCTCTACAGTGAAGAAGGCGAAGACGCCACCAAATCAGCCTACGTCTCCAAGCTCGATGCTCTCAAAGTCGTCGGGGACCCCATCGTTGCGCGTTACCGCGAAAACGAAGAACGTCCTCGAGTCATTGCTGAACTACGCACATCTATCAACGATTACATGTCTCAAGCCACTTCCGGGGACGACAAGTACGCACACATTGATGAGAAGGATAAGGTGGCCGTCGTCGAAAAGTGTGCGACGATTCAGAAATGGTTGGATGATCAGATTGCGAGGCAAGCGGAGAGGCCGAAGAATGAGGATCCAGTGCTCAAGTGCGCGGATATTGTAAAGAAGAGGGAGGAGGTGATTTACTTTTCGGTTCCTCTCCTCACGAAGCCCAAGCCCAAGCCGACAAAGGTGGATACACCGAATGGCACTGGCACTCAGACGCCACAAAGTGGGACCCAGACTCCCGATCCGGGTGCTAAGCAACAGCAGCAAGCGCCGCAAGAGGGCTCTGGGCCTTCGGAGATGGATGTCGATTAGAGTCAGGTGGAGCATTAACATCAGAGCAGGTGTACGCAACATGATTAGAAGCTTTTCTTTCGATTTCTTCTCTCATCCTATGTAGACATACTTAGTACTGCAATCCCCATAGTGCTACTCAAGTTCTTGTCTAATCCGAGTAGTAACTGTCCAAGGATCGTAAATCAAATCGGCTTTGTACAGGGCAAGTAATACAGATCTATGGTCTTCACAATGTACACTATCAGCGCGTCGCACCCAGTCCAAGTTTCGAATTCTTGATGATTGCTGTGAGCGGTGCCTCGATACCCACCGAAGCATTCCCTCCAATCTTGTCACCCTCTGACCATCCCATCGAAGCCAACATTCTAAAGCCAATATTCCCCTCCCCTATCTTTGGCGCTTCCTGCATCCCGATCCCTCGTCAGCAAACCCGCACTCCCTTGAATCTTACCATCCGAAACGACTCACCTTGCCCACCTCATCTCCCTCTTTATGTCTCGGCATGTTCACCCTCCCTCCACCCCTCCCCTCCACACCACCGTACCCACCCCCACCAAATCTCTTCGCAAGCTTCTCATTCACGCCCACCCCCGTCCTCGTCGTCTTTATCAACGTCGTATACCTCCTCCCTTCACCCTTACCTTTACTCATACTCTCCAATCCAAACGCCGCCGCTAACTCATGTACCGCTTTCCTCGACGCCTTATCCATCGGAGGAAGCGGCAACGTCGGTCGACCACCCACATTCTCAACGAATCGACGAATTTGCGATTCCACAGAAGCGGTCGAGACAATGGCGTTTGGCGTGATAGATAACGCGATAGCGGGATCGAGGCGAGCAGCGGCGCGCATGGCCTTGCGAGAGGTGTGGGACTGGGAGGGAGTCGAGAGAGGGTCGAGAGCGGCAGCGAGACGCGCAGATTGGCGTTGACGTTTGTATTCTGCTTTCTTGGCACGGTCTTTTTCCCATTGAGCGTTCAATTCTGCTTCGAAGATACCCAAGTGCCCTTCTGCCTTTGCCTTTGTCTTGCCTTTCTTTCCTTCTGGTGAGCACGAGTGCGGGTTAGCTTGTGTGAAAGACATATCTCTACGAGACAGGAGAAACGCACTTTTACTCCTAACGGGAGTGGAGAATTCAGGATCGTCTAAGTAGTCTTCGATATCGATATCACATTCACCAACGTAACCTTGGTGCAGGTTGCGGAATAACGCTTTCCGTTCCTTGCGACTAGAACCAGAAAGAATGGTACTGTTTTTGTCGAGGAAGTCGGTAATTTTCGAGAGGAATGCTTCGTCGTCTGCACCTCCAGTAAACGGTTTGAGCTCCAGGTCATCCTCATCCTCGTCATCAGATACCTCTTGCATCTCTCTAGGACGCTGTGCACGGCTGCGTTCCCGTAATTTACGGAGGCGTCTTTCGAAATTAGACTTAGGACTCCGTTCATCTTCGTCAGACAGGTCGTCGTCACTCTCGTCATCCTCCTCCCCTTCTGATTCAGCGATCATCATCTCTTCTTCAACATTGAATACCGCTTCCTCATCGTCCTCACCCGCCTCTTCATCTTCCTCATCACTACTCTCCGAACCAGAACTCCCCATAGCTCCGCCCAACCCTTCCTCATCCTCATCCCGCATCCTCAGCTCGTCTGCAATATCATCCATCGTCATGAACCGTGATCCCTCCCCGCTCATACTCTTCACGAAGCTCTTCATCGCATCCGCATCCAACTCCAACTCCGGATCAATATCCATCCCTCCAACACCAGTCGATATCTCATCCACACCAGCATCCCCATCTCCATCGCCAACAACTCCATCCCTCCCCTGCTGACCGTCGTCATCGTCATCTTCATCAGTTCCCCAATCCACGTCCGAATCACCTCTCCGTCGAGTCTCCCATCTCGAACGATGTCGTTCACGTTCATCTTCTTCCCGGAGCATAGCCTCAGACATCATCGCACCATAAGAACCAAACCCCGACCGCCCCTTTTTGCTGTGCCGTCGCTTTACTCGCTGGCGGCATATTTCCTTCTTCCGAGCTTTCAACCACGCCTCGGAGTGAGACCTGACGCGACCCGGTTCATGAGAGATATCAAGATCTGACAAGAACGACGAGACATTGGTTTCTCCCGTTCGGTTAGTTCGATCATATTCATATTCTTGAGTCTGAATCGCATTGCGAACGCCGGGCGCATTTGTATTTTCTCCCAGCTCCTCTTCGCGAACAGGATTCCTCAAGCCTGAAACACCTCTATCAGCGATAGGTGTGGAATGTCGGCCGCTGAGGATGGACGAGTTTGGTAACTTGACACAAGGGACATTTGGAATGGGCGAGGTATGTCCCGAACGAGGATACGGAGCCACGTAAACGATAAATTCCTCCTCTTCTCCCAGAGTCTCCCCCCGACCTGTTCGATCCACGAGGATGACGTCGCTTGTCGAGCGTTTGGCAAAAGGACGTGATGGTTCGGTGTCGATGACGAAGAGTGGTGGCGAGTCGTCCGAAGGAGCAGGGGACGCGTCCGTCTGGGGAGGACTAGAAGCAATTTCTTGTGTATCGATGGTTACGCTTTGATTTGTGACGGTTTGTGTTTCGGAAAGAGATGGTAGTTCGTCCGTAGTCATATCGGGGGGTCCGCTCGACGCCATGTTGACTTCTTCCTCCACAATGATCGCATCCTGCGCCTCTGCGGAAGCTTCCGTGCTAGGAACGTTTGAATCATCCATCGACTCGAGTCCAGTATCGTCAAGATGAGTCCGGGTTGACGGCTCCATCTGCTGTTGTGGGTCCACATCGACGATATCCATAGCACTTGATGTCCGATTCGCATCTTTGATATTGTAAACGCCAGTGAAAGTTTCCTCCAAGACGATATCCTGAGACGAAGCTTGTGCCTCCACAGCGTCGACTTTAGCACGAATCTTGGCCAAGTCGGCAAAGTCGACTTCTTCGATATCTTCCTCGGGCCGAGCATCCTGGATGTTGCTCGCTTCTGCAATTGCATCGACCTGTTCGCGAACCTTGGCCATATCTGCGAAATCGATTTCTTCCAATTCATCGGAAGCAGAATTTGAGTCAGAGGCAACTTCTCTAAACAATTGAGCGACCCGGTCAGCGGTGGGCACATGAGACGCCTCCGTCGCATCTAGCGAGTGACAATCAACTCCGTGAGACTCAAAACAACACACACAGACGATCATAAACCACATACCAGTCGATTCAACCGTCGACTTCAACAGCTCCTCCGTATGTTGGAACAAGAAAGGCGTGACCGTGGCCCGCACGAACTTGATCGGCTTCAACAGCGGTCGCTCAGCATACAACAAGTCGGACAACGGGGCATCTTTCCCGACGAACTTTCCTAGTCCCGCACCCTTTGCACCAAAGCCCAGATGAGGACGTCGAGGGGGAGTGAAAACATCGCCTCCCCTGCCTCGTCCTCCGCCTCGACCGCCGCGTCCCCCACCTCTCGGCGTCCAATCGCCCCGTCGAGGACTATCTACCCCTCTTGAAGGCGTCCCAGCACCCAATCTGTACACCCCCCCTCTCCAAGGCCCCTTCCCTCCATTCAAATTCCCTCCCCTGCCTATGAGGTATTCAACAATAAGGAAGAGGAATGTCACACGAAATCACCGGTATGGTGTGTAAACACCACCACCCGCGACAGAACGCACCTGCAACCATCGTCATCGGTTCCTCTGACCACCGTTGAATTACGACATCAATCTCTGCGTTCGTATGGGCGTAATTCTGTCGAGTGCCATGACTAGCTTCTCGTCCTTCTCCTCGAGTCAAGTTATTGAACATGGCAGGAGTGGGTGCTCCTCGACCACGACCACGACCACGACCACGACCACGACTACCCCCACGGCCGCGACCGCCGCCATTACCACCTCTACCACGGTTGTGGTTGTGGTTGCGGTTGCCTCTAGGCATTTAGATTGGAAAGAACGAGACAAAGAGTGGTATCAGTACAAAAAGTAGATGATGGAGGATCTAGGACTCTTTGCACTCACACGCTGGCCCCGACCTGATACATCCCATAGCCGACCTCCGACGACGTTCAACAGTTGGCTCATCGATATCAGTCGTATCCTGTCAATGTACATTTATCTATTACTACTGGCCATAAGGTCCTACAAATCAGTCACTGGTACCATGTCGATATCATTGCCACGAATACTCGGTTAGATAACACCTTTCCTGAACTACCCATAATTGTCATCCCGTGAGTGTTCACAAAGCTTCACTGGCCAGCACACAGCAGCGAACCACTGCACTGGACCCACATCACCAAGCTGTAGTCCCGGCCAGTGATAGACCAAGATAGAAGGAGGATAGTTCGGAAATGAGACCGATACATCCCATCAATGTTATATCGGATTCAGTCTAAAGGTCATCACAACATCACCTCGAGGCACCGACAAGACAAAACATCTCCATTCATATATACGGAGAAAAAAATACAACAGAAAGCTGTCTAAACGAGTGTGGTAGTCCATTCAAAAAGATGATCGGATGGACAAGGTCGGGCCAAAGCCAACGATCAAAGAGATCAATCAATCAGGGAACAGAAAGGCACAATGTAGTAATAAACTGCGTAGAGCTAATGGAGAGATGGAAACCGATACGATGACGACTGCTTCGTCGTCACACAATAGAATGGAGCTAACAGATCCTTCAGAACACGGACAGACAGACTCGATCGAAGGTCTCTACTTGGACTCGGTCTCCTCACTTGTTGCTAACTTGACCTTCTCGTCTGTGTACGCGGGGGGAGTGGCAAACAACGTCTCGGGGACTTGCTCGTACAAGATGTACTCGCGCTCGAGAGTTTCCTCATCACGCTCACCCCGGATAGTCCGGTAGGTAAGTACTGAGAGAACCCAGAACATCCTCAAAAGAACACCGATACCACAGCCTAGGACGAAAGCAACGGCACGACCTTCCCAAGGGCCAAGGGCCTTGATGGCCTTGTGAATACGCCTCAAGAAGCTCTTGCCGTGCTTGTGGTGACCGCCGTGGTGGCCATGACGGTGATGTTTGCCGTGCTCACTGTGGTGACCAGTCTTTCCTCGGTGGTGATCATCATTCCCATGATCTTCGACACCATGTTCAGAGTAAAGGGCTTTGGCATCCTCACCAGAGTAAGGGGGAAGTGAATTGATGAAGTGAACTTCGACATTCTGAGTCTCGATAAGAGGCATGCCCAGAGCATGTCTAAAGGCGTTGGAAATGCGGACTGCTTTCTCGCGCAGCGAGGCACCGCAGAAATGGCGAGAGTTACTTGCGTTGTCGGAAGACTCGATGACTTGGGACCGCATGTCGCGGACATTGTCGTCATTGCCGTTTACGTTGGCGTTCGCAAGGGCATGACCCAAGCGAATATTCGCGCTGGTGCTGGATGATTTGATTCCGATACGGATCGGTTCAGCGGAGACTAGGGAAACAACACTAGCCCCTGCTAGGAGTATGGGCAAGAAGGAGAGGCGCATGATTGTCAACTGGTCTAGTACTTCACACGAGAATGAATTAGATGGGTAAGACCAGAGGAAAACTGTTTGACTGTTCGATTTTTGAAGGGAAAAGGATGAGAGTGGTTGAGGATGGAGTTGGGGATGGCTATGAAGTGTACGCTCACGCCCACTGCCGTACCATCCCTTTCAGACTCCGACAACGGCGGCTTGCACAAGCCGTGCCCTGTCCACTACCAATTGCAATGAGGCCAGTGCGTTTGGTGCCAACGACGACCAACGTTATTATCTGACTCAGTATCGTAGCTGTGTAGTCCACCTCGACTTCCAGACCCCTTGCTGCGCTATAATGCTTCGAAATCCAGACCCGAGTGGTCCTCCATTGATCGCAGTCTGGTAGCTAGGTAATGAACCCAAACCCTTCCAGGTAGAAAAGATGATAACAATAACTTCATATACGTACGTCAATCCCCGTACCTGCTGTGCTACAGTTTGTCCAATCCGGTGCATCTCCCGGAGCGTCTACTATTACAGTACACGGCGAACAACGAAAGGAGCATTGATAGATAATCACCTTCTTGCGACTTATACCCGCAGCCGCATAACGTCCGTCGTGCGATAAGTATCACGCTGCAACAGATGGCCTGCTCATAAACGTGAGTCTCCGCAGTCACCCGCAGTCCCTCCAGGTGCCTGAGTGGCCCGAAAGGAATCTCAGTCCGACATAGGTCACTCACGTCGTCACGCTGAACTTGAGCGATTTAAACACGATTGTCAACTTGACCGCGTTCCCGACCAGTTCCGACCATCCTTTTTCATCCAGGAGGACCATCCCTTGGTCCTCATCCCCATGTATTCGGTAGAAACGAGCATATATCGAGACTTCGGGTTTGTACCGGAACTCGGATATCCACCAGTCGTCTTTCGTCGCAAAGCGTTGAATGAAGATGTCCACCGCTTTCTATATCATGATACATAAGTACATATATGCGGAGGGCGCTTGGAATAGACCCACATACCCGGTAGCTCATCGCTTGAAGTGCAGACCTGCCAAACGCACGTCTCTCATCTCGACACGTCACAATCACTTGCGGTGGTAACTGATGCGCTGCGTTGATAAACTGGTGTAGCAAGTTGATCGCTGAGACAACGTCCGCGGGTGGCGTCGGCGTTTGCGACTCTGATGGTCGAGTAGACGTAACTCGACTCATGAGGAGACTTTGGATGTGGGATGAGACCAAAGGACTCCGTCAATGCTGAGAATAAGCATGCCCGCATCGTGCAAGGTGCGTGTGAGCAAGATAGGGGCTATTAAATCATGTGACTGGATATCCATTCTCTTGCCCGTATACGACGCTCTTCGTGCGCAGTCACTCATTACCGCATGTCGAGGATCAACGATCTCTTTATCTTCCTGTCGGTTGACTCTAGTAGAGAGGGAGTAGTGTTAACTAGGCACTGACTCCAACTGCCTCTTGTCTTCTATCATTGCATCGGTTTGATGGCGTAGTTGGTTATCGCATCTGTCTAACACACAGAAGGTCCCCAGTTCGAGCCTGGGTCAAATCATTTTTTTTTTCGTTCCTCAGCCGTACCTACCTTGCTACTCTCATTTACCTTCATCGCTTCCGCGCTAAATTGCCGGCGATGGCCAAGGGTGAGCGCAACCGCGTAGTCACAACGAATGTCCTCATGATTCACCAGTTTCCAACGTCATAACTTTTTCACTTCCCTTCACTTTACCTGCAAGGTCCTTGAAAGTCCGGAATGGAATAAGTTACATGTAGCGATATCATATGCTTCGGATATATTACGGGTAAGAAAAAAACCAACTCTATAGTCCAGTCAGTCCCATTCCTAGCATCCTAAATTCTGAACAACGAGTACTCCATCCATCAACTGTCCGCGGCGTGCCCAAAGCTCAGACATCAGGACTGAACTCGTCCCGTCTATGCGATCCGAAGGTGTGATATGATGTGCTCGAATACCCCTTCAGCACTCTCTACCGAACCCAGTGACCAACTTCGCGGGTAACGTAGTGCCAGATGTAGTGTGACCAGCCTTCAAGAACGCCAGTTCCCATCATGATATGAAGACAGTCACCAGTGGCATGCTAAAACACAAAAAGAAATATTCAACCCCATGAATGAGCGACAAGTGAACACCAAAGGCGTGGAAAACGCACTGAATCAGGTCGAAGGCGTCCCGGTCGGTCAATAGGCAAGTAGAATATATCCGGGAATTCAGATGACGAAAGGATATCCTACGCAGAACAAACCATCCAGATCAACAACCTCACCTAATTGCACAAACGAAAAACAAACTCACCTGAAAGATAGCATTGAAATCTTTAATCCAAGGCCAATTATACCACCTCCATTTATATGGCTGAATATCTGTCCAAGGTTCTCGCTGATTCCGACAATCTTCGTGTCCAGGTAGATACGCCCTCACGACGACTTGTTTGTGTCGATAACCTCCCTGTCGTCGATACTCCTGAATAGCTTCCTGGACTTGAATTGCCCACGTCCGCATAGCGAGTTTGAAAAACGCCTTGACGTTTTCGATCCCAAACCCAGCTTGCTCGCCAGCATCTTCATCTCGGAAGGCACTCATCAACGTCGTTGTCCAGTGGCCTCCGGTACTCACAACGATCGTCCCGTAATTCGCAGTCGGCGCTGAGGCTAAGAAGATAGGCATGTATTCTGACGGGGACATCGACCACGTTGCTTCGTCGCTGAAGAGTGATTTCGAGGAATTGGTAAAAACGACACTAGGGTTCTCTTCCGCTTCTTCCGTCCGGAGGGTACTGAGGTATAGTGATTGGAGATCATCCTGACTCATAAGAAGATCGACGCGGCGGAAGGTGACGAGGGGGGTACTTTCGATAGAGAAGTTGGTTGGGAAGTCCAGTTGGGATATCAAGGGTGATGAGGGTGATAGGTAAAGATTTTGAGCCCAAGCTCTATCAAAATATGGGTTTTCGGTGTAATTCGGGGTTGCACGAACGTGTGGGTAGAGGATACAAGAGAGCGAGAAGAAGTGATTTTCCGTTATCGAATCGCCAAGTAAAAGCCAACCTCCCTGCTCGACCATGTCTTTGACCATAGCAGCGCCATCAAGAGGTCGTACTCGACAATCAGATGAAGGCTTCCACTTCCACGAATGGACGGCTGGAAACCTATCCCATTGCTCGGGATGGTCAGTGCCAAGGTGCCAGTAGTACTCCCGGTCTGCCGCACAGCCCTCTAACCCGGCGAAGTCCAATGCCTGATCGGGGTTCGTCATTGCGGTCAAGTCCGTGTTCGGGCTCCATGTCCACTTCCCCGCAGACCAGGCTTCAGGGGAACAAGTGGCGCGTTGTCGTTGACCAAAGATCGAAGACCAACTTGACGTCCTGAATGAAAAATCCGAGGTATAGAGGGTATACAAGGTTAATGTCAATGTGATCACAGCACCCAGTGCAAGGACATGGGTAGACACAGAGCGTGGTCTTGTCACCACGAACACCTTGGGGATCATAGCGGTGAGCGAGTCAAAGACGGATGGGTAGTCGTGGATGTAACTCTTCCCCTTCTTTGATGCCTGCTGCGGATTCCGGGATAAGCTCCACATGTTCAAATTCAATTAACCGATAGAGAGTTTCCTCTTGGCAGTTACAGCAGTTATGTATATCATCCCTGCGCAATGAAGGAGACAGCCCTCCACTGTCGACTGTGACACATACATTGTCGTCGCCAAAGCATGCTCCTCTTGGACTATCTCGTTGAATGTCGACCACTGCGCTGACCTGGATCCCATGCAAAAAAAGGGCTCCAGGTGGTGTGAATGGCAACACTGCTTCGCGAAGCGTCCTGTTTTTGAGACCTCACGGGCCCTGGCCTCGTGGAAACTCTTCCCCACGAATCCAAAGAAAGCTAATATGAGCTCTCAAGATCTCACTGGCAACCTGCATATTGTATCAACCACACCCATATGCACTGACTGTGCACCTACAAGTCACCCAACACCACTTTGGGGTACTGATTACACAATGTCCGCCCGGGTACACGGTGGCGTGTCGCGGGTAGTGTGACAGAATCGATGATACGACTCCACCGCTGTGCGTCGGATCGTTCGCGCTTCACCTGTACGAATGCAGGGTGCATACAAAAGCTACGCATCACCGACATGATCTCGACGACGGTCTAGACCAACGAATCGATGACAAGGGTGAGGTTTTCCCACAACTGACCATCAGGGGGAGTTTGATCAAATGGGGGAGTCTCACCCTTTTGACAGATTTTTTGGCGTACAGTAAATTTATTGATGGATTTGATGCTACAGGGAGCAAATATTCTCGTTTGATGAACGTGAAACGCACTTCGAGAGGATGCGCACGCATCAAGATCGAATCGATGGAATCGATTGCTTCCACGGAGTACCAGTCCAAGATTCTCTTTCCAGGCCGGCCCGGGGCAGCACAACTCACAGTGGTTCACTTTGAGGTATAAAACTGTCCGCTCCTTCTCCCCTTCGACCTCATCATATATATATCGTCTTGCCACTCACTGCTCCTACTAACCTCAGTCCGAAAGAAGGAACTGGAACAATCGTTATGGCCTCCCAAAGTCTTCGGTTCCCCCAAATACAAATACATACCCTTCAAGGTCCCCGATAAACGTCACCCAATCACTCACGGTATGTTGTAACTCTCCCTGGTGGTTAAAGACAGGTACTGCGCATATACGTACATACTTGAAACACTGGTACTCGAAACCGGTGGATATCACCCCCAATCGGACCATTAAGGAGATTCCACACACTCCGAACCCGAAATCACCACGCACATCATGAACTGTCTTTGACAGTATCAAGGATTTCCTTCCCGACCACTTACCAGTTTCTGGACCCCCATACATGTATCTCGTGGGCCTGATAACTTGGATTATAGCCGCTCAAATATCACTAGCGTGGTCAGAGATGTTCACCAAATTTAAACGTCAAAGGAGAAAAGGTCCGTCGACATCAGCCACCAAAAGCCAAAGTCAGTCTGACCCCGCACAATTCGTAATTTGGAGCTTGGAACTGCCTCCTCGGTGGAGCTCGTGGTACCCACGCGAAGTGTAAGGACAACGCCAACGCTCCCTCACGCGACGACGAGACGACGTGGTTTAGAAAATCGGTCCTCTATTCTTAGACGAGACGAGAGAATGCACAGGATGCCAGTGGATCCCAGCGACGCGCTCGCGACCAGCTTGACCTAACTACAAATGGCAGGTCCTCTATACGAGTCTCCGGTTCCACTGGACCACTATCTCCTTACACGAGAAAACAGTGGCGTGACCATCATATGATGATGAAGATTCAAGATAGATCACGATGCGCTGATGAACATGGCGCTTATCCTTACCATCATGGCAGCTCGTCCACTCAACACTCACAGCTATCCCACTCGACTCCTGTGTTCGCATACGCATACGCATACGCATACGTCCACTCACACTCTTCACGGCTTCCCTCCGATCCCGAAACGACATCGAAAACGCGTGTCGACCTCGTGTCTCGAGTCCTGGCTCCATGATCAGTACTCCCGTGAAGCATTCATCACCCTGGCGACTCCCACCACGTGGAGGCAGTCCTCTCCGTTTCAATAATCGATACACTCTTCATGTTCAAATCCCGATTTCTGACGCTCTCTGACCGATTCTCGGAAATCACCATACGATCCAAAAACGTGCACTTTCAATACCAATTAGCATCGTCATCTGCCAGACTCTCGGTGATTCATGAATGTGTAGCGGAGCCTCGAGGCTGTTAAGAAGCATCGCAGGACCATATGGTGTGTATACCCATCGGGTCCGGTATATATACATAGAACGGGGTGACGGTAAATGCCTTGACGAGATGGACTAGGATGGACTTTTGCACGGGAACTTCCTGATCATGAAGACAACGACACATTGAACAGGAACAGTCGATGATGTCATGTTCGTGCAGTCAGCTGGAAAGAACTTGTGATCTAATTACACCGTCCTCCACAAACAAGACACAAGATAACAGTTGTACACCGATGATCAATAAATAACAACGAGCGTAGAGGTGCTGGAGAAGGGAGGGAGGGTGGGGTTACAAGAAGAACAGCCAAGACATAATTATCGTACTAAATGTCCATACAAATAGACCGTTCATGACAAGATCTATGTACCGAGCGCCAGGAAAGTGCAAGTTGCTGCTGCTGTGAGGCAAGTTATATGACGTTTGCGATGGGGTTAATATATAGATGGAGTTGCCATCGGAGATTGGAGTTGCGGCAGGAAACTATCGGAGGAGTTTTGCCGGGCATGGAACATGTGAGACGTTCCATAACCTGCTGCGCGCACTGGGGGTGGGAAAAGCATGTGTGGTTCGAGGCGTGGTGACTGCCGCCCGAGATCCTCTGCGGAAGGATATCGTGTGTGACCTTGGGCGAGATGATAACTCGGGGGGAGACCACTCCTCGTTGGCGCCTGTCAGAGAGCGTCAGCTTTCTCGCTACTACGTTAGAGCGGGAGGAGAGATGGCTTGCAGGACTAGCTCGAGTAGTTTGGGTTTGGGTACTGTTTGTTGGTATAGTAAGTGTTGCGACGCCGGAAGAACCAGAAACTTCTGGCATTTCTGGGACGGGCGAAAAAACGCGAACCATGCGATCAGGGACCCGTTCAGTTATCGGTGTTGACACCGGAGTAAAGTTGTCCCCGATATGAAGGACACTACTTGGAGCTGCTTCAACCTCGATCTCTTCCTGGTTTTCGTCGACGACATCCAAACCGCTGGCGTATCTGACGGTTCTTTCATGTCCCTGATAACTACCGTGTCCGGAGCTACTCGCATCTTGATCATCGACGCGCCAGCGTGAAGTGGGTTTTTTTGGTCTAACTTCCTTCGGCCCCATTCCCAAGATCTTCCACCAGCGCCATGGATGACGCTGCGCAGAAATCGGGGGTGGGGATTCCGAAATCTCGGGCTCCGGAGGATAACCGAAGGCGAAAGTTGAACCCGTCAACGGGGTTTGTGATTCCGAGGAGCTAGAACGATGTTGACGGGATAAACGGAAATCGACAGTGATGCTGGGGGTCTTCATAGAGTCATCAAGCGTTATTGGCTTGCTGGAATGGAGGACCTGGCGTCGAGCACGTTGACCAAACATCTGAGCCACGGTAGAGCCCCATCCGCTTTTCACTGGTTGGTAGTCATATGGATGTGTGGTGGCTTTTCTTCGTTGCCAGACAATATATGCCACGAAGAGGATGATCAGCACACCACCTACGATGGCGGGTGTGGCTATTTGAATCGGACCCCAGCTGCCCTGTCCGTCGTCATTGCTACGAACCTGGAGAACGAATGTCAACACGATGACGCCTTGGTGTCTTTGGGAAACATACAGAAAGCTCCTGTGATATCATTGTGAGTCAGAGGATATAAACCCGGAGCGCAACTGGTACTTGCCTGATTTCTTGTAGCCAGAACACCCATGGCGCATGGGTGAAAAGAAGGACAAGGAGAAGGTTGAAGGTGAGGAAGACGGGAGCAAACCCGGAGAAAAGATATCTGTCCAGTTCTTACAGGTACAGTACAGCGGATGAGCGCTGAGCGTTCGATGATTAATTTTGGATCTAAATAGCTGCCGTCACCTAATCACTACTGTTGCTAACTACCACAATTATCGAGCTCCCCAATCAGTTAAGTGCATAACTTCATTGCCATACAGACTTCGTATAGCGACGTCGATGGCCTCGGAGAACTTGGAGCATCGGCGTATGTCGCAGATCACGTTCGAAGTTGAATGGATAACGCTGCGGGTGAGCTATAGATATTCGTTGGCAGCGTACCTTGGATCCCTTGCGATGCTCACAATACGCTCATGTGCTCGCTTCTGGTCGATGACACTGGGAACGAACTGGATGTCAGGTTACCCGGACGAAACCCAATTCTTTCCGGTGGCAGTAACCTCCATGGTAAAACACAAGTTTCACTCCAAGATTTCAATCGGAGATTGAGCCTGACCCCATACAACTTTCAAGTTCCGACAGATAATCCAACTTGGAAAAGAAAGAAATTTCTTATGTCTGCCTTTGCCTCCGGACAGTTGATTGAGGATAAAATTGTAAACTGACATTTTCTGACAGAGACAGTAGGTCCCGACTCACAACGGTGACCAACCTGTTTACCGATCGGTCCTCACTTGGTTCTTCTCCCCGTTGGACCCGAACAACTTGCCAAGATTATCTGTCCACACGGTCAGCTTGCCTTTTCGTCCACTTCCTTTACGTTTGTGTGGGATCATGCGATGCTGTCAACTTGGAATAAGCGATGTACGGTGTTGTAGATCGCCATCAAGCCAGTTGCGGGAGAAGCATCGTGGCGACGCCACTCCGCCGTGTGCCCCGCTGAAAGACCAATACTGGGAGGCTGACAATTCACCCCTACAAGCACCATGAATTTATACCAGATACATCGTCGTAGAAGTCTGTCACATCAGACCGTCCAAGCATCATGAAATAAATCGGAATCATCCGTAAGTCTTTAATAATATACATCCTATACATCCGTAAGGAAATTTACATTGATCGTGAGTTCTGGCGCATCACTATCCTATGGAACACTCCGAGTTACTGAAGAAACTTCCATCGATAAACATCGCCTCGCCGTTCATATCGGACATCAATCGCATCATCACACTGCATCAACCTCCCTGATGTTCTCAATACGTTCTTCAATCGGTCCTTTCTTCCCCGAGTCGTCGATGCTCTCTGACTCCTTGTGACCCGCAAGACCAGCAGTGACAGCCGCTTTTTCGGCAATCTGTACTAAAGCGTCATCACCGTCGAACAAACTGTGATCATCGAGCGATACAAGTTAATCGTCAAATTCAGTATAGTCTGGCAAGGTCAACTTACGCCGCAGTTTCCTCAAGGGTTCGCTACGAGTTTGGTCGTCGTGAGCTTCCATGTAAAGTGAACATCGAAAGATCAAGATCAGCTTACGTTTCTCGTCTCGACGATGTAGAACCATAAGAACACGGCTTCGAAACAAATCCAGAAGACATACACCAGCTGGACAAGACATTAGCAGAATTCAAGGCATATACGATGGTGAACGTACGTAGTACTTCCATCCTAGTCTGTACATCCGAGTACGTGATTATTTGATCATCTCTGACACCGATACCAGAACGACTTACGCAGCAAGAGCAATTGGATTAACATACCTGATAAGTTTAAGGCTGTCAGGGGGTGTCACCAGACATTGTGAATTGGACACTCACTGGTTGAAGATAAGTGACAAAGAAATGGTGAAATTGAACCAGGTGAACCCCTTGGCGCGTAATTGGAAGGGTAGAATCTCGACCGTATATCTAATCGAACGAGTCAGGAAATCGAAGGTAGGAACAGCTTGCTAACTTACGAGACGATAAGTGGGCTGAATGCAATCTGCAACAAAATATTAGTGCGAGGTTAGACCCATACTCTATTGAAGGTACGGACAGTATCTGTCGATATGTCAGAATGGATTTCCTCGCTCGACTCGAACGGAAGCACTCACAGAAAGTCGTGTACAAGACTGTCAGATGAACAATGTCAGAAAGTACGACACCAATTGAAAAGAAGACATACAAATCATAACAATGACTGCATAACCGGCATTTAGGTCGTGATAGATGGAGTCAACAGCGAAGCAGACAGTCTGAAGAGTCCAGAAGAGAAGCATTCCTATGAGCGGAATCAATGACAACTCCAAGACCACTGAACAAAGGTACGTGCCAGAGATAGCGATCAGAAAGAGGGGACGTCTTCCTGCCTTGTCACACAGTGCACTTCCAGTGAGGGCGCAGATCAGACTCCATATGTTAAGGATTCCGTTCTGTCATAGCAAGTTCTGTAAGATGGAAATGGTCGTGTATGACCATCAATACTTACGACAAGCAACTGGGTCGTGGGGGAGGTAACTACGCATATTCAGAACGCACCAACATTAATTCACAAAAGCTCACTTACTTCCGATGGCATCGAATACTTTGTTCAAGTCTAGGGCGAATCAGTTGTTTAGAAACTAAACAATCAACGGTGGCCGTACAGTACGAGCTGAAAAAATGTTCTCGGTAAGCCAGAACACCTAACAGGGGAATAGAACTCACATCAAACCATTGCCGGACCATTGAGAGAAGAACGCGAGCGCAGTGATAATCCGCATTCGCCTTCTGTTTCCTGGTGTCTTGAACAAACTTGACCATCCCACATTAGCTTGGACTTCACGATCGAACTTGATTGCTTCTCTGATTTCCTCGAACTCATATTCGACGAGCGGATCCTGTCTAATTAACCAATCAGGATCAATATCTGTATCGAGGGCGACAATAGCGCGAAATTATCAGGTTTGCACTCACTCATTGCCGTTTGCGTGGTAGTACGCCAAGATTCTCAGTGCTTGTTCTTCACTACATGGTGGGTGCTTAACGCGAGTGGCGGAAAAACAAAGGTTAGACTAGCTTACCGGCCTTTGCTCACGAGCCAACGAGGTGATTCTGGTACGAACCAAACGAGGCAAATCTGTATCACAGAAGGAAAACCCTGAAGAGCAGATGGGATTCTCCATGCCCAACTGTTTGGGACATGGAAGGTTCCATAAGTCTGTGACGCTAAAGTTTAGTTCATCCCGAGTGGGAAAGTCACGAAGACTCACTGTCCATGCAGCTCTATCATTGGAGATGATGTGTTGAGATTGGTGAGTCGAACGAAATTTATGACGGCTTACATGATACTTCCGAGCATCCTATCCGATATGCATAAGGTCAGAGTCATGTATGAAGGATAGACAGTTGGCCTACCACAAGGAATTGTACGTTGAAGTCAAGATACCACGCTGAGAGGGATACGCTAGTTCTGATACCAGGAGGGGAGCGGAACTCGCGGCGAACGTCAAGCCGAAGCCGATCATAAATCTCGCACCAATAAACATCTGGACAGATTGACTGGCAGTTTGGAGAACTGTAGCAGCGACCATTACACTGGCTCCAAACAACACGGAGAATCTTCTCCCGAGACCGTCAGTCATGTACGGTGAGAAAGGATAGGCTGCCAGCGATCCAATGTTCTAGAGACGGCGTTGGACCAGAGCTCTAGAGCACATGTTTACATTAAGCTTACCTGTATAGCACCCAGTAATCCCAGCTTCATGGTCTCTTGTAAGGCTGAGCTGGCTATGGGAGAAAAGGACATCTTACCTTCGGGCCAGATGGGTAATCGAAAGCAGTCTCCCATTGGGTTAATGACTGCAGACCATCTGATCGGAGTCCGTTTCAATCACTGTCTTTCTGAAATGAAGTAAACGTGTGCTAACTCATCATACTCGCTATACCAATTTTACGTCACCTCCTGATTGCCGCTGGTACACAGAAAACGACGTACCATCGAAACCATTAGTGGAGGATGTAATTAGGCTGCATTCAATTGAACACTCAGTTTTTTCAGTTGGACTCTCGTAGAGACGCACAGGATGCATATCCAGAAATTCAACAGGATAAGTCCTGAGCAAGTTCGTTGGTATCAGCGTCCACACCAGTGTGATACGAGTACTTTCTCGGATTCTTCCACCATGGCCTCGAAGTATCGAGTAAGTGAGTGTAAGCCGGGACATTGACGCTCGTAGGATTTGCTCCAGTACCCATGACTCGGATTCTCGAGGGAGGGGAATAAGATAACAGATAGGCTGGCACGAAACGCCCTAGTTATACTTTGCAAAAGGGTCATGCATCCGGAAAAACTTGTCTTCAACTCCATGGGATGGGCGGAGCTAATTATGTTTTCCCGCGAAAAGGGTCATGTCGTTGACGGCGGGGTGTCAAGCCTGACGATTTTCACTCCCTGTACCTGTTTTCAAGTTCTCCTGGTCAGGCGGTCTCCCGCGGACCTTCATGCCTATGTCAATGGATGATAAGTCACAAGTTCTTGAATTTAGGGCTACGAGCCGTAATACATGGCGCGTATCTTTCTTTCTTACTCGAATTAGCTCTCTCTACAGAAGGGGAGGGTCACGAGGGAGTAGATGGCGTTGAACGGGACGTGGCACCTACCAGTTTGGTCATAGGTTCGGAGAAACCAAGTACGTGATCATCTGCAGCATTCAGAAAAGACCAACCTCATACGTGAATCATCCAATAACGGAACAAGTGTGCCTGTCAGGCGGTACAAATGGATCGCTTGCAATGCTTTACATACCCCGCATCTCCATGACTTCTCGGTGTGGGGGAGTCATTGGGATCTCCGGGTGAGAATAACCTATTTTAGTAACCAAGAAGGTAGTTCGTGTGAGTTTGGATTCCTTGGTAACTTGCTGAGTTCATGATCCCTTTTAGCCTGTGTTTAGGCCCGTTCACGTCTCCCCAAGAACGTGGTCCTTGAACAGAAAGCAGGGGTAAGTAGTTGTGAGTGGGCATCATAAACATTGTTCCGAACGTCGTATGTCCACCATGACGAGATACGCCAAATTCGACAGTGAGTAATACCCCACTGTCCTCCATATATCACCTGGCGCATCACGCGTAATAACCCATAGCTCTTGTGACCTCCATGGACAGTAACATGTAGTCACTAATAACAGTGCTTCAGTGAACAAGAGTACACATCTCATAACGTGGCATAAGCCTGAGTCACGAGATGCGGGCCAGAGCGCCATGCAGGATGAGTTTGATTCGCATTTCGTTAGAGCGTATTCCGACGGCTTGTGTTCAATCTGTTCTTTGAACTCGTCATTGACCATTTGGTCCGTCTGGGGTGTGATGCCAGCAGTGGCAACTGCCCTTTCAGAGATCTGAGCAACACTTGCATCTCCATCAAGCATCCTGAAGCCTCTGATCAAAAAGAAACCTGATGAGAGGTGGGAGGTTTACTTATGCCGCCGTCTCTTCCAGGGTGTGCTGTTCCAAGCATCACCTGAGTACACCCAAGACCAAAAGTGGATAGGAAAACAACGCACGTTCTTGGTCTCGACAACGAAGATGTACACAAAGACCACTTCGAAGCAGAGCCAAAAGAGGTATACAAGATAGGGTAGACGTCAGTCACGAAATACTGTGCGATGAAGAACCAAATTCACATAGTATTTCCAGCCAAGCCTGGGCATCAGTTGTGCAAGTTAGCATTTCGCCGACTGATGCTTGGCGCACACTCACGCTCCTAATGCGATCGGATTGACATATCTAGTCAGTGTTAGTCGAGCTATGACACCAGATATTCAATACAGACAGCTTACTGATTGAAAACCAATGATAGGTAGACAACGAAGCTGAAAAGCGTGTAACCTTTTGCACGGAGAGGGAAGGGTAATGTCTCTAGCGTATACCTGAGCGAATGGATGAGGGTGGTCCATGAGACTAGAGAAAATGCTCTCACGAAACGATGAGAGGCACAAAGGCACACTGTACCACATCCGTCAGTGAGAAGGTTGCCATGGGCATGTATACTTACTCCGTCTATATTGGCCGTTCCAAGTCAGAAAAATTTAATTCAAAGAACGTGTAGTGCACACTTACAAAACCTCTGGAACAGAACTGCAAGTGATGTTAGTTTCGGGATTCCCATCCAAAAGAATATCTCGCATACAAATCATTGCGACAACCGCATGTCCTGCTGCGAGATTGCTGTGCTGGTGCGGCAATGTAGAAACAGATGGTCTGCAAGGTCCAGAACACCAGAATGCCTGCTGTCGACGTTAGGAATATTAACCGCCTCTCTGCTTTGTCGCAGAGAAGACTTCCGGTCACACCAAGAATGAAGTTCCATATGCTGAGGCAACCGTTCTGAGATGAAAAAAAAGTAGTGCTGAAGTAGCTCGGTCGATCTAAATGTGATCCGCACAAATAACAATCGAATTGTGGGACTTGTGACGATCCCAACACCATGAGCATCATAAGAATAACCAATATAGTTACGTACTGCCTATATCGTCAAAAACCTTCGTAAACGTTCAATGATGCCAAACACTGTAGACAGTTCACCAACTAACCTTGTTGAGATCTAAGCGAGGACCGTTTCCATGTTAGATTGGATCAACCTGATGTTCTCGGACTTACAGTAAGACCTAGGCAAATGAGTCGTCAATAATAAATGATGACTGTAAGCACGTACGTCAGACCATTCCCTGACCACTGCGAGAAGGCTCCAATAGCGATCGGAATTCGTAGTCGTTTTCGATTTCCAGGGGTACGTATAAAACTGAACCATTCGACATTCGCGGCCGCTTCACGATCAAATGAAATTGCAGCTTTGATCTCTGCGAACTCGTACTCCACCAAGGGATCATGCCTTTGTCGCTGCGTCAGGAGCCCCGATGATTGCCACATAGTATGGTATGTTACCGGTTTCCATTGGCATGGTAGTCAGCCAGAATATTGAGTGCTTCTTCTTCCATGAACTATCATCGGTCTACTAGAAGCGTAAGAGAGATCTAACAAGCGCACCTTTCCTTGCTAATAAGCCAACGTGGGGACTCCGGGATGAACCACAACAGAAGAACTTGGAGAACGGAGGGTATTCCTTGGAACACGGATGGAACCTTCCACGCCCGGCTGGAAGGGATGTGGAATGTACCAAAAGTCTTGAGCATTACGATCAGATGGGGAAAGTTTTTACTTCTAGGAAACACGCCGTCCACGCCGCACTACATGCACAGAGAAGTTAGCAGGAAAACTACTTCCAAACGGACTTGATCTTACACGATACTACCAAGGAAACCGAAAAAGATTAAGCTCACAAGAATAGCAGTTTAACATGCACTTACTACATAGTGTTATAGAGCGAAGTCACAGGGGCACGCTGAGAGGGATAAGCAACCTCAGTAACGAGTAATGGAGCAGAGTTTGTTCCGAATGACAATCCAAATCCAATCAAGAATCGTGCGCCAATGAACATGTTGACAGACTGGTTCGCCGTCTGCATGCAGTGGCAACGATGACTATACTTGCACCGAAGATGACGGAGTATCGCCGCCCTATGCCATCTGCCATGTAAAGCGTAAACGAGAGCCCTATTACCGACCCAATATTCTTGAATCGTTCACTGATAAGAGCTAATGTGATACGAAGACACGGAAAGTCACCTGAATTGCATCGAGTAGACCGAGCCGAAAGCATAATCAGTACAAAAACGTAGCAAGGGAAACCTCCATTACCATCGCTCCGTGTGGATAATGAAATGCTATATTCCATTGAGACAAGGACTGCAAACCATCTTTTGCGGCACATTCAGCATTGAATGCGGAGTCGGAAGGGAGACGGGAATGTACTCATCATGCTGCCTAAACGCGACAAATGAACGTGAACTAAAGCAGAGCATTATTTCTACTCACCGTCGTAACCGTTAGCTGAAGATGTGATGTTAGTGAGCTAAAACAAACGTCAGCGATGTCGTGAAAAGTGGAGGAAGACAAACTTACGGTTAAGAAATCCAGAAGAAGTTCAGAAGCCAAACCCCTTCAATGATCCGCTGAGTGAGTGCAGATACACAAAGATACAAGCTAACTAAATTCCATATACTTACTTCTATTGTTCCACCAAGGTCGTGATTTGTCGATGAAATCAGCATCCGCGGGGTTCTCGACTCTCGTACTCGTAGGTCCACCCATGCTGATTGCTGCGATATGAGGAATGCTCGAACGAGTATATCGGCTCTGTCGACCGAACGGAAGGGACTTATTATACAACTAGTCGCAGGAGATGGAGCGACGCGACATCCGGGTTTAAAGAAACATTTTGGCCTGTTCGTTTACCCATCAGTGAGGGGGAATAGGAACGGTGATCATGGGCGTGACCAGTCCAGATAGGAGGGACGAGGATTCGGGCAACATGTGACCCCTTCATGCGCCCATCCTGGTAGTGAAGAAGTGAGAGGCTAAAATCGATAAGACGACATCAATAACAACGGTCTTTTGTAAAAAGAAACAAGACAAAAACGTTGAATTTGAGAACTTGAACGGTTTTGATGCCGCATGTCCAGCCGGGACGACCTCAACAAGTTTGCTGAACGAGGAAAAATAAATGATGGAGCACTGATCCGTTAGTAGCGTAATATGTGTGCATTGTCAACGGAGCGCTGTTCGGATGGTTGTAGGGCCTCGCCGGCACCTCGTTGCAATGACGGGCAACATGATTAGCACCAGCAGACCTGACAGGGTGCGGCATGACGTCGAGGTAATGATGACTGCGCCTTGATCAACCGAAGTTCGAGGAAGTAAGTGTATACTACTAGCTAGTAGTACCTTGCTGTAAACTTGAAAGGGTCCATGCAAAGGATTGATAAAGTTGTTTGGCCCAGTCGGCCCGGCCCGCTCACTTGAAGTGGCATGACAACCATTGAATGTCAGTGAGTGGTCCACTGTGATCAATCCCCTACAACCACTGACTTAGGACTCATTATACTTCTTCAAGCTTGAAGTCGAGCTTCAAAACTGACACCATCTTCATAACAGGACCATCGGACCGAATCAATAATCTCGCTAGAACTCACCGGTAGGTTCCACCAAATCTCGAATAAGGCTTCGGAGTCCCTCCATATCATCCCTCGAGAGCTCACGCTCAGATTCTTTTCGGACAGACCCGTCAAGGATACCTGTAATTCAATCGGGTAGATACGGCTCATCGACTTTTCCTCGGACGCTGGTCGGAGGCTCTGAGTGCCTGAACCAGAACAAATCCAAGAATTGTCGTATCTACGCGGGATTCGGGATATCGAGTTGAATCGTCATAGTATTCAGTGCTCTAGGTCCTCGGCATTGCGACCGGTCTATCTATGATAGCCCGAGGCCACTTTGAACCAATTGACAGGGGGATCAATGTCTCCGCGCTTTTTCCCTGATCGTTAACTCGGTCCTAGTTCCGAAAGCTGCCAATGAATTTCTTTGTCTAGCACTCGTCCAAGTGGGAAATTACAATCTCATGGGGGCTGGACCGGCAGCCGAGATCAAAAAATGCAGCCATAAGAAAATTATCCATATTATTCTCGCCTTTCAAACATCTTACACTGACGAAATGCACAGCTTGACAATTAAAACAACCAGACGTGTCTACGACGCCCAGCTCGGAAGAAAACAGTGATGTACATAGTCAAATAGTCAACCAAAGCGCGAATAAAAAAGTGGGCTACACTAAGTCCTTCATCAAAAAACCCTAGAGAGTTTTCCGCCAGGAGTGCAGAAACACCAGCTCCGACACTCGTGTTTAAACGGGGACAGTAGCAACCTCGGTCTCTGAGTGGGATTCTTTCTCGATGACTTCGTCGGCGGTGGGTACGAGACCTGCTTGCCTGGCAGCATTTTCAGCGATGCGGTGGATACCTTCGTCTCCGTCGAACAACCTGCAAGAACACACATGTGAGTCAACTGGCCGAAATGATAAAGAGTGATACGCACGCAGCAGTCTCTTCCAAGGTACGCTATAAGGAAATAAGCGAGGTAAATGGTATTGTATTGGCAAAATTCGTGACAGAACTCACGTTCTTTGTCTCGACAATATAGAGATAGCAGAAGACCAACTCGAAGCATTGCCAGAACAGGTAGACCAACTACAGTTGCTATCAGTAACATAAATTTCAAGTACCTGGACTAAACTCACGTAATACTTCCATTGCAAACTGTTGACGGAGTCGTTCAGCAACACGTCAAAAGATGATAGTATCATGCTTACGCTTGGAGAGCAATGGGGTTAACGTATCTGATAAAATATTAGTTGGGTAATTATTTTTGATGGACCACAAAGAGCTTATTGGTTGAAGATGAGAGACAAAGACAACATGAAGTTGAACACGATGAAGCCTTTGGCACGGAGGGCGTATGGCAAAATCTCGACGGTGTAAGTGTAAAGAGGGAGTATTACAATCACGATCGGGTACGAACAACGCGAGTTACTTACGATACGATGAGAGGCGTGAATGCGAGCTAATAGGGGGGAAAGTCAGTTTGGTTTCACAAAATAAAACTCGAATCACGAACGTCATCTGCAAAACGAGATTAGTAACTTGTTAAATAAACCAACACGGGAGTTACTCACAGAAGCCGTAGAAGAGGACTTGATATGAACCTTCAGTACATGCACCGGTGACAAGATCGAATATTGCACTCACAGATGAATACAATGACAGCATGACCAGCCGCAGAACTCTGTGTTTGCTGAGCAATGGAGAAACAGATCGTCTGAGCGGTCCAGAAGACGATCATACCTTTTCATAAACATTAATGTCATGCTCGAAATTGCTCTGATGGGAATGAACGTACCAACACAGGACGTAAGGAAGAGAGGACGTCTTCCGGCACGGTCACATAAGGATCCAGCTCCAATGGCAACAATGAAGTTGTAGATGTTGAGGAGACCATTCTGCCCAGACACGATGAAAAAATTGCTACTGAAATGATAACTCCGTGGACTTACGATCAACAGCTGAGTTGTTGGGTCCGTGACTATGACACATCTACATCAGTACGGCAGTGCGGAACCGGAGCAACCACTTAATTCCGATGGCTGTGAAGACTTTGTTCAAGTCTAGAATGATTGATAAGTACCAATCTCCAATATAGGCACCTTCAACCTACAATAAGACCTAAAATTGAATCGTGTCATTGTTTGATCATCCTATTAACCCCGAAGCAAAAGGCAGTTCACTTACACAAGACCGTTCCCAGACCACTGAGAGAAAAAGGCGAGGGCGATAATGATACGCATACGTCTCCTGTTTCCGGGAGACTTGACCAAGCTAAGCCAACCAACATTGGCAGCGACTTCACGGTCGAAAGCAATAGCAGCTTTGATCTCCTCGAATTCATATTCTACCAAGGGGTCGCGTCTGAATAAACAAAATACAAGTTAGGAAATAACAAATCAATTCCGGAAAAGGCTCCGATAGAGTTTGGTCTCTGAAGGAAGACGTACTCGTTGCCATTTGCGTGGTAATAAGCGAGAATCTTCAGCGCACGATCTTCCCTAATCGTGAGAGTCAGTGTGTGCGAATGGAAGCAGACAGATGGAGATGCAGGAGGTCTCAATACTTACTTTCCCTTGCTCACGAGCCAACGTGGGGACTCCGGGACAAACCAGATCAAAAGAACCTGGATGACAGAGGGAAGACCTTGGAGGGCGGACGGAATACGCCAAGCCCAACTGGATCCAATCGTGAATGTGCCGTAAGTCTGGAACATAGGCAGTGAGATTGTGAAAATAGACAAAGTGAAAATACCTACAGTCCATGCGGCACTTTTTGCGAATGGGAATTGATAAGCTGAAAAGCTCAAGAGGATCTGTGTAAACTTACATGATACTACCGAGATACCTGAAACAGCAGATAAATATTTAGTCATTACGATGACAGTGGCGTACGAACCAGAGGGTGTTGTATAACGATGTTGCTTGACCACGGTGAGAAGGATAGGCGACCTCAGTCACAAGCAAAGGAGCAGATGAGGCAGCAAACGTGAGGCCAAAACCAATCAAGAAACGAGCGCCGATGAACATCTGCACAGACTGACTTGCTGTCTGAATGACCGTTGCAGCAATCATCAAACTTGCACCGAATATAATTGCAAACTTTCGTCCCATGCCGTCGGTCATATAAGGCGAAAATGGGTACGCGCACAATGATCCGATGTTCTGAAAAATGAAGTTGAGCATTAAGCTGTTTACCGGAAATCAAGTCGACCGACTTGAATAGCATTTAACAAACCGAGCTATCGCAATTGTTGAGTGACACCCTTGCAAAGTACTCAGCAGTAGATACCTTTCCGCCAGTGGGAGTGCCAAATGCTTGATTCCACTGAGTTAATGATTGCAGACCATCTTCGTGACGTTAGCTTCAAGCCTCCAGCGGTCCGTCCATGTCATACTCACTCATCATACTTCCGTCGTAACCATTAGTAGAGGATGTTATCAACCTGCGAGGGCGTCAGCAACTCAAATACCACCTTCGGTGTCATGCTCACATGATAGCAATCCAGAAATTAAGAACCAGAACACCTGTACATTGATCAGGCTCACATGTCCGGTCCGCAGTATATACTAAGCAACGACGTACGAGTGTTCTTATACCATGGTCGAGGGTCAAGGAGGTGAGTATAGGCGGCGGCGCCTTCGGCGACTACAGCGGGACCGGCACCCATTATTCAAATCAAAATCGGAGGAGGGGATCGATGAAAAGAGAGAGCAGAGAAGCGAAGGCGTGACCGTCCGTCTTTATGAGAAGTTCACCTCCGTGCAGTCCCTTTCGGACTTGATGACGCGCACAGGTAGCAGGATTGGTTTTTCCGCGCGGGCTGGGATTCAGGAACACAAGGAACGTGAAAAGTAATGAGCGACGACCTGAGTAGAATTTAGAATGAAGGAAGCCGGGACGCGCCTCTGGAGTGAGGGAGAGCCTGTAATGGTGAATTGCATCGAAGAAAGACCGAACTATTGATAGAGCCATGGTTGATTTCCGAGTTCACGTAACAACTGATGAAAGGCCCCACTCGCCAAGCAGCAGGCCTAATGGGCACAGAACAAAGTGTTCACTTTATGTAAAAACTACCTTCATAGTCGTCGCGTCAACTGAACCTACGCCAAAACAAGTTAGTCCATGATGCTGCTAGTAGATAACTCAACTTCAACTCCACAGAGCGCTTCCTTCTGGACCGTATCATGACCAGCGGGGACGCATACATTTTTTTAGCACAAGTGAAAGTAGGATCAGTTTCACAGGAGCGTGTTGCCACCGACATTTCTCCCCAATCTCAGTGCGACAGCGCCGAAGAGTCGGAGATCCTCTTGGAGTACTATAATAAGACAGGAAGGGATTGAATAATGCCCATTCGTTGTGCCGGATGGACAATCAAGGTTACACCCCATTACACCATTTTCTCATGGTCGTGACAGTCATCAAGACCAAAATACACTGCATCGCGGAAGGAAAATGTTGGAGAAGTCATTATCCCGTAGACTATGATAACCGAAGCTCTGTTTCCGACAGATAAGTTGCTGTTGCCATTGGGGCCCCATCTGACCCCATGCGGGGAAATCAGACGAAACTTTTGAGATAAGTCTCCAGAGGTTCCCCAGTGCAAACTCCGATTATACCCGGTGGAGAAGAAACTGTTGAACTCATGGGTTTTTCCTGGTTTCAATGGTCGACCACTGAGATAAACAAGGAAAGCCGGTTTTGCTATCACTTACAGGTTCTGCCTGAGAGGAACAGTGAGTGGTCATGCGATTAATACAAGTACTTACGCAGGTGGTACAGTATATGTTTCAGGCAGAGCTGTCGACGTCATACTGCGGCGGGCGACTGGCATCACGGAGAAAATTGTCAGAAAAAAGGTACCTGTACGTCCTCAAAGAGGGCGGCCGATAAGTGCAGACTGTGCCCCGGACCGTGATACTACTAGTGGCAGAGAAGCCGTCAGATTGCACGATGTCGGGCCCAGTCGACGACATCGATCCAATCAAAACATTTTGAAGAACCTGTTACCAAAAAATTACATCTCGGTGTTGCGAACAGGAAAACTTGAGAAACGTTTTGAATTGAGAAAATATTGCCTTGTGCGACGGTGAGTAGTGGCTGAGGGAGAGATAAGATATCAAAATAAACTTGTAAACAAAGGACATAAATCAAAACACGTGACTCTGTCTCGTCTGTCATACCGAGTGACCCTGAGGAAGACTCTTACCAGCGCGCGACTCCACCTCCAGTACAAGACTGACAATTGCAACTAGCTAGTTGGTGGTGCCAGGATGTTATTGTCCTTCTCGGCCTTTATACATGGGTGGACAACTACGGTGGGCCAAGTATATTTCCATAAAGATCCCTGTCGGTGGTACTACGACTGCCAGTTATTGAAGGTCTCGAAAACCGTACGAAGCCCCAATCTGGCGCTCAATACACCATTCCAATATTCAGACACCAAAAAATAGAGCGCGCTTTTCTGGAGAGGGAAAAGAGCACTGCTTGGCATGATGTTCGACGTTGTGGTGCGAGGTTCCTTTCCGAATGATACATCACACTACGAGTACGTTGGACGCACTACCTCGCCGACTTGAGATCACTCATATCGTACTGCTATCACCCCTCTGAACTGGTATGTTCTCACAGCTCTCGTCTAACCGTCACTTTTGCTCAGATCTAGAATTTACTCTCCTGTGAAGAGGTCTTCGAATATTCAGTCTGAGGTGCTCCACACAGGATACTTCCATTCGATTCATACACTGAATCTGATCAGCTTTTCTCCACGCTCATGCCTCATGGGAGAATCGCACGTCCTTGTTTCCAGCTCTTTCGAGTCTACTATCTATGGGTTTGAAATGCCTCAGAATCGTCGAATTCGCACTCATTGATCGCATCAACTTTACCTGAAGTTATGGTTAGCAGTATGGTGCGTTCAATTTTCACGTTATTCGTGATTATCAACAGACACCTCATGTTATAGCAAATGCAGGATTTCTAGGGACTATTAGGTCGCACTTCCATGCGACTTCTCAATGGTGTTACACATGTTTTCCATCTCGGATCCTGGCCAGCGTCTCCGGTTTTACCTCCGCATCTGAAATTCGCAGCTCACACCATAAATGGAGCTCAGCCCCTCAGGGCCTGCCACCTCCCTTGCTGTCGGTAGTAATTGATGGCCTCGTGTTGTCAACTGTGTCCCACGGAGATGCCACAAGTGAACCTTTCCCATAGCTGACTCACTCCCTAAGAGCACACCATTATTATCGTGGACGCACACGAGATTCATCTGTCTGCGGCGAACGTGTTTCGAAATTGTTTCGGTGCCTAGGAATACGACGGAGTAAAGCAAGATCGATCCCTCCATCACGGCGTTGTCATGTAATGATGGTACGAACCCAACTATATGGCGTTTTACAGCTGACCCATCATCCACTTCCATTCATCACTTTGGGCCCAGCCTAGTACACCATCTTGAGTCACGGTGTAGCGCAGCAAAACGCGGTGAATCACCAAATTTAAAAGTATTTGTCATCAATTCCCACACTTCGGCTCCTGCTCAATTTTACTGGGGACCCTGTGCATGCTTCCTGTTGGCCTCGTGTGATTCAAAGCTCTCCTCCGCGAGCTGCCAGCTCAAGGTTCTTTGCTTCGAACCATCACTCCAAGTTGCGAATATGGCCCCTCCTCCTCCTCCTCCTCCTCCTCCACCCCCACCGCCTATGTGTTTCCCCTTCACTTCCAACAAGGCAAGATTCAGGACGGCTAGCCCACTCATTCGTACCGACTCGGAGAAGTCAGAGACTACTTCGAGTAGATCCGATAATCGCTCGCAGCGGTCACATCTCTCTGACGGCCAACACTCGAACCATTCCCGCCAGTCTGGTCGACTCGTACGCTCGGGATCATACTCGACCACCAGGACACTGTCCGATCCGGAGAAACTCGAGTTTGATTCTGACTCTGAGGCTTACGACGTCCCTGCTTCCGCGAACAATAGAAGCCCAATCAGGTTTCCTGCGTTATCGCGCGAGAACAGTAAGACTGGGTTGATGAGGTCCGATTCAAAGAGATCGGGGAAGTGGGGATATGGATGGGGTATTGGCAAAGCAAAGGAGAGAGAACGAGACCTCCTGGACAGGAGCCCTTCTATAAGTTCCGACAGGCCGCCACCACCACAGTATAACTCCCCTACGCGTATGTCGTCAAGGTCTACAAGTAGCAGCAAGCGACCGGGCTTTTACTCCACCGATTCCTCGAGTACCCTCGTCGGATCTGCCTTAGAACGCAAGATGAACGATGTAGAATCGATCAAGGAACGTGTTGATACCACTGACAGGCTGGCGCAGATTCGAAAACTTATGGTGAAGGACAAGCTCGACTATTACGTCATTCCCAGTGAGGATGCACACCAGTCCGAATATGTTTCCGTGTCAGATAGACGCAGAGAATGGATTTCTGGATTTACCGGAAGTGCTGGGCAAGCTGTTGTCTCTAAGACGGCAGCCTACCTCATCACCGACTCCCGTTACTGGCTTCAAGCGCGCGAGGAATTGGACTCCAATTGGTATCTTATCCCCTCTGGTGCTGTTGATGGGCCAAAGGACTGGATTGAGTGGCTGATGGTATGTGGCGCGCAAATGGCTTGTGGCGGGAGAGTGCTGAAAATAACCAATGGACCGTGCCAAAGATGCAAGGATAGGCATTGATGCCCGAATGCTTTCACATGAGAAAGCGGTCCAGCTATCCAGTAAGCTCACTCCGAAAGGCTCCAAATTAGTTTTCCCGCCTCAGAACTTCGTCGACCTATGTTGGAAGGACAAGCCTCTGCGTTCCAAGGAGCCGATTTTCATCCAATCCATTGACTTTACGGGTCGAGAAGCATCGTCGAAGATTGCCGAGGTCCGGGAATGGATACGGAGCCAGCCACCAGCTGTGCCCTCGTATTCCAAGTCCCCACCGACCGCGGCCCAGATGCATGTTGGGACTCTGATTACATCTTTATCTAATATTGCTTACTTATTGAACCTGCGTGGATCCGACATCCCGTTTAACCCGCTCTTCTACGCTTATCTGTTCATTTCCCTCGATAAGGTCATCTTTTTCCTCGATGCGGCCAAGCTCACCGATGATACTGAAGACTACCTGCGCGCTCTCAAAGTGGAGAGAAGGGAGTACAACGATATTTGGCCGTTCCTTCGACGTAGAGAATGGGGCGAGGGCAAATTACTCATCAATCGCGAGACTCCCTATGCTATTTCGCTCATGTTGACCCACTTCCGTTACACGGTGGATTCCACACCTTACCTCGACAACATGAAAGCCGTCAAGAATGAAGTGGA
The DNA here is from genome assembly GCA_038094055.1 of Chalciporus sphaerocephalus. Taxonomy (NCBI): domain Eukaryota; kingdom Fungi; phylum Basidiomycota; class Agaricomycetes; order Boletales; family Boletaceae; genus Chalciporus; species Chalciporus sphaerocephalus. The sequence goes on from JBBPTH010000011.1 coordinate 345,403, forward strand.
GCTTGAGGGCCTACGGCGTGCATATCTACGTGACGGAGCTGCCTACGTTAAATGGCTTGCCTGGCTAGAACACAAGATCCATCAGGGCTACGATATCACAGAATACGAAGCCGCATGGCGTCTCACGGAGTATAGGAGGCAGAACAAGCACTACTGGGGTCTCGCCTACGAGAATATTTCAGCCAGCGGTCCCAATGCGGGTAAGGAAATATGTCATGCGTTGTTTTCTCTCCATTTGCTGAGTTTGCTTGTGTGTGTAGCCTTGCCGCACTACGCGCCCACCAAATCAAATGCAAGGATGATTGATCGGGACACACCCTACTTGAAGTACGCTTCTCTCCCGAGGCTTGTATTGATATCTCCGATGCTAATTTGAGCATCTATCACCCCAGTGATTCAGGTGGTCAGTACCGAGATGGTACGTGTGACACGACCCGTACTATCCATTTTGGTCGTCCAACGCAAGATCAATGTGAAGCTTACACACGCGTGCTGCAAGGCCATGTACGTCAATGGCGTTGATCAATTAATTCTCCGCACGTCGAACTTATCTCTACCCCATATCGCCATCGATAGTGCCGTATTTCCCGAGGGAACAACGGGTAAGCAGTTGGATGTCCTCGCGCGTCGTGCTCTGTGGAAGGACGGTCTCAATTATCTGCTATGTCGATATCTATCTTGTTCGGTGCATGTGCCTGATCTAATCGTATCCGTGTAGCACGGAACGGGTCATGGTTTTGGCGCGTTCTTGAACGTTCATGAAGGACCTCATGGCTTTGCTAGTGACGTGCCACTCGTTCCAGGACACGTTATCACCAATGAGCCCGGATTTTGTAAGCTTTACACAGAACTGATTATGTCATGTCGATTTCCTGATAAGATTTCCTATAGACCTTGAGGGCAAATGGGGCATGCGTATCGAGTCCGCGTTGGCTGTTCGGCGCGTGAAGGTGTGTCACTGTTCTTCATCGCCGCTGTAACAACTTCCTGATGGAGATTGCTGCCACGTAGACCAAGGGTGAATTCAATGGTGATATCTGGCTCGGGTTCGAGCGCCTGACTTGTGTACCTATCCAAACTCGGATGGTGAAAGAGAATATGCTTACAAAAGAGGAGAAACAGTGGCTCAAGGTATGTCTAAGGACGCATTTATGATACCTATCGGGGCAATTCGGAGATAGCTGACTGGGGATGCGCCACTTTAGGACCATAACAAGAAGTGCCTTGAGAGACTGGAACCTTACATCAAGGACGATAAACGTGCTCTCAAGTGGCTGAAACGTGAAGCTGATAGAGGAATTGGGCTTGCTGGCTCTGGACCTGGTGGTATAACCATTGATTGGGATTAGATCATCCTCCTATTTTTCTCTTCTTTTCTTTTCTCCTTTTTCTCCTATTCTCTTTCTCTTTTCAGGTCACACGGAGCCGCAACAATGCCCTACGCCGCTGTCGCCGCCACACTACCTATCGTCAACATCCGCTATTGCGATACCCGATATCCAGATTCACCTCGCGCTCACCATGCGATTCCTCTATCTCTCGATCCCCATCTCTACCTTTCTACTTTTCATCACCCTGGAATCTTATTACAATACCAGACGACTAACCGAGGAACTTTTGTCATAGGACTATTCCTCTGATCCACGCTCAATATGTTACCACGAAGGACGGAATAACACTTTTCATTCTTGTTTTTGGACATCTTCCTTAACTTTATGGAAGCAAGCACTCATTGAAGTGCATGCTTCGTTTTCTGTTTGTACGTACGACATTGGATTCGTTTCGGTTTCGTGATCTCCCACTGTTTCCTTCTTCCCGGGTATATGTTTTGAACGCTGGGAAGTGGGAATACATGTGTACCATAGCACGAATTTTGAATAGATGTGATACTTTGTGACTGTGATTCCCCTACTTCGAAGTCTCGTGAGCAAGATACCCCTGTGAAGAATGGGGTATACAGTTTCTGCTAATAATAGGAATCGTGCAATATAACTATCCTCTCCACCAGCTTTGTGATATCCTGGCTGCAATTTAGGGAGATTACAGAATCCGTGCTAAGTTTCCTCCATCCCAACTTCATCTTAGATAACAAGAAACCAATGTACTGCGATCCATGTACTATCTCAGCCAACTCTCCGGCTTGATCGTCTGGTGAGTCAGGACTTTCGAAATTAACAATTCCGATCCTATGGTCGAGGGCATTATCTTCCTCCACGGATGTGTTCATTGCAAGTACAGCTGCCGTACCACCACTGACTGTGATCGGTTCCAGAGGGACACCCTCATCAAAATACCACATCGTCCCAACTTGAAATCCACCTTCCAGTTTCAGTTTACGACGTGCGGGAAACATGAGGAGTTTGACGACTACTCCGAGTTTGGTGACTTCATATGAAGGATGACCGGGACCTCCCATATGGAGGAGGTTAGGGACGATCCTGGAATAACATGCGGGGGATGAAGGTAGGGCGTCGGAGAACTGTGAAGGTTGACCCGCCCAGGCGAAGAACGCAGGTGACCAACATTCGTTCGCGAGAGCCACCATCAACCGATAGAATGCTCGGTTCCCTTCGCCATAGGCGATGGGTATGCTGATATTCAGGAGACCGAGAAGGGAGTAGGTCGTGTCTTCCATCCGCGTTGTCTTGCGATTTGTTGCCCATGTCATGATGTCTGCAACGAGAAGACATGAAGGTTGGAAGTTCTGCAGATGATTTCTGGGGATTCTTGTAACCCGGGTGATGACTGTAGTGATTGCCTCGTTCTCTTTGTCGCCATTCTCAAAGACTTTGGGACAGATGGGTTTCCAGTCCTTCCCATAAAACCTAATTTTGTTTGGTGCCAAAAGTTCCTGCAGTGTCCACCCTCGGGTGAACCACAGCTCGTGGTCGAAGTCGTCGATAGTCGAGGACATGGCGAGGTGAACAATACAAATATGGGCGAGTCTGTACCACTGGAACATGGAACGAATGGCCTCTTCCAACTCTGCGCTACTTTCTTTGTTGATGCAGCAAGTATCCGACCAGGCATACGAACAACCGAAGTCTACGCGTGCTTTTTCACAAAGGTAGAGTAGTTTTTCATGTCCCGGTCCATTGGGGACTGGGGGTCTCTGTCGTGTCAGCGTAGACATCTGTTGGAACTGGACCTCGTGCGCGCCCCATCTATGCGAGAATATCGCATATTTGAAAATGTCTTTGGCGCACTCCTTTCCAGCATGAAACCGGACCAGTGCCACCCAAGCGATTGCGAGTACTCGTACCTCAAGTGACTCAGTTCGTCATCGGAGAGATTTCGAAGGCGTGGCCATTCTGAATTCCATATATCGTCCCGGCTGAGGACTTTCATATCTTCGACACGGATAAGGTGGACAGGAAGAGAGTTGAAGACATAATTGGCACAGGTATCGATCAGTTGGTTGCGTGATTCTGCTAGGCTGGGGGTAATCTGGTGTCTGACGGGACGGGAGAAGGGGTCATCGTTCTCGGAATAACTGATCTGGTGTAGATATGACGGAGTCAGGATGGTCTGCCTTCGCTCAGTCGGCCTTTCTGAACTGCTGACACTGGTCTCAGAAGTAGCTGGTTGTCTGGGTTGGAGAGGGTGTGAGTATACACATTCGAATTCCTTTCAAGACGGGGATATCTACAACAAAAGATTTGAGGCCTCGTTACTTCTGTCGGAGGAAATCCTTCCTGGGTCGTGGGCTGACATCGACAGATATATAGGTCAATACCAATGTCACAACTACTGGTTCAGTAGGCACGATCCGTAACTTTGTTACTGACGTTCCTTACTACAGCTACTAGTGTCACAAGAGATATGAAGTTAGATCAGTTACTGGAGGCTACGATAGACCAATCCCTTGGGCGAGGGTTCCATTCAAAAATAACATATAGCAAGCAGACAGTACACGGTTCAGCAAAACATAGAGTCACCCAATTGTCAAAATTCTACAATGCCATTTGCGAGTATGCCATGTCAGAAGTCGTTCTTGGTGGGTCAGTTTCAGACCACAGGGGTAAGCCGAGATCTCGGGGTGATCTTGCAATCAAATGGTTTGGCATGACTGAAATATCGAGCGCTCAGTGTGATCATATACTGTGTAAAGTGGTCATATTACTCACCAGATAAGACCAGAAGTAAGATCATGTTGTGGAATCACTTCGACCCCGTTTACGACTTTCCTTGATATGTTCAGAGCGGCAAGAGACATGGCGACCGAGATAAAGATAATTGCTTCCGCGACATGCAGACCTGATGATGAAGGAGAGGTACATTCGAGTCGCGCTGATTAGCACCTCAAATACATCAAATCTACAGTATATATCTCACCTGGACAAATTCTGGTCGAAAATTTGTTAGATCACAACCATGTTTGGAGCACTTGACACTCACCTCCGACCACCTCCGAAACAGACAATCTGAGGATCTGGCTGAGGGTTTGAACCTATGTACCGTTCAGGATGGAATCTGCTCGGGTCCGGGTAGGTATTCTCATCTTGTAGGATTCCCCTATGCAAAGTGTCGCAGCCAATGTCAGCATGTCTATGTCTACCACTCTCCAAGACATAGATATCAATACACACCAAACATTTTCAATGACATATGATCCTTTCGGGATGAGGTAGCCATCGGTATAGATATCTTCAGTAGCAACATGAGGAGTGCCGAGGGGTGCAACGACGTGCCATCGAAGCACTTCTTTACAAATCGCGTTGACGTAGGGAAGTGAATTGCGATCCTGGAGAGTCGGGAGTCTGTCGGGACCTACGACAGCGTCAAGTTCCGCTTGACCCTTTGCTTGCACATCGGGAAAAATGACCATTGCGAGGAAGAACGAGTTTACGGCGGCGACGGTCGTGATAAGATAACGATCAATATGGCCGTGATTTCTGTCCAGGACGGCACTCACCGTATCTGAGGCACCTATAAAGGCACTGAGGCTAGTCCACATAATGATGTCTTCTTCCTCCGGGGTCACTTTTTCAGATAAAAGAGTGGACGCGAATGAAGGAACCGCCGTTCCTGCCGCCATTTGGTCGAGCACATATTCATGAGGCTTGTGGAGAGCATCCTTTAAAATTGGTCGGTACTTCTTCGCATCCTGCAAAAACCCTGTACCCGGGAGCCATTCTGGCAGATAGCGCACTACAGAATATTTCCAAATCAGCACATTTTTAAAGAATACCCACTGGAACATAGCCTTACATGCGGGAATCAAATCAACCAAATACGCCCCTGGTGCTGCCAAAGTGGTAAAGGTCTCTACTACTTTCTTGGCTACCTCAATAAATGGATCATCGTTGTCTAGAGTCGAATATCCGTAGATCACCTTTAGGATGACGGCGCCGGGCATTCTAGCAGCATGTTTATGACAATACAAGTAGCCTCGAAATATAAGAGTACATACAGACGAACGTGTGTAGCAAGAACATCCGGTTTTTCTGCCACGTTGACGATGAAGCGCCGCGCCTCTTCTTCTATCATCGAATGAAATGCCGAAGTTGCGTTTCTAGTACCAAATAGGCGAGAGAGATATCTGCGATACTGTTTGAATCGTTCGTCGTATGGGAGAATGATCAATGACCGACTGCCGATGAGGTCATTCAGCATCGTCAAGTGAGGTCTGCCAGAGCATTTGATACTCTGTTTCTCGATGACCTCCGAAACAGCCCTGTGTGAGTTGAGAATGACATAGCGAGTCCCTAGGGCGTTTATTGATGAAATATCGCCGTATTTCTTTCCAAAGGCCGCGAACGCTTGCCATTTTTTCTCTGCAGGTACATCGAGAATATTGCCTATAAGGGGCCAGCCGGAGGGTCCAGGAGGCAGAGGAGCCTTCCTGGAATCAAGTAACTTCTTGAAAGCATAAAGCCCTGCTCCAAAGAGACAGACATTCAAAGGCGAAAATATTTGGGCCATGGCAGAAGAGAGGAGGGAAAGACAAGTGGAGGTTAATTCCTACTGAGACGTTAAATGCCAAAAATCTGAAACGCATGTCTACAGGAACCCTCATTCATCGGACTCGCTCTCTGTGCTGCGGTTGGCAGATTGGTGTTCGGCAAGTGGAAGCTCGGCAAGAGGGGGATTGTTAGGGCTGCCACCTCGGCACCCCCTTCAGTTTTCGAACACAGTCATCGGACCTGAATCTGAGTGTCTAATGTATTCAGGTTGCTTGAGGGAGCACACTGCGACCTATATTCAACAAGCACACGTAACGTAGTTAGACACTCAGATTCAGGTCTGATGATTATGTTTCGAAAACTGAAGGGGGTGGCAACGACCTTTGGTGGTCATCTCCACGTCTAGCGTGTGTGCTGACCTAGTACTCCCTAGTAGATGACGGCCCATGACAGTTAGTATCGACACTGCCCATGGCACCAGCTCCCAAATCGCGAGGCGACTCGAGCTTCTCTTGCTGACAACCTGGGTGCTCAGCTTCCCATTCCACGCGTGTTGAGAGTACCTACTCAGACCCAAATGATGTATTCCGACCTGAACGGTACCTAGGTTCAACTTTTCGGTATGATCCTCAGAACGTATGTTTCGGAAGTGGGCGGAAGAAGTTTCAAGTACACCAACCATAAGGTTTTACCAACAAATCTCCGAACTGCACACTCGGTACCGTCGATTCTGAATAGGGATCTTGGAACGACTACTCTACCCTCGTGTCTAGAATAACAACACTGACTCAGGCTAAAGCGGGTGGGATCGATCTCCTCGCACCTTTTCGTGCGACATGCCGCGCTGCTAACTGGGGATGATTTAGATTCGTCGATTCCTCTTCCTTCTATCTCGTGGAAACCTCCGTCTGTGTGTTCGATGCTACCTTCCGAGTCACTGCACATGCTCGACCTGTTCCGAGAACAATCGTGATCTCCAGAACTCCTCGAGCATGGATGGTCCGTGAAGATTTCTCTCAACCTTGACGAAGCAACTACAGTGAAATTACTACTGGATCGAGGATTGTGTTAGCCCGGATATGAAATCGTACGCCGTCAGTTCTTTTGGAAACAATTCTGCCAAATGATCCTGGCCAAGTTGAATGCGACTCGGACAGTGCCTAATTCAACAGGCGGAGCGACCGCCGCGGTGAATCTAGAATCTGAATGGCAACTCCCAAGGGCGTCTCAGTTCACGAATGCTTATCTTCCAAGGTATTTAAACCTTGGAGCGTCCTGTGTCTATTCCAGCTAACCCTTCCTCTTCATCAATGACTCAGGTATTCCTGATCACAGGTGTCTGTCTTTTCGGAGCAGCGCTCTGTTGTTACGTTAAGCATCTGTTCCAGTCAAGGGTGACGAGTCGGTTACCACCTGGTCCCCTTAAATGGCCATTCGTAGGGAATTTTTTCCAGGTCTCTACCAAACAATCATGGCTTTACTTTACTGCCATGAGAAGGAAATACGGTCAGTACTTCGCCATTCGACCGTGCATGTAATGAACTACCTTATAGGAGACATTTCGTCGCTAAGCATGCTTGGCACTAGACATGTTATTCTCAACTCGCACAAGGCTATCTCGGAGGTCCTCGAGAAGCAGAGCTCCAAGTGCTCTGACTGACCTCAATACACGATGGCAAATAAACTCGTCGGTTGGGAGCACGTATTGGCCTTCATGACGTACAGCGATCGATTCCGCGCCTATCGCAAGCTTTTTTCTCAACTCTTTGGGAGCAGAAGTATCACTGCCCAGTTCCATCCGATTATAGATGAGAAAATAAGACGCTTCGTGTGTAGCGTCCTGAAACGACCTGACGAGTTGCTTGCACATATCCACACAACATCTGGCGCGATAATATTGAAAATTATTTACGGATACCCGGTTCAAGAAACTAACGGTCGGCTCTTCGACTTGGCTCTCAAGGCAATGAAGAATTTCTCAATGGTCTCGGCACCTAGCGCGTTTGCGGTTGACCTTGTACCTATTTGTGAGGATATATTGAACTGGTTACTTTGTAATGTACTTCTGGAATGTTTTTCAGTGCGCTATCTACCAGAATGGTTTCCTGGGGCAGGCTTCCTTCGCGATGCGAAAAAATACAAAGCACTTTTGATCAAGGCAACACAATTGCCACATCAGTATGTCATGGAACAAATGGTAAGCCATGAAAAAGCTGTCTATGTATACAGAGGATACACCTTATTCGAATTGAAACCCAGGCAGCAGGAACAGCCAGTCCTTCGTTTGCAACCGAGCACCTTGGTGCTGGTGTGAGTACTGAAGAAGAAGACATCATCAAGTGGACAGCTTTCAGCGCATACCTGGGTGGTGCCGACACGGTTAGTGGTATATCTCCCACATCGCAAGAACGAATATAGAATGGACTCATTCTTCCTCCTCGCGATGGTTATTTTTCCCGAGGTGCAAGAGAAAGCATGGGTAGAACTCGATAATGTCTTGGGAACGGAAAGACTGCCCCTCTTTTGACGACCGTGATTCCCTTCCATACATTAACGCGATTTGTAAAGAAGTCCTTCAGTGGCACGTCGTCACACCACTTGCCTTGTCTCATGTTGCCACGGAAAATATCTATATTGATGACTACTACATCCCCAAAGGATCGCATATTGTCGGGAACGCTTGGTATGTGGCGATGTCGATGCTGTGAGCATGAGCATATTCATATTAGACACGATCCTCTTTGCAGGGCCATTCTACACGACGAGAGTATTTACCCGGAGCCGAGCGCATTCCGACCTGAAAGATTTCTAGGTCCTAACCCCCAACCTGATCCCCAGATCGTATCTTTCGGCTATGGACGGAGGTAGGTGTGAAGCGTACCGCACCTGGTTTTTCTGACGATCGTCCCGGACTAAACTATGTCCAGGTGATCTATCCCCTACTTTTGCTTTTTCTTGTTTGTCGTGCTAATGGACACAACTCGGGCGTGCCTCTACTGGCAGGTCGTCGTCTTGCAGATTCAAACCTCTCCATTTCGGTGACCATGTCTCTCGCTACGCTCAAGGTATCAAAGAAAATCGTGGATGGCGTTGAAGTAACGCCAGAACTGGAGGTCACCTCTGGTACTGTCTCATGAGTAGGATTTCGACCTAATCGCATTCAGTCACATAATAGGACACCCAACGTTCATAGGCATCCCAAACCCTTCGAATGCCGGATCACTCCGAGATCTGCTCGGATTGAGGCCCTACTTCTGAACTGAAGAGGAGAATTACTAAATATTTGAGTTTCGTACGTGCAGAAGATGGTACCCGTTTTTGAAGTATAGTTGCAAACTGTATTTGTACAAACACCTCGACAATGGGTTGTTCCGCGTAATTTGTCTTAGGTCACCCCGACTCTTGACTCTAGCATGAAGTTCATATTGCCATGTGAACCTGTGTCTTTCGGAAATGAACCACTTCATCAATGCACTGCAAAGATCCACCATTACACTACACAAGGTACAAAACAAGGTACTAACACACAACGAAATGTGAACCATGAGATGCAATAGTCAGAGGCCAGAAATCGGAAGACGAACCACAGTAAAGGATCATGAGGTCTCGGAAAACATATCACGAAGAGAAGGAGACTGCGGGCAAGCGCTTAAGAAATCCTCCAGGGCAGAAACCAGCATCCCCGCCGTCGGCCGCTGGTCAGCACAGGTCCAGCAACGTTGGATGAACTCCCAATGACAGTCTTCCATCGCCCGTGATTCCGGACGCTTTGGTTTCTGACCTTGGACATCCGTACAGCAATTGCACCCTCTTCTCAAACTTCATACCATGGCTGTTTCCCCGAGAACACCTGGAGGCTCAGACAGCCAAACGAATAGATATCACTCTTTGTAGTCCTTTCGAGCCCAGTTTCATCGTCATCGTGGAGGACCAGTTCTGGTGCATTCTATTATAATGCACCTGGTCATGTAGTAGATCATTGGATATAGGCCAACCCTTCTGGAATGTTGCTGATCACAGTAGAATATCCAAAATCAACTGAGAATACAGTGAAGTTTCCTTATCTACTCCTATCATTTCATTTCATTTCTTACTATTCTTGATCTCTTATCAATTTCACCAATCTTGCTATACCAACAGACTAAGGATTGCACAATCAATTCGTCTCCAATATTCTTCCACATTCTATGATGTGATATTGCTCAACCAATAGAATACAACAGTACTTTTCTTTTCCTTCTATTTTTCTTTTCCTCTCCTTGATCTGTGCTACCCTTCTTGAGTATATAAGAGAAAGTCCTTTGCTATATCTCATCCTTAAGCTAGATCTATGCAATACATTGCTAGTTCTTAGCCTCTCTCAGAGTGATCTCTGTCTAATAATCATTCTCTTCTCATTGATAAGTCTCTACTTCACTTAGAGAAGTAGCTAGGGCTAGGATCTAGACCACAGCATAACAGTACCATAGAAGGTGGAAAAATACTGGAAAGGATTGATTGTGTAATCCTTAGTCTATAGGTATAGCAGGATTGGTGAAATTGATAAGAGATCAAGAACAGTAAGAAATGAAATGAAATGATAGAAGTAGATAAGGAAATCATAATAGAGAGTCAACTTTTCCTGCATATTTGATTTCTCTCCCTTGTTGCCTACTATCTCTAATGTTCCATGTTTGAACTATGTTGTCCTTCAAACCAGTTACCAGTTGTTTCTCTATATTCTGAAAACTTGCAAAGAGGATGAGCATTAGATTTGGAAGACTGAAATATTGCCTTAGATATAGTGAGCATAGTGAGGTACAATGGATGGATGATGGCTATAGAAGACTATGCTCTAGGTGAGTTCTTCACAAGAGTGATACTTCCCATCCACATGCACAGCCAGAATTATATTTGATGGATGTGTGCTGATCTCCATTTTTCTCCTTCTCTATTCAGCTTTACTTTCTAGCATATAAATGTTGTCCTTCTTATGTGCTCAGTGCTATTGATATTGCATGGGCAGACTAGATGGGCATCTAGTACCAAAGATATGGCCCATCAGTGAATACCATGTGTGTTCTGAGCCAGACTCAATTAACCCCTCTCACAACAGAATGAGAATCATTGCTTCAGTTGTTCTTGGTGGAGGGTAAGTCAGATTGGATAGATATTCTCCCACTGACAAATAGTCATCTCAAAGCCAGAGGAAATCTCATGGACTTCCAAGGTTCATGCATATATTATGCCATATATGCAGAGACTAGAAAATTGAAGACCAATCAGGTCATATTTGACATTGAGTTTCAATATCAACAATATACCAATCCCACTCTACCTGCAGGTATTCACTAAAGACAGAGTTGGCAAACAATTAAATTTGAATTTTCTGTATACTGGATACCCATTATTGTAATGGAAATCTATCCAGATATCCAGGCAAAGATATAGGATACTCACACACAAGCATATTATAGTCTGATCGTAAGAGTAAGTGAGTACGTAAAATATCATTGTCCGACAGCGTTTATGTGCTAGATGTTAACAGTCAAGTCCAATCGCATCGCTACAGGATTGATCCACGTTAAATAGTGATCAAATCACGGTGCACTGACTGATCGCTACCTTCGACAGTGTGTTTCAAGGAGAGTTGTGAATGGTATAGCCGTCATCCTGAAATTGAACAATGCTATTGGGGGACAATCTTGTACGCTTCAGACTACTATATAAACCATATACTGGATAGCGCTAAACGTCACTCCGTCAGTCACCCAAAGATCCTTACCAGATTAGAGAGTGGTCTGCGAAAGCTCAAGTGACCATTTTGAACCTCTTCACATCAGATAACTCACCCTCTTGTTCTGATTTTGTACCCGTACGAAAGTCGGAGCGACATATCCTTTTTGGGAACCACCCTATACAACCTTCGCACAGTCAAGTAACACTCGCAAATTTCAAAGGTCCGACTGCGCTCTCTGTGGCAGAATACACGGGCTGCATCGTTCAACTTATAAGATGTCAGAAGATAATGTCACGGCAGGTAAGTACGCTTATGACTCCACATCTTGGCGCCTGCCATGTTTTCCACACATATGTAGATCTGCCTGTGAGAAGCAGCGCCTCTCACGCCGTCACAAGTCAGGATGGTCGTTACCATCATGCTGGGACACGCGGGATCAACGTCTGAAAATAAATAGTTGACCCCGCGTGCCCACGCGTGGATACGCTTTCCAACCTCAGGATATCAACATGTCAAAATGCCGTCGGATTCGCTTGGATGTACATACTCCCCTTCCGATTGGGTTCTAGGCTTCAAAATAAACTGAAAAAGGCGGTATATGAACTGTCCAGCGTTTGTCGAGCTTTTATTCGATCTATTCCTTCTTCTCTCTTTCAATGCCTCAGGCAATCTCGGTATTGGATGTCTGTCTCTTTGGAGCAGGGCTCTATATTGTCAAGAAGTTGCTTGATTCCAAGAAAGCTCCTCTACCGCCTGGACCATCTGGGTGGCCCCTCATTGGTAATCTCCTTGATGTTCCTGCAGAGAAAACCTGGCTGGCATTCGAGGCCTTAGGGAGGAAATATGGTCAGTGTTCGCAGCGATTTGTGACAACTTGAATCATCACAGTAATGTATTTCCCCTCAGGAGAGATTTCATCTATAAACGTCCTCGGTACCCGATACGTTATTCTCAACTCTCGTAGGGCAGTCTCGGAGGTTCTTGAGAAACAGAGCGCCAAATCATCCAGCCGACCGCACTTGACAATGGCATGCGATCTTGTCGGTTGGGGTCAAGCAATACTCTTTATCACATACAACGAAAGGCTCAAACAGTATCGTCGGCTTTTCTCTCGTCTATTTGGTACGAGAGCCTCCACTTCGGTATTTCACCCAGTCGTAGAAGAAGAGGCACGACTCTTCGCGCTTAGTGTGGTCAAACAACCAGATGCACTTGCTGCACACATACGCAAGTGAGTGCCTTCTGATTATAGGTCAGCTCTGGTTGTCATGAGTATGCGATTAGAACTGCTGGTGCCATTGTCCTGAAGGTGTTATACGGATATTCGGTCCAAGATGAGGCTGATCCTTTCATTGAGTTGGCTGACGAGGCAATGGAGAACCTCGCGGTAATAGCGGCACCTGGAGCGTTCCTTGTCGACCTTATTCCTGCTTTGCGCTATCTACCAGAATGGTTACCAGGTACGGGATTCCTGCAAGATGGGAAAAGGTATCGAAGAGCAGCATTGGAAACCGTTTATAAGCCTCATGACTACGTTGTGCAGCAAATGGCGGCAGGCACGGCGGTACCTTCATTTACATCCATGCTCTTATCTGGAGGAGTGACACCAGAGGAAGAAGACATCATCAGGTGGACTACCAACAGCGCATACCTTGGTGGCGCAGACACAGTTGTCTCTACCCTATACGCATTCTTCCTTGCGATGGTAATATACCCCGATGTTCAAGCAAAGGCACAGGCAGAGCTCGACGCTATCGTAAGCACAGACAGACTGCCCACTTTCCAAGATCGTGATTCACTTCCATACATTAATGCAATCTGCAAAGAAATCCTTCGATGGCACCTCGTCGCACCCCTCGCCATGCCTCATGTGGCCACTGAGGATCTCTACGCAGATGGATACGTCATCCCCAAGGGATCGTACATCATCGGAAACGCCTGGGAAGTGTCGGGTTACTAATCTATTCAGCCGTATCTGACTCCAAGTCGCCATTTGTGTTCTTTACTCTGCAATTCGGGCAACATCTGACTTTTTTCCACAGGGCAATCCTACATGATGAAAACGTGTACCCAGAGCCAGCTGTGTTCCGACCTGAACGATTCCTAGGCCCCGACCCCCAACCGGATCCTCAAGTGGCGTGTTTCGGCTATGGCAGGAGGTAAGCGCCGAGCGTACCATAATCTTTAAACATGGCGATGGTTTTGCTAACGATGCTCTCCGCATCCCTACTAGGGCTTGCCCAGGTGAGTCATGCGCTGTGATCGCGTGCTGGTTGTACTAATCAACGTGACCGTGACTCGAACACATCTCTCCTTCACTACTCGCAGGTCTTCATCTCGCAGAAGCAGACATCTTCATTGCAATCGCTATGTCCCTAGCCACACTCAATGTATCACGGAAAATTGTGAACGGAGTCGAAGTCATCCCAGAATTGGATGTCACGTCCGGTACGGTCTCCTGAGTAGAATTGACCTACCAGATTTAACCACAATATGACAATGAATGATCTTTCCTTTAGCCACCCGAAGCCCTTCGAATACAAGATCACACCGAGATCGAGTCAGGTTGTGGCTCTCCTTCAAAACTGATGGTTGTATTTGGATCGTATTACTGATTTATGATGCTCTCTACTTGTCGCATTCATTTGTCCGTTCTCCACTGTTTGAAGTTTACGATTGTTACGCTCGCTCACAAACTATCTGTTTCCCACCCCATTGTCCATTCCAGGATCAAGTTGCACGTCCTTACTCCCAACATTCTCTATAATAGAGAGGTACGTCTCAGGTAGACTGAGAGATCAAGGACAGCACTCCATTCAAGTAAGCATGAGATTATACACCCTTTCGGTCTCGAACCAGCCCTCAACTACCTCGACTTCCTGCTGACATCCAAGCTCAAGCTCGTACTTCATATCATTCGTGCAGATGGTACATTTGGCACGGTCGGATATGAGGCTAGGTGAATCTAAGTTAGCTGCATGGCAGAGAACCGCGTTGTCTGCGCGCAACACATCTCTTCATTGACCACGTCGACATTGGCACGGAAGGATCTTGAAACGCAACTTGGTGAGAACTTTCTCCTCGGCGGGGAGTCCCTGAGGAACATGACCAAAGCTTTGAAAGGGTTGAGACCCGTTCCCGCAGGTTGTCAAGTCAGATAATACACTGGCACAAACGTCTTTATGTAATTGATTATCTTAGTGTTTCATCCAGTCTTGCACATGTAGACCAACTGGCAATGAGGCAGCGCAGCCTCTCACGTTTAGGAACGTGGTTACGTGATGATACCAGGGCTTGAAACATCTGGGACTGTCACCAACATCCGACACTCCCCACATGCAGTGTCCCTCTAAGTTTCAGGGGGCTGGTCTCCAACTAAAGTATGTCACGGCGTTCACTATTTAAATGGTGCGTATACTGTGTTTCGTTTCAACTTTGCCCTTCTCTCTCTCTCCCAATGGCTCCTGTAATCTCGGTGTTAGATGCGTGTCTTGTTGGAGCAGGACTCTATATTATCACGAAACTATTTAATTCTAGGAGAACTCCACCTCCTGGACCATCTGGATGGCCTCTCATTGGTAATCTCCTCGATGTTCCTCAAGAGAAAAACTGGCTGGCATTCGAGGCCATGGGAAAGAAATACGGGCCGTGTTCTGCGCGATTTAGTGACAACTTGGATCATCGTAGTGATACACTTTATCTCAGGGGATATTTCATCTATAAGCGTCCTCGGTACCCGATACGTTATTCTCAACTCTAGTAGGGCAGTCTCGGAGGTTCTTGAGAAACAGAGCGCCAAATCATCCAGCCGACCGCACTTGACAATGGCATGCGATCTTGTTGGTTGGAGTCTAGGGATGTCCTTTATTCCATACAATGAGCGGTTCAAGCAGTACCGTCGGCATTTCTCTCGTCTATTTGGTACTAGAGCCTCCACTTCGGTATTCCATGCAACTGTAGAAGAGGAGATGCGTCGACTCGTACTCAACGTGGTGAAACAGCCAGATGCTCTCAACGCACATATACGCAGGTTGGTGTTTTCTTATCGTAACATTACTGTTGGTTGTTACGCATATACGACAAGGACTGCTGGATCAGTTATCCTAAAGGTGGTATACGGATACTCCGTTCAAGAGGGCACTGATCCGTTCGTTGAGATGGCCGAGAAGGCAATGCAGAACGTTGCCGTGATGGCATCACCGGGGAGGTATCTTGTTGACCTTGTACCCGCCTTGCGTTATCTACCTGAATGGTGCCCGGGTGCCGGATTTTGGCAAGATGTGAAAAGGTATCGACAAGTGGCGATGGATGTCGTTTATAAGCCTCATGCATTTGCTGTGGAGCAAATGGCGGCAGGCAAGGCGGTGCCATCCTTCATAACCACGCTCTTGTCTGGAGAAGTAACACCAGAGGAAGAAGACGTCATAACGTGGACTGCCTCGAGCGCTTACCTCGCTGCCTCAGACTCAGTCGTAGGCGAGATATATGCGTTCTTCCTTGCAATGGTGATGTACCTCGACGTTCAAGCAAAGGCACAGGCAGAGCTCGACTCTGTCGTAGGTACAGACAGACTTCCCACTCTCGAAGATCGTGATTCACTTCCATACATTAATGCGATTTGTAAAGAGGTTCTTCGATGGCATGTCGTCGCGCCGCTTGCCGTTCCGCATGTAGCCGCTGAAGATATTTATGTCGATGGGTACGTCATCTCCAAGGGATCACATATTATTGGAAACGCCTGGTGAGTATTGAGTTACTGAGATATGCATCGTTATTTGAGGTCTCACCTCGCCGTCACCCGTCACTTAAATTCTTATCCCCGATTCTGACAACCTGAACGTCTGACATTCTACACAGGGCAATTTTGCACGATGACAATATATACTCGGACCCGTCCGTATTCGAACCTGAACGATTCCTAGGCCCCGACCCCCAACCAGATCCCCAGATTGCTTGTTTCGGCTATGGAAGGAGGCAAGTGTCAAGTCCTTCACAGTTTTCAAAACACGGTCTTGCTAACGATGCTATGCCCATTCCTACTAGGATTTGCCCAGGTGAGCCATGTCTTATGGACTGATCGCTCTCCACTTGTCACGCTCAACAATGGGATCGCGCCTCGAACGCCGCGCCTGTCCTTCACTTGCAGGTCTTAATCTGGCTGAAGCAGACATCTTCATGGCAGTCTCCCTGTCCCTCGCCACTCTCAAGATATCACGGAAAGTAATAAACGGGGTCGAAATCGTCCCAGAATTGCACCTCACATCCGGTGCGATGTCGTGAGTAGTGCATCTAACTTACAGGAGTCAACCTGACAATGATGCTGAATACTCGAAATGCTCTTATAGCCACGTAAAGCCATTCGAGTGTGAGATCACGCCGAGATCTGCTCAGGCTATGGCTCTACTTCAATGCTGATGATTTTATTTGTAACATGTTAACAAATTTTGATGATCCATCTTCTTACAGCTATGTCCGTTTCGTACCACTTGATATCCCCTGACTAACATGCACAAGTAGGTAGTAGGATAGCACTCCCTCTGAGCACGAGATGATACACATTTTTTCGGTCTCAAACCAGTCGCGATGTACTATAGCTAGCTCGACCCTCATGTCAACGTTTCAAATTGTTCTTCAACTCATTGATATATTCGCCTGTTTGGTACTGTGAAACTCGAGAGCATCTTTTCCATGGCGGATAACTGTAGCATCTCCTTGATGTCTACACGCAACATATCACATCCACATGGAGGGAAATACTGACCCTGAGGAACGTGATGCAGCATGACCACTGGTGCCTCTCACGCTTTCATGATGTTACACAATGAGGGCGCCAAGGCTTGAAACACCCGAGACAGTTGCTAAACTGGAAGAACTTCTTGGATGCGTTTTCAACCTCCGTGTTTCAGCAGGTTAGTCTAACCGACGTTCAAACTTCTGTATCTCCATGGGCGATAACGGTGGTTCTTATCATACACGGGGCAATATACCTCCAATAAACGCCGGCCTGGACGCCGTGACAGTAGTATGTACTAGTAGCTCCGAACTGTATTCAACATCGGAGTCTATGTCGTCAAGAAGTCACTTGATTCTAGGAAAGCTCCTCCACCCCCTGGACACTCTGGATGGCCCTTCATTGGTGAGGCCTCGATATCCCTACTGAAAAAACCTGGGATTTGCGACCTTGACGATTCAGTAACGATTTGCAACATCGCAGTAACACTTCTCTCAGGGGATATTTCATCTGTAAACGTCTTTGGTATTCGATACGTCCATCTCAGCTCTAGCAGGGCGGTGTTCGGAGTACTTGAGAAGCAGAGACCTCCAAACCGTCCAGCCCACCGCACTCGACAACTTTGGCGTGCGATCCTGTTGATTGGGGTCACGGAATGTCCCTTACTCAATGCAATGGATGATTCAAGTAGTTTCCCTGACTCTTTTCTCGTCCGTTCGGCTCTCGAACGTCCACTTTGGTATTCCATCTCGATCGATCGAACCCCGTGATGCTCAGCTGAGAGCCTCTGCGATTGTTTCCAACAAGGCGGTACGCCACAGCTCTATTACCAGGTCAAAGATAGCACTCCATCTAAACAAGATATGATACACATTTCTTCTGGTTCATAATTACCCCCTGATCAGCTTTACCTCGTACTTTTTCAAAGCTCGAGCTCGGTTCCCATATCACTGTGGTGCAGATGGTCCATTGGGCGCGGTCGGATTCGAGGTTGATGTAATCTCCGGCTTCATGGCAGGGAACAATAAGACTTCCTTAATGTCTATACACACCACATCATGTCGTTAGACATGTTGACTAGAAATGTAGAAACAACTTATTCGGAGAGTCCGTAAGGAACATGACCAAACGGTCGATACCCATTCCCCAACCACCCGTTGGAGGAAGACCATGTTCCAATCTATACCAACACAAACAGATTCATTAGCCTCAAGATTCAAAACAAACCAGATCACGATCAC
Organism: Chalciporus sphaerocephalus; assembly: GCA_038094055.1. NCBI lineage: Eukaryota > Fungi > Basidiomycota > Agaricomycetes > Boletales > Boletaceae > Chalciporus > Chalciporus sphaerocephalus. Next base: position 364,000 of record JBBPTH010000011.1, read on the forward strand.
GATCGCCAGAGACTTACGCATTGACAAAGGTTTCATCAATAGGTTGTGCCTCGTCGTCACCCTGTTCCTTCTGCCGAGCTTGTTCCTCGAATCGCAATCGTTGTTCAAATGGATCGTTCAATTCGGTATAGGCATTGCAGATTTCTTTACCACAGAGGAAGGCTTCGAAACGTTCGCAGAGACCTGGGCGGGATCGGTGTCCCTTCGCAAGAGGGGACATAACTTGAGGGTGGCCGACTGGGTGAGATCGTCAAGTCAGTTTGACAGCGAAAATGAGGAGAACGGAAGGGATGCGTACCGATGAAGGCGGGGGATATGCAAAGGGGCTCGATGAATTCACCGACAAGCTGAACATACTGATGAGCTATCACATACTGTACAAGTACGGGAACGCTCAGCTTATCGAGAAGACGGGCACTCGTGCGAGGTTCCGAGCAGTCGACGTTGTGCTACGTGGGCTGTTTTAAGAATATGTTCGCAGGGACGCGGAGGCAAAAACTACCTTTTGGCAGAGATCGGCAAGGAACTTGTTGGCTTTCGGAGTGTGGAGAGTATCGCTGGGAGGGAATTTGACACCCAGCTTCCCCTCGAGCGTCTCTATCATGTCATATCTTTTCCAAGGGGTCTTAAAATCCATCACGAGTTCCTTTCCACCCTTGCCCTCAGGGTGGTAAGTCATGACCGTACTTCCATTGTTCAGGTACTTGACCATCCCTTCGAGCAAATTCTCCGTGATCTCCATGACATCGTACATATCCGCATATGCCATGTAGAATTCGCAGAGTGTAAATTCAGGGTTGTGAGTGAGATCAATACCTTCGTTTCTGAACACACGGCCGATCTCGTACACACGATCGAGTCCTCCGACAGTGAGTTGCTTGAGGTACAACTCTGGAGCAATACGGAGGTACAAGTCAAGATTGAGGTCGTTGTGATGCGTGACGAACGGCTTCGCAGTAGCACCACCAGCGATCATGCTCGTCATGGGCGTCTCGACTTCGAGGAAACCGAGATTATCCAGGAACCTCCGAAGATAGTTGATAATCTTGGAACGAGTGATGAAAATGCGGCGTGTATCCTCGGAGATGATGAGGTCGAGATAACGCTTCCTGTATCTGGTTTCTTGATCCTTGAGGCCAAAGTGACCAGAAGGCAGTTGGTGAAGGTTGGGAGCGAGAAGGGTCATTTCTGAGGGTGAAATAGATAGTTCACCTTTGTTAGAACGCGAAGGGTGGCCAATGACACCGACGATGTCACCCCTACGGAAGATCTGTTGTGTAGACAAAAAAGACTTCTCATCTTTGGCATCTCGGGCGTTGGCAAGAATTTGTACATGAGTGCCTTCCCCATGAAGGTCATAAAACTTGAGTTTGCTGCCACTGCTCCGGATATTGTGTATACGTCCAGCCAGGCCGACTACAACGCTTTCAAGCTTGCTTCCAGGGGCAATTAACCCCTCCTTTCCATAGTTCTGGATGAACCGCGGGATTGACTCGGTGACGTGGAACTTGTAGGGGTACGGGCTAGGGTCTTGAGTCTCCTTGAGCTTCATGATCGCCCTCGAACGAAGCTCAAAGTATTGATTAGGATTCAAGTCATCTTCATTGGGGGCAGCTGTTTTAACCGGACCGTCCTGAGCAGCAGGAGCCGCAGCCTTCCTTAGCTCTTTTTCGCGCTGCTTTTCACGACGCTTAAGTTCGGTCTTGGATATCATTTCGCCGGTGACTGGATCCTTGTGGGTTCCGGTAGATTCAGTGGCCATTTTTCTAGTAAGAACAGGTGGTATAGGACTGAGTCTATGATTTTGCGATAAAGCTTGATGATGGCGGAGTGTCGTGCGAGCTTGAATGATCCATCTCCGAAGCAGCATCCGCCTTTTTGAATCAAATCGATTTCACTTTCCATTTCGAGTCACGAAAAAATAGGTGTCACAACATCACGTGATGGTGTTACTCTTATAACATCACATGACTAGTTCCCACGACTATGAATGTAGCACCGCTTGATCGCGTAAGCAAGCCTAATCGATTCCGTGACTTGCAAGGTAGCACACCACACAAACGGAGACCCTTGCTCACTGTCAAAGACAACGACGAACCACTAAACAATGTCTTCTGACTACGAATACTCTGACGAGGACGTTGATTACTATGATGACGAAGACGAGGACATGATGAGCACGCAAGAAGACGGTCAGTAACTAGTACTACCCCTTCGTCTCGTGAGCCACACTAGATAGTCACTTACTGACTCGGTTCATTCTCCTGACTCCTAGGCTCAGCCCCATCTGACGAGGAGATGGAACTGGATGCTTTCGGGGACGACTTCAAGGTTCCGCAGCGTGCCACTCGCAAGGCATACGAGGTGGAGTATGAGTCACTGCCGCAATCTGCCGTCGAGAAGCTCATGGTAGCCGACGTCGAACATATTGGCGGAATCTTTGGTGTAGATGTACGTTCCACATGCTCTATGCTATACTCGTCTGTTTCTTTACCTTTTTGCCCCCTATATGCTTGTATTGCTTCATTGCTCCTGCGCTACATGAACTGGAACAAGGAGCGTCTTATAGAGAAATATATGGATAACGCCTCGGCAGTGTCCGTCGCAGCAGGAATATCTCCTCCACCCAAGTCATCACCCTTTTCATCCGCGACTGGCCCAGATCGTTCCCAAGGTACATCATCAAGCGCCCGGTCTGGCGGCGTTCGTCGACCCGCGCGGCTAACACCAGCTATGTTCGCCTCATCATTCGGCCTCTGCCTTCCCCCAACTCACGCCTCTTTGTTCACAGCCCCTGCTTCAAAACCGGAGCTTTCCGTCTGTCCTATCTGCTATGATGACTCCCAATCAGCCTTCTTGGCCCTCCCTTGTGGTCATACCTTCTGTGCTGGTTGTTGGAACGCTTATATTACGTCCAAGGTTCGAGAGGAAGGCGAGCATGCAATCAGATGCATGGCCGAGGGCTGCGCCCTCATTGCACCTGACCCTTTCGTTCATTCTGCACTTGGCGACGATGTCGCTACCTGGGAGCGCTTTAATGAGCTCATTGTTCGAAACTTTGTCGGCTCAAACCCCAACCTGAAGTATTGTCCTTATCCATCTTGTACCTTCACAGTCTCTTGCCCTTCTGCTGCCTCCAAGAGTGCACTCACGACAATCGTTCCGACGGTCTGTTGTGGTGCGGAGGCGAACTCCCCGCACAAATTCTGTTTCGGTTGCCCGATCGAGAGCGATCATAGACCGTTAATCTGTGATGTAGCGAAGATGTGGTTGAAGAAGTGTCGGGACGATAGTGAGACTGCAAACTGGATCAAGAGTAATACCAAGGAATGTCCTAAATGTCAGAGTACCATCGAGAAGAATGGAGGTTGCAACTACGTTTGCGTCACTGATTTACTACATCTGTGGCGATTTTTGACCCACTTTTATCAACCACATGACTTGCAAGAAATGCAAACATGAATTCTGCTGGGTGTGTATGGGTGAGTGATGGTTACAGTCTGATGGTGGGCTATATGCTAATACTTCTTCGGGACCGTGGTCGGAGCACGGCACGGCATGGTACTCGTGTAATCGCTATGACGAGCAAGCGGGTGTTGACGCTCGAGATGCTCAAGCGAAGAGCAGGGCCTCGCTAGAGCGCTACCTACACTACTACAACCGATGGGCCAACCACGAACAATCTGCGAAGCTCTCTGTCGAGCTATACAACAAGACGGAGAAAAAGATGGAAGAAATGCAGATTACGTCGGAGTTAACATGGATTGAGGTACAGTTCATGAAGAAGGCTGTCGACGAGGTAGAGAAGTGTCGTATGACGCTCAAGTGGACGTACGCGATGGCGTACTATCTTGAGAAGAGTAACGAGAAGGAACTCTTTGAGGACAATCAGAGGTTTGATAGTTCATGCTGTTTTCTTTATTCTCTGCTGACATACTGTGGTGCGCAATCAGAGGGATCTCGAGAGAGCTGTAGAGGATTTGTCAGAGTTACTAGAATCCCCTATCGATGCAGATGCGATATCGACGTTGCGTCAGAAGGTGACGGACAAAACGGTAGGTTTCGTCGTCCACATCACCCTTGATCTGGACATCACACTTGACCCTCGTCATCATTGACAGGTGTATGTTGCAAAGCGTAACGAGATTATGTTAGAAGATACTGCCAAGGGTTACCTTGAAGGACGGTGGACTTGGGGTGTTCCCGTTGAAGGATTTGATTAGATACCGTATCATGGTGTTTTCTTTACTGGGTGAGGGCGTATCATATCTTCGCCATCTTTTCCCGCTGTAATTGCCAGATTGTTGGCGTGATGTATCCAATATTTAACATGGAATGGATTTGCGTGCCCCTGTCATCAACCAGGATGATTAGTAATGAATGTTATGTAAGCGATACCATCTACTACTAGTAATTGGATGGGTTCAGTCAATTCGGAATCTACCAGTGAGTGCGTACTAAACTGCTCTGACAGATACAATTGAGAGGGAGAACAGTTCCAATTGACACCATGGTGAGCGAATTTCTGCAAGATAGTGTTACAGGCGTCCACCTGTACTACTAGTACGACGTGGCAACTCGGAACTCAAACTCGTAAGCGTTCACTTCCATCTTCAAGTCTCTCAAACATTGGGTTGAGAACTAGTAGTGGCTAATTTATTCAAACCCTGCTGGCCTAAGACTCGGACGATATTGTCGTTCAGTCTGTTCCTCCTTGTCTCACTTCTCCTAGGTCGTGGCGACTCGTGTGTCGCCTTGAAATCAGGACAGACTATCAACACACTATATCGATCGCTTCGCGTTGATCTGCCTACATTCCTTCGCACCATAGAACGGTATAACGCTCTACCTCACCTCTGGTGCGTTCCCGTTCTGTAAGTCTAGCTTCATGTCACGGTTCTTCTTGCGTCTGCTGATGTTGTCTTACATACAGTCATACCATTTGGAGTCATCGGGTACGTCTCTGTCGTCCAAAGTTTAAGATAAAAATCCGATCGACCATCTATCACTCTCAGGTTCTTCCGGTACTTGTGGTACATGATACGTATCGTTGCTTCCTTCACTTATCGACCAATTCCTCTCCTTCAAAACCTGACTTACGTTGAATCCGAGGATGTGACCACCATCGTCCTCACCGTCGACGCAGGTGAAGAGTTAAAAGAAGCAGTCAATCGCTGGCTCGTCTGAAAACCCAAAGAAATCCTTATCATCACGGAAGCAAAAACTCCAGGACCTTGCTAACCAAATTGAGCACCTCAGCGTACTCGCTTGCTAGCACGTAGCTTTGCCGGTAAACGATTCTAGATGGCCCACGGGACTAGGAATACGACGACAGGCGTCATCGTGTTTGCGGATGATCATGCTATTTGGCCACCAACGATGTTACCGTATATGTTGGTTCCTATTGACGATCAGAACGGAATATCGAGATTTTGTCGTCGACGTATATCGATGGTGGTGTCGCTTGTTTGTCTGGACGTACCGCTGCCTACTGGACGATCATTCTGAAAGTTCCGGAATTCCTCCATGGTTTCACTCACGATTTTCTGCTGGACAAGTATCAATTGTACTCTAGAGACGATGATTACTTGACGCGGTGGATGGTGAGCTCTGGCTGGAGCACCCATGTGCAATGTTGCAAGAGGCAGAATCATTGAGTACCATGAAACCGAGCTGGAGATTCTTGAGACACTTGGCGATCGGACTCTCGGTCATCGCTATGGAACGACACATCTGGAGGACCCATCCTTACGTAGCGAACACAATGGTATAGTATCGTTTCCCCCAACTTTACTTGCATCATGTACTACCCGGTCTCATCTCCGTGTTGTCACCTGTCCGGTCAACAAGCTTTTCAACCCATCCACACTTCTCGTTGGACCCTGTCTCGTCGCCACGCTAATTTGGATATCTACAATTCCCGTTGACCAAGGCGGGTATAACTTGCCGTGGTGGTAAATCCTCGGTCATCTCCCTCCGTCTTATTCATTTCTCTTACCCATCAAACTTACTATGTGCCGTCGTTCTTCTAGGAATATGATCCTTTCTTACATGGTTTGCTTGATGGGAACTCACTCGTACAGCAAAGTTGATGCCCACAACTGTGGTACAACCCTGAACATATCATTTACGTCCCCGCATTCATCTTCTTTGGGGTATTATTTCGTGATGATGAATCTCTATGCACTCGATACGCTGCACGAGACTGCTTGGGGGACTTGTGCTGGTATTGGGTGATCCGACGGCTGCGACTGCCGCTGTAGAGGCGAGCGAGAAGATGGGACACCCGACCGTTCCACCTATGCCTTCGCGAAGGTCGACTTTAGAGATACCAGCGACACCGATGACACCTCACACACCTCACACCTCGCACCTTTCGGTGACCACACATGAATACTATCGCTTAAGGCGGAGAGAGGTTGTAAATGCGGTAATGAGACTCTTCTTCAAAGATATTCGCTCACTCATATAATCCTGCCTTTCAAATTATCTCAATATCTCAATATTTCATTCGTCATTTGACACACTCTCACTCGTAGCTCTCTTGCTGTTGCCGCATCCTCATCACATACTTGCATTGTACTCGGACACCACACAATTGTACCATACCTCGTTTAACACGCTTTCCCCTCGGTTACATTTATCAATCAATCGCTCATCGTATAATTACAATATTGGACACTACTGCTTTGATTTTATGGGTGTCAACTTATCGTTCTAGATGAAGAGTACACTCGCATATATCCAACGTCCTATATCATTCGCAAGAAAAACCTATGACATCCGGAAGTGATAACAGCGATGGGGTATGTACAAAGTGAATGGTATATCTGCGTGCTGGATCCCAGAGGTAAAGACTCGTAAGTGGTATTAAGGTTGCAACTCCATGATTCTCATAACGAAGACCACACATGACAACATTCAATATTGCGATGCATGCCCGCCGACCCAGAGTTTGGAGGCATTATCCAAGATAATAAAGCAAGGTATATGAGCATAAGGTGTCCGCACGTCATTGACATGTAATTGCGGACGTTGATTCAGAGAGGACCACGCTGGCACGCGATCGCGGCGTAAGGGTGATGTTAGTGCCGCAACTTGAACTCTGACTTCATGGACTGCCCATGGGCGTTGGTATAGGTGATTCGTCAGGCTCTGGAACGGGCGGAATTTCGACACGTGCAGCATCGCCTGAGCTCCTGCCAATTCGAAACGTGAGTTTACCAGCTCCTTGACCCTCTCCAAGGAGCTCAAGTTCGATCGCTACAACACACCGTTAGTGTGAAGCAAAAGGCAAGAGATACCGTAAGCCGACACGTCGAGATTGGAAGCAGCCAGACGTACGTGTCTCAGAGTGTTCGAGCAAATCAGCCAAGCTTTCTACGCTCTCTGTCTTCTTGATAAGCTTGTAACTGAAGAAGAACCTCCGCGCATATACTTCGATCTCGACTTTGGACGTCTCGACACCCGACCTAGCGTCCATCATCGATCATCACAAGCCGGTAATAGACGAGAGCACGTCAGTAAGCAGTCCCACTCGTCTAAACCCCACCCCAGCGTTGCACTCCATGACTCACAGTTTGATAGTGTCGTTCCATTTCACGAAATCATCCCCCTTGATGTACTTGGCCGTCTTCGTCTTGTGAGAGACTTGCCCACTCTTAACTCTGATATAGAAAAGCCCGCTGAAAATCCCGAGTTTCGCGGGAAGTTTGCTGGCTTTGATATCTGGCGTTATAAACGACAGCAAGGCGTTATCTGTCAACAGGAGGTGATTGAAAAGAAAAAAAGGGGCGGCACCTGTGATCTCGACGCTGACCTCTTCTGCTTTGGCTTCTTGAGCTCGAACCGCAGTCGGTGGGTCCGAACTGGCAGGTTGTGCGGCCGGTTCGTCCTTGGGTGTTGCGTTTGCCTTGGCCATCAATAGACGCTCCCACTCGGGATGGAGAAGAGTAGTAGGACGAGGGACTCTGAGACAGTGATGCAAGTTCAAGAGAGAAAGAGAGAGAGAAAGAAGACGGAAAGAAGGTATAAAAGTCGGGCGCAAACTGAGAATACCGAGACATCGCAGCTTCCACGACGAAACCAGCTGCTATATAACCGACACCGCGCTTCCTCACCATCGCTCCAACTCCGCCAATAGCAAGCCAGGGCGTAATCTTGTCACTTCGCAAAAGAGAGCGAAGAGGATAGAAGCAATACGTCAATGAGAAGGCCAGTTGCGGGTCTTGGCGGGATTCCTTTCCTGCTGCTGCGAATCAGTGACTGCATCATCATCAGTTGAGCACGCGGGGTTCGGTGGTGCATTTAGCCCTGCAATACCATAACGCAAAATGCAAGAAGAGATACAAGTGCTGGTTTGGTTGGAGCACAGACACTGCTCACACCAAACAGAGTGACGATGAGGTCCTGGAGTGGTCTATCGCGACAACCTAGGAGCAATCCTGAAGATAACAGGCCAGTTTAAGCACGTGTCTCCTAGCTCTTGATCGGCAGTCACAAAATGGAATAACGGACCCTTGATATCGGTCAAGGGTGAAAAGGGCTAGCGCGAGTCCCTGGACCTACCTTCTAGTTCATAATACACCTGTGAACCGCTCGATGATCCGTCCGGTGACATCCCTACCTTGCAAGTGGGTCCGTCTGATAAGCCATCACATGAAGAAAAACAAGACAACTAGACTGAATAGTTGAACAGCACATACAAATTAAGCTGTGCCCCATACCGTCAAGGCACTTCGTAACGTACCTCAATATCGATCTCGACACGAAGAATGATTCGGCCTTGCATGAAGCACAAGGTCGCTGGCAAAAGAATGGTACAGCACGAGCGTGACTTGAACCCTTTGATCAAACATGCACATTATCATCTGGAGACTTGACATGCATAGTCCATCAGGAGTCACAGCTCACCACCAATCAAAATAGGGTCAATATGAACGTCTGGCATCCACCACATGACATGTCGTTACGCCGCCCACAGAAACAGGAACACTCGCACTGTTCATATCAAACCCACGAGGGCCCACCACTCCTTCTGGCATCATCCTCAAACAACGCATCGAACTCTTCGGCAGATTGTCCGATAACGCCAAACGCATCTTGCAGCGTTCGTCCAAGGTATTCCAGTTCTTGGGTGACACCTTTCATCGTGAGGGCGTAGGCGAAGAAAAGAAGTTGCCTAGATACTTTCACATCGCGGTTTTTCACGACGTCCAATTTCCTGATTGCGTCAACCTATCAACACGTGTCAAGGGGGTTTTTGTGCACCACATGAGTCCGAAACTTACCAAACGCTCTCGGGCCTTTTCTGCAGGTGGCAAGTATGGAGGCAAAGGGGCCTTTAACCGGAAAGCGGACGCCAAGGTCGAAAAGTAAAGAATGATGTTGCCGACCATCTCCCGCCGTTCCTTGTTGACGGGAAGAATGAAGTCCTTTCTCACCGTCTAGAACACAATAAGGACCTCAAATCAAAGAACATTCGTCACACAAACTCACTGTGAACCTATGGCATCCATAGCACATCAGATATGATATGCTAAGAATAGAACACCAGGGCGCAAAACGAATTGGCTTACCACTCCTCCCGCGTGGTGACACAGCGCATGCTATGAAGCTTATCCAATATGGTTTGTAGGCTGGTCAAAATGGAGCGGTAGAGCAAAATAGGAAAGGGTCCTTTCAGACGCGGTTCGTGTTGTGTCTGAGCCAGCAGTCCCTGCAGTTCGATCAGTTTGATCTGGAGATGAAGTTCCCTGTATTTGGAATACGAATCACGAAAAGCCTCAAATCAGTGATGGGTCCCAATGAAGGTCGCAACGGAACATCACCTACATAGCCATGAACTCGTGAATGGAACCATTAAGCTGCGCGCTGGCGGATTTGGAGAGTAAAGGAGTACTTTCGCCCGCTATACGTGACCCGTTTTGTCTTTCATCAGGCACGATCTCATCGAAGCCATCAACGTTTGCCACTACTAAACGAGTGTATAGCCAACCGATGTTCAGGCAAAACTCTCCAAGGGCTTTGCTTAATTCTCGTCTAGCTTCTGATGGCCACCAAAAGCGAGATACAAGGAGTGCCCAGATCACTCCCACAATGACGGAGGCGGACCGATGGTAGGCGATGTCTAGAACGGAGACATCATTCCCCCGGAGATTGAATCTATTGAAGAGGACGGTCAGCAATCAAAAAGGAAATTCGAGCCTTGTACTTACGCATATAGGCACGTTAGATTATATGTCAGAAGTACAAAGCGCCCAGTGGTCGCGTACTCCGGTTTTGCAACAATGTAATAGAAACACGGTAATGAGAAGAAGAATCCAAAGATCGACAATATGATTCCGTTGTCCGGGAAAAGAGTGTATATGCCGGCCGCAACGACGGCACCAAACATAAGCTTGGGTCAGTTCCAACACCGTTCGCAAGAAGATTTATCGCACAGAGTTCCAAGAGCACGATGAACACCCAGGAAGTTGGTCTTCAAGCTCCATAGTCAGTATCATCATGATCCTAATGTTATTCGGGAAGAAACCTACAGCTCCAATTGTTGGGGACATTACGACGAAACACTGAAAGGCACGTGCATTAGTTTCCGGGATATCCCAAGACCGCACGATAAACCTACCGATATGAGCGCCCATTCTCCCCTATACTCCGTAAATAATGGGCGTGTAGAGTTGAAAAAAGCAGGCGCAGACAGCATCGCAGTCGACATCCCAACCTTGAATGCATACTTGATATTTCGATCCCTCAAATGATCCCCCAAGTCCCATAACGAACGAAGAACTCGCTCAACAAATGTCAAGTTCGATCGATCCGGTGTCTGCATCGTATTGGGCGCATGAGGCTGTACTTTTGGGAACGATACTTTAGGATGTCGGTCAGCATCAAAGAACGTTGAGATGCGACGCAAACCGGCCCGGGAAGTCTGTTTGGACGATGGATGGCGTCGGAAAGTCCGGATGAATGAAATGAATGACTTGGGTCCGTTGATGAAATAGCGTCCAAACCATCTACGTCTGGAAAACCGGGCTAACTCCACTGCATATATTCTTCGCATAGCATCGGCAAGGGACATTAACTCGACGGCAAATTCCTGAAGAGTAAAAATAAAGCTAGACAAATGCGTTAGTGCGAAGGTTGGTCGCGAACAACCGGGTTTGAAAGTCAACTGACAAATAGACCAGGAACACATGCTCATGCTCGCCCCCTGTTAGCAGTGGATTCTCGTCGGACGAATAAACCGATTTTGCAGAGGACTCGAGGGCGAAATCGCTTCGTCTATACAAACGTAACACCGCGTGGTTGGAAGTACTCTCAAAACTGAACAATGCCCGGTCAATATCATCAATGATTTTGTGAAAATCCTGTGGTTGCATCATCCTGTACTGTTGCGTATTTTGACTGTTCACGAAAGCTTCCCGTAACTGCTTGAGACAGCTTATGGATGCATTCGAAAGTGCTTTCAGTGGCGGTCCAACGTCATCCACAAGATCGCCGAACATTTCGGCAGTCGTCCGTAGCAGAGCCTCCTCAAGATCATCCACCTGCGATTCAACAGTATGTGCCTTCCCTTCGACGCGCGGCGCGGCAGTACCACGTTCCGCATTCTCAGATGGCCGACGAAGCACAATCTTGCCTTCACTTTGCGCTTTAGACAGGTCATACTGTAGTCTGGTACCGCTCCTGAGACCATTGAGGTGTTGCGCAAGACGCGTGAGACTATCGACCGCATCCCCGTACGCTTGCTTGGACAGATTACCGTCCCTTTCGTCCATAATACCAAACCACTCCGAACGCGCCTCAGCGAGACTCTTCTTCAAACTCGTGAAAGAAGACTGGTGGCTCTCAACTGCTTGTTGCATCTTCTCCTGGCTCGGCTTTCGAATAGGCTCCTCGAGTAGGAATGTGTTGGTGATGATCCCGAGCAGCGTCGAATAGGAATCTAGCGTCTTTGTCATATTGACTTGAAGATTGTAGGTAGCACTCTGCGGCCATATCGAAAAACAGACCAAATTCGAGATGACGGTGCCCACGAGTACAATGGACGACACAGTGAGAAACGTTTCCCAAGTACCTTCCTTCACGATTCTACATCCTAAATGTCAGCTCAAAGACCACGGTGAGCGACTAGTGAACGTCGCCTACACAATAAACAAAACAGTTGCTGCCATGGAGCACGCTGTGATAGGCCCATTTAGTAGCAGTTCTGTTTCAAGATCATCTCATGCTTGCCTGAGTTGAATGTCGGCTTCGCCATCCAAACTTTCATCCACGTTAACGCCCACACTGACACTCCCACCCATAAAATGGGCACGAATTGGGCCAACAAGTCCCATCCCGGCTTGACATCAAGCCACCAGAACAAAGACATACCACTAAGGCATACTATCGCAGAGTATAACCATGCAACCATGCAGAAAGAATCAGCTTCAAACATCCCTCCGATAGTCTTTGCGGGGTTATAATACACAGCACTGGAATGCACATTAGTATCTCAACCCTCGCAGGCAGTAAAACACACCGACATCGTTGCAACCATATGTCCAGAAGGCGACGGACCATCCCCAGGTCCGTACGAGAACAAGTCGCCAAGAAAACGAGATAGCGATGGATGGAACGTAAACAGAGACGCGAGGAAGTATGCTATTGAGCATTTGAGGATGTTTTTCCATAGTAGCGGTATCGTGGGCAATCCAGTGGGGAGCCATCTGCTCATGAACGTCTTCGTATGAGATACAGCCGTCGCGGCCGTAGTCGTCCCTTCAGAACGGTCGTCAGTCTCCTCCTCGTCATCTTCCGAGAAAAGCTCATGCGCAGAGGCAACATCATGATCTTGATCAGTCCTCGTCTGTGCGTGCGCAGACAACTGCAGACTAGAACGAAGGTCGCTTGTCCAACTCTCAAGGGGCGATTGGGAGATGGGAGAGGTGGAGATGGAGGGACTCCTGGGAGTACGTGGTCCTCGATACGAAACACCCCCAGGAGTTCGAAGCTGTCCCTCATTCTCCATGATCTGTCCAAAGAGCGTCCACTGGGGTGTCTGAGATGGCAAGGGTCCCAACGACGGTCTCGCGTGTGCAGACGAACGTCCTCCGCCGCTAGCACTATTTGTAGCGGTATCGGTTACGCGGTAGCTGGCGTAGTAAGACGGACGGCGATGTTCGACGGTCGGCCGCGAAGTCTGGCCAGACAAACTCCCAAATGACGGCATTCGAGCGTCACGAGGCGAGCTTGGGCTTGGCTCTTGGTCTCCTGTAATTTGATCTGGAGAACCCACGAAGGGACATGCAAGATCAGTATGTGGATTGCTGTAGGTGGAAGATACGACGGGGGAGCTTGCTTGGCGCTCGGAATGAGTCGACATGTTGAACGTCTTTGATCCTTTTCAGAGTGAAATTAACGACGCGAAGGGGAATATGAAGGCCTGCGCGGCCGTGTCTGCCTATAACAGGTCGATTCAGCCGAGAGCACAAAGAATAGTAAGAGCGGTTGTAACCGTTCGGGCATGTAAGTGCAACTTCAAGTTAAAGCCACGACTTACGTATGCAGCGTGCGCGTTTGTGGATTATCGTCCGTTTGCCAAGGTGCGACGAGAACGAAGCTTCCTTGTCGGTCAATGTAGTCAAAGTATGATGTGTCGAAGGCTATCAGACATACTCCGACGTTAGACGTACTTCGTACTTGACATTCGGGTATACTGGTTTTGTGATCTACTCAAATTCACTGATCAGCACCGAAATTCCGAGTCAAATGGTATGATAGTCCGTATATTTCCTTGTTTTGTTTTCTGCATTATACTGCGAGTATCAGTACATACAAGGAGCACCAAGATTCAGAATCTAGTCCTTACTGTACTAATTCGAAGGTAGTCCGAGCAAAAGTCCGAATGGCTGGAGAGAAAAAAAAGGTCGTCCAGTCTCTTCAAGTAACGGGTAATAGCAACACAGTGGGTAAAAGAGGTATGTCGAGATATAAAAATATAGACTATCGTAACAATTAGAGCATTTGTGAAAGGATGATATGCAAGAAGTCGTGTTGAAAGTCCACATTTTAGATAGCAATGTCAGAGCTGGGAAGGGTGTCCGTCAAAAGTCCAATCAGAGTCCAACGGCGAGCAGAGTCCGCGAATCAGATAGAAATGCAAATACACGACGATCGAAGAAGCAGTGTAACTGGAATCAAGGAAAGTCCAAAGGCAATTGTCCCAAGGTCCACGAAAAACGAAGAACGATTGTTCGTGCAAAATAGTCCATGGAGGTGATGAAAGGAGGGTGGCATCGTCAATACAGCTTTCGTGAAATAGTATTGCTGATCAGCAGCACGAATCGGATCTTGCTGGGTAGATTATAGTCCGGATAACCTTTTTTGTACTTTAGCCACAGAATAGCCAAGCAATGGATATCGCGAGCTAAGGGTGGTCATTGCGTAGAGCAGGGTGCCAATTTCATTGCGAACGTCAGTGCTGTTGACTATCGGCCAAGAGGTTTCCACCATAGTCAGTTCGCGAATCAACGTGTCCACGGCGCACGTCCAGCACGGGCCCAGAATTGGATCGAGGAAATCGTAATCTGCTTCACTCAAATGTTTCACAATGGAGACACAACACCGGGCCGCTCGAAGACATTTGTCGTACGCAACGGGATCTTCATGGCCGAATGGGTAATATAGCTGGATTATTGCAGCATGCGCAAGCGTGTGGATTGCGACGTAGGCGTGCTTATCGTGAGGCATGGTAGCGTCCAACTGATGGACAGGGATAAGCGTCGAGAGAAAACGGGCAATTATATGTTCTAAAGTTTGAAAATCGTCCATGAATGCACTTGAAAGGGATAAAGGCTGGTCCCAACTTGACGACAGTTGCTGCGCGTGGTAGAAGAGAGCGGATGCCTTGACTCTCAAAGCCAGTGGCGAGAAGCCACCTCCGAGATGCGAAATCTGCCCGTCAAAAAAGCTTCGTGTGGTCGAAAAGGAATGGAGATCATCAATCTGGCCCTGATAGGTAGGCACATTGGTCACGGACTGCAATCATGATCATTGAAGAACAACTTACAGATTCATATTCACCCATGTCTTGTGGCCAAGGCATAACGATCGACAAAGAGCCATCAGAACCATCCGGAATAATTGCGGGCTTGTGCAGGACCGCAGACCAACATCGATCCAGAACAAATACTTGCCAGAATGTCAGAATTCTCTCTCCTTGCTCGATAGCATCTTTAGCTGGCTCGAGCTTCGTGGGTGCAGTCACTCCGGTAGATTCAAACGTTGGGCAACGCGTGGTCACACCATGAAGTCCACACTGCATTGCTAGCGATGCCGCGGCAGCAGCATGGTAACTCCCCTCGAGCGCGCGGCCATTGGATAAGAAGTAGACGGATAAAAGACAGGACGCTTGGATGACGTCGAGGATTTGATTGTTGTATTGCAATGCATCGTTAAGCCCTTCGAGGGAGCGGCTGAGGTAGTGTGACTCGTGCTCGCTTAGCGGACCAGGTCGAGAGATATAGCACGCCCAAAGGAAGATGGCATTCGTGAGGCAAGGATGGTGTTGCTCCTTTGATGATCTTGAGAACGAGTCTCGTAATCGGCCGATGTGAAGTCCCAAAAGGCACTGATGCCGATGAGACGAGAAGATGTCGAACAGCATCTGTGCCAAATCCATTGATGGTTGCTGTTCGATATGGAAGGCATCACTGAATGGTGTTGGTGATGGCGAAGGTACACCCTGTATCCAAGAACTTTGGGGAGAATTTGTGGCGGAAGGCGGGAAGGGCGAATGGGGTGCGGAAAATCCCGCGCTATTTGGTGAGCCGGCGATTGAGGACGAGGAGCTCCCAGACCGGTGATGATGAGGGTCGTGTAGCATCACGGAAGGGGATGTATATTCTGGATCTTCGAGCTCCCTTATTCGCTGTTCGAGACGCTCGATGGTCTCGCGCAATAGTTGTGTTCTGGTTTTACCCTTGCCATCGTCATACTGACAACCGTCTGGCTTCTTTGCGCGAACACACTGCTGACAGGCAGGTTTGATGCCATCGCACCTCTAGAATGGAGTTGAGCCTGAGATAAGGGAAGACAGAAATATGAGTCACCATCTTCCGTTTTCTAGTCAACGCGTGTTTGAGCATGATCAGCTAGATCGGCGTGGCGGGGAGAGACTGAAAATACCTGCAACGGAGGCAAGCCTTGCCTCGTTGGAGTGTGGGTGGCGGCGTGGCAGGCGTTTTACTGGCCATTATTGGAACGGTAACGGTACTAAATATACACGAATGACAGTGAAAGGATTAAGCGGGGGAAAGGAAGAGTTGAAAGGGCTCAAGGAAGAGGGAGAGGGAGAGGGAGAGCGGGGAGGGTAGCAAGCATGAAGAGTGGAAGGAAGAGATCTGCAGTGAGTGACTCGGAGCACGACCTGATCAGAAATAATTTATTGGGGACATGAAAAGTGTGTGCTGAAATACTTATGGGAGAGCCGATGCTGCCGTTCTTCAAGGAATATGGACCTGACTGATCTCAGACAACTACAGTCAACACGCCGCCACACAAATTCGGCCAAGGACTTAACCGGGGAAAGCTTGGTTACCCTTTGAACCCCTGCCAGTTTTGTACTAACGAGATCCAGCTGGTTGATCCAACATTTATTAGGTCCCTTGCACCGGTTCAAACTTGTCTCTGTCAGTGTCACAATGGTTCACTTCAGCAAGGGATCTTTCGTCTCATTTCCCCTTGCCACCGTGTAGGCAACTAACAAGCAAACCGCGACGTCGGCTCTCAAACGGCGGTTTGCTTGACGTCACCTGGGGCGAGCTCTCACATCGGCCATGGTAGCCCGCCTCCCCACCAGGACTCCTCTCCTCCCTGCGCTGCACCCCTCCCCGGCGATCAACGCAAGCTACTAGTGGCCTATGCGTGCTTAAACCATCACATCCAGTGGTCGTAGCCGCATCTTGCGCATGGGCTGCTTGGCAAACCCGTCGTCATTTCAAACCAGTGGCTGCTCATTTCATTCACTTTGTCATTTCTCTCATCGCGACTTATCGGATCTCACGTGCCAATGCACAGGAACTAAGATAGCCCACCAGTCGTTAAGATAGGCTGTGAAGCTTCTTTTCAATTTCTTATCGATCTTGCACCCAAGAGGGTAGTATCGTACGTACGTTTCTCCAGTCAAAGAGACGCCGGACCTCGGAATACTGATGCTGTGCTCCCCTACACCGGCTTCAATTCGCGCGTTTCTTTCGGAACACTCAAGTGGGAGAGTCTGCAAAGGCTTGTAGCTCACACTCGCATGCATATGGGGATACCATAGGACCCTCGCACGACAAGTATAAACAAGCATGACCGGGCCCGAGACGCATTTGCATTGCGAATGTCCTTGTCATGCTTGACAGCTCTTGAGACATCCACCCAGGTGACCACAGAATGCTGTGCTCCGTCGGTTTGGCTTTTGATCGAAAAGGTACGACCCCCAAACTAGCAAATAATTGACGGCATTTAGGCAGATGGGTCGGAGACACCTTGCTCGACTTGAAACTCTATTTCGCTCTCAAGCCTCTATTGAAATTACTGAGCTCAGACCACCCCCAGTTGGATGAATTGCAATAGACTGCAATGAACTCAAATCCGTCCGATTGTCGGGTTAGATAGTTGATGGCCAATATCAGACCCACTACGTAAGTGACTTCACTCGGAATGATTCTGATTCTCGCCAGGTTCATTGAATTCCAGAATTTCGAGTAGCGGAGAATCAGTCCAACCGTGATGACCTGTGATCTCGCGAAGCTGAGTCCTCATTGTCGGATGTCGGATGTCAAGTACAAGTACGTTATCTGAAAGCAGCTAGCCTGAAAACCGCACCAACGTACTGAGGGTTGGTGACTGTGCAGGTTGATCAGTATACTAGGTCATATGTATTGTTCCCCGCAAGCTAACCCGAATACGTCGACCCAGGAACGACAATGTCGTGATTGAAAGATCAACTCAATCACGCCCAGAATTTAGTGACTGAAGGGTCGTTCACGATGCGACTAAATACTTCGACGATCGGCATTTTTTTTCCTTTCCAAGTTCTAACATGACGCCCCAGAATATGGCGCTGTCGTTGAAGGATCTACGATAGTTAATGCTACTCCAAAAGCACCGTTTTGGATATTGACGCCCGTCAGTATTATACCGAGCAGCGTTACTCCACCAGCAGCTTGAAGAACAAAGCTTGCGTCCATTGTGGGTGTAGAATTCCCAAGTTGACCTCAAGGTTCGTATCAGGATCCAATAGCAACACTTCCAAAGAAATCGTTTAGTTTCCCAATTCAATCGCCCACCTTTAATGCGGCGGAACGCCTGTGACCTTTCGAAGGTTCGAAAAGTTTGTCTTGATTGTACCTGTTCCCACTACCGCCACCATCATACAAATTCCACGCATTTCGCGCACCGGCACTGCCTTCTAGGCGACCATTTAGTCACCGGCAGGAACAACGAACCCACTCAACTACCCTCGGAAGACGAAGTAAGACTGGTCAGTATTGTGATGGTCCCCGCGCCATAACTGGGTACTTACTAGCGAGTGGCATACATACCTCCACCAAAAATGACTTTGCATCGTGTCGCCGATGGGTGCGGATGGTTTGACAATCGATGTGACACGAAATTAAATCAACGTCGTCGTACAGTACAATACGACACCATGTGCTCTCGCAGTTTACATCAACTTCTGATGCCAATTTTTGTTGCCTCGGAAAAACGGATTGAAGGACTTCAAGTTGTGTGCACCACCGCGGAAGTGCGCGTGAAGACTCCTCTACCTGACGACGATGCCAAGCTTGAAGTGGAACTAAAAATAACGTTCGGAAGCGAACGTACGAAGCTGTGCGGTTGTCTGGCGTGTTTTGTCAGTGTCCGTGCACCAGCCAAGGTTGGGGAACCGTATTTATACTACTTATAGCGGGTCTAATGCTCATTATTTAGCCTGTTGACAGGGTGGGTCGAGGTGGGCAAATCTCATCCAACTTACCCTTCGGAGCCGAGTGAAGGTGCTATGTTGGTTGTCATCCACCACCGACACCGATTAGACTACAGGACTTGCAATTTCGTCGTCGGCCGTAAGCTTCAGTACCCATCAGCTACATGGGTTTATGTTTTTGTTCGTTGGCTTCACACAGGTCATACAGTGGGAGCGATCAACCTAATCCACGTCGCAATCGAGGTTGTAACTGTGTTGTCATCTAAACGGTCGATGGGTGACATCGCGCTCCCGGCCGTCCGCTCAGGCTCAAGTCTGGCGGAGAATTCCCTGAAGAACCTCTGATGGAAATCTATTTTAGCAGCCCAAGTGACATTTTTGGCATGAGAGTCCCTTCGTTGTTGCACAGCCTGGATATATGCATGTTCAACACGTCGAGATTTTGACTGGATGGACCAGAGCGGAAGGCTGTCCTTGCTCTCTACAACGGCGGCCACCACCATCGCACCTAGCTTGAAGCTTGATTGGCATGACGCACTTCTTGGCATGGTACACTCGTACTCGCCGTGGTCTACAAGATTTCGCATACACGCAGACCTGGGTCTGTCAATGTCAATAAGTCAACGTTGTCAACTCACACGTCGATCCGCTCAAGGTTTCCGATGTCAAAGCACGACGGAACGTCAGATAGCGAACTGGTTTCTACCCGAGCAATATTTGATTCATTTCGAACCGACCGCTCGACTTGCATCGCATCGTGAAACACCGTTGCGCTCACGCGACTCGCGAGTTTCGCCGTTTTCATTCGACCGATGCATTAGTCCTTCATTCTGCGCTCTGCCTGATGCTACTTCAACGTCAAGGACGGGCCCTGTTATCGGAACCATTCCGACAAGGTAATCGCTTTCAGACCTGTGCTTGCCAAGACTACCCTGCTTTTTACCAATCGTCAGAGAAGAAAATACTGTACAAGCGGCGAAATTCGAACGCTCAAGGCAAATATCTCACATGCGAATATCCAAGCTTTGATTACCGCTTCCCGGAAGACTCATACACTTCTTCCAGTTCACCCTTGGGAGACTTTCACATGTGCATGTGATTCCTCCGTGCTGACACTGACTTACCCCTGTCTTAATCATGCACGCTAAATCCCGCCAATCTGTCGGCACCTCGTTACTGGTTTCCGACAACGGATGACATATTGCTAACCAAAACCTTTTTGACGCTCCGATATCGGCTCTTCCACCTACGTCCATCATGCTGATTGCGGCAAGACATTGACATGGACATTCCACGTCGTTCATGGTGGCAGGTACCGTCATTTCCGGGGCTTGTCCAATGCCGATCTCAACACAAACTCTACTTGGCAACCTCCCTTGAACAGCGAACAATCCGATTGTTCGAAACGTCCATATCATCCATGACTCATCGATATCCATAGACCTTTTTTTCTTTCTTGCCAAACGTTAACGCCACTCTACGTGCCCGCACGCCTCGTAGATCATGTCATTGTCAGAATCACAGCCAACAGCCAATAGGCTCCATGTCGCCGTCGTCACCAACTGACGGACTGACTGCTTTTAGTCAATTTCCGTTTCCTCATTGTTCCTGAATGACGGAAGCCTGATTTCGGATACATACAGGGATGATGATTGTGATCTCCTGATTATGGCATACACCATGAGGACAGGGATATCAACCTTGAATGTGACATGTTATCTACAACAGTCTCTTAGGCGAATCCCCATCTGGTCCCATCGTCCGACAGTAGCCAACCAACTTGGGGAACTCCTTGGCTTTGTTATCTTTCCCTCACTGATGACGACCAGCATCACGGAGCGAGTGCGAAGAGAAGTACAGCTTTGATGATTCCCCTTCGTACCCTCCTATCAAGTCTAACCAGTGTACTCAACAGCCGCATTGATTGTAGGGGACAAAGACGGTGCACAGAACCAAGTCCTATCGAACGTCTTTCAGTGCGCCGTACGCCATTCTCTCTCTCTCTCGTGTGTTCTCCCCCGGGACCTCTAGACACGGAGCAGGACTGCCCTACCCATGATGACAGTTTTGAGACCTCGTACTCGTCTCCCTGTCGTCGCGCCTCGCGAGACATCGGCAGTTGCAATGCCCTCATGACCATGGCCGCAAACGCTGCAAGTTCATGCTCACGTCTTCCATATGACTTTCTTACAGTTCGAGATGCGTCCTCGAGTCGACGATCGTTCACGCCACATCTCGAACCACTGAAAATAAACAACTTCACTCTCTACATTGAAGCCATCATTTATGTTTTAATTCAGTCACGGTCATCATCGATTCATCCACTGGGTCTGTGAAGGAATATTCATCATTTTGCGCAGTTGGTTAGTACCCTCTGGGAGGATCTCGTCGCCAGTGAGATGAAGGCTTTCCTCTGCATAACCTGAGGTAAGTGTTGAAATCAGTCTCTGGGCGGATCAACGTGTACACTGTGAGTACGTTATTCATTCATCGGGGCGTTACTTCGACAGTAGAAAGGCCTAGCGGACCCTCAAGACGAATCATACCCTCCATAAATGTGGCCTTCGTGGGGACCAATTGAGCGATGTCAGCTGCTCTTGGCCCCATATACAGATACTATATATGCAAGGCTGCACTCCGTACTATTGTCTCTACATTCCTCGATCATCCTGTCTTCTTCTGCAAAGTCAGTATGTGTCTCCCCTGAATCGCGTGCGTCTTGATGACCATTTATTATGGCGCTTCTCGGTCCGATTGTCTATGAAGTCATCCTCGTGACAACGGTCTTGCACACACGACTCTTTGAATGTCTACTACTATCAGTCTGTGTTGCAGCCTGTGTATATGTATATTTCCTCTGGTTCTTCGAGCCTCATTTTGGGACAAATCATGATACCTCGGGCGAAAGTCATAGCACCGCGTCTGGGGGCACGAAGACGGAAGACAACGAAGAGGATAACGAGGACTCCGAGTCAGACGTATCATTCCACACGGCGTGCGAATTCTTGGATTCGGAGCACCTCTCTCTCAGCGACGAAAGCGACCACTAAATCCTATTAGTTATTCATGCTTTATGACATGCGGCGGCGACGCACACAAAGGTGATTACGTTGGGCACGGGGCATCACAAAGACTAGCCATTGCCATTTACACCTCTGGTGGAAGAGTGACATACCGGTGTCACAGAGTGAGATTGAAGAGAGGCGGCGCGGTAATACGCCGCAAATACGTAGTACTTGGTCTTTATTGTCTTGCAGCTAGTCCCCCATAGGCAAGCAGCCTCGGAGTACAACACTCAGTGCTCATCCCCCTTTGAGTCTTGTGACGCGAACGTTCGTTTCCCTAACCAGTGTCCTACTTGAGATACGGCCCAGACGGCTTAAATCCAAGCTATTCGCCCTACGGACTCGGGCTCACAACAACCACGGCCTTGTCATTGTGCCCATAGTCGTACAGTGGCCGTATCTGTTTTCGCGTTGTGTCTGCGACCGTATTAGTAACTTGGAGAGTTTCAAAACGACTCGATATAGTATTTAGTATTGACAAAGCTTCATTTTCGTCCATAGTAGGTGCTAACTTACACTAGCGAGATCTACAACCTACAGCGTCCAGGAAATGCATAGCATGAGCTCTACTCCGCGGAAGCAAGAAAAGAAAGCATGATCATACAACAAAAAGGAACGCATACAAGCATAGATCATTTCCAAGCATAGATGCCAGTGATGGCGATCATTGAATCAAAAAAAAAGGTGCACGGTCTTTCTCTACCCGACTCGGCGAGAGGGCGTCCAAATCGCGAAATCCAAGTCCAATCCCCTAGGCCAATGAGCCAAAAGCAACTCCCTAACAGGGGTTACCCATCCCCACATGCCCAAGAGATACCACACCACCAAAATGGGGACGCCAAGTGTGATCCACACGTACGCCAGACCCTGTCCGACCACGCCGCATCAACAATGACACTCGAACGAGAGAGAGGGAGAAATATGCCAGCAATGAGAGAGGAGTGGAACTCACAGCGCCAAAGTCTCCAAACCTATCCGCAATTCTTCCAAACGTCGCTTCGTTCGCTAGATCGATAAAGTTATCACATGCACAAAGCGTGGCGATCCGAATGTGGCGCATGAGTACGATCCCCCTTGGAGGGGTCGGTTCTGCGCGTGCACGAGGTCCTGTGAGGCGCTGCGTGAGAGGGAAGCGAGGAGGGGGGGACGTACCATAGAACTTTACTACCCCACTCGCGTCCGTGAGGACCTGTACCGCAAGAGGAGATAAAAAATGTGGATTCGCAGATTTGAACGTCGTCCTCCTAATCGGATCTATAGGCTAACAACCCCATCATCAGCCTGACACTCGCCACCCATCGATCTCCCCGGGCCTTCTCTTCCACCGGTAATGACGATGAAGCGTCAAGGGGGAAACAACACACCTTACAATCCCTGAGTTTCCATTTATTCTTGACCCGCAGTAATGATAACCGACCGGACTTTTCGAGCTTGATATCCGCCACGAGCGCACTGTGGCGCATGCAGAACTCGTCTTCGTCACAGCCTTCTTTCCAGCCTAGGTATACATGAACGCGGACGTGTCTGTCGTCCGTTCCATATCCCCCATGGATCCCACATCGCGATCGTGGCGAAAGTTCCGGTGAGGAAGGGGATCAGGCGAGCAGGCGAGCGGGTAAATGCATGAACCGTGAGCTATTGGATGGAGAGCAAAGCAAGAAAGAAACCCACCCCTCAGGCGGTGTCACCGGCAGCTCCTTCACAATCTTCCACATCCCATTCAGATGCTCCTGAGGCGACATCACAAATAACATCGCGAACATCTTGGACCACGTCATCACTTTCTTCGTCACCGTGGATTCAGACACGACTGGTACCATACCGGTACCCTGCATATTACGGGTCATAGTACTGGTACCTAGTTTGGGATGGAAGTGTTCGAGTTTGTCGGACGAGGGGGGGGTATAGTGATACGGAACCTAGTGAGTGGTTGCGCCGCTGGTTATCAACGATTTGGCCTGGGGAGGGCAAGACGCAGGCTCTCTTGCATATTCCTTGTATATAAGCGACATTCCATAGGAGACCAGGCCATTACCTCAATGTTGTGAGCGGCGACGTACAACATCACTACCTTCAACTAGAGACACCTCCACCACGATCGTTGTCGAGAGGTTTGGGGCACCAGGAACGTATCCTAGGCGTCGTTGTATTCCGAAAGACAAAGTAATCATGGTAACCTCACCAAGGGACAGGGAAACCGAACCTACACTCTTGTTCGTGTCTTGTGCCCCCCCCAGAGTTCCCACGACATCCACAAAGATAAGAGTCCACCCTTCATACGCGCTTCCAACAATGATCAGAATAATTCGTCATATTACTGAACGATTTATCTACTCAAAAGTAACGTTAAAAACAGTCCTTGCATTTATATATCGCACCATTCCATCAACACACGTTGTGTAGAGAAAAAGATCAAGTTATTCAATATCGTCTGTCCAACTGCCTGTCCATAAAAAAGAGCCCACACACGTATAACACCATGGCCCAAATATCCAAGAAGAAGATAACCTATGACTCTCAGTATAACCAAACGAACAGCAAAAAATGGGTTGGATGTGAGGGAGTAATGGTGATATAGATGGGCTATGCTGGACGGAAGAACTCTGAGAGGGCGAGGGGGAGGGCGGAGTGGTGTGATGTGGGGTAGAAGTGTGATTAGAGACTCCGGAATCTCGAGAGAGATTAGACAGCGTGGAAGGGGATTGGAGAGGTTGGTTATATGTTTAGATAGCAGAATCAATTGGTCATGGGATATATTGGGTGTGGGATATCAAGAGAAGGGCGATATCACCACATGTGAGCTCGATCTAATTTTCATGCTTAAAGGTTGACGAAGAATCCTCCGATTAAGGCTATGAAAAGAGTGAGCGAGAGTGAGCACATCGCGCTTGGGAGGGCGTCGTTGCTCGACGAGCCTGACGAGCCAGGAGAACTTGAAGTCGTTCCATTACTGCCCAAAGGCGTACCAGAATGCGACAGGAGAGTCCAGTAAGGAAAAACAACATTAGAGGGCAGGGAAGATCACGCACCAGAGCTAAGTCCATTAGCAAGCTCTGCAAAGCCGACGGAAGGAGTACTAGCATCAAAAACAGAATACACATTCTTGAGGAAGGTGTCGCCAACAATCCAAGCTGGAACACCCTCAGCTGCACCGCCACTACCTAGTTCACTACCAACGTCGAAGATGGCACCAACACACAGGTTGCTTCCGGGCTCGAGTGGGCCGATATTGATATCTACAGGGTTGATGGGCCAGCTCTGGCCACCGAAGGATATATAAACGCTGACATTAGTATCACATGGGAATGTAAACGAGCCCTGCATTTCTCCGGTAAGAGCTTGGGAACCCGGGACGTTAGCCCAAAGTTCCGAGGCAATTGAGCTGGGTGCACCGAGGAGAGTGGTACCAGTGTCGATGGCAGCGAGACTAGAGGAAAGCGGGACATTGATAGACTTCCCTTGCACAGTTACCGCTGAGCGGTTGCAATTACAAGATTGTGAGCAAGGTCAAAGTATTTATTGAAATTAACTGACTGGTGACCTGTTGCAACCAGTAGGAAGGTGTTGTGTCGGTAGGGAACGGTATGTACTCGATTTCACCAGTGTAGAGACTGGTGTTTGTGCCTCCAAGAGTGAGCACACCTCCCGGTGCTGCGTTAACAACCTGTGGGTCGTCGATATTGCGCTCCAAGTAAAACGAAAGCATAGGGCTCGAGAGCATATTAGCGTCGTAAAGGGCAACCCAGAAAGGTGTGGTCTGAAGTGCGGAGATGGTCTTGAACCCGAGACCCATGATGCCGGACAAACCAGGACTGAGCAAGTCACTGGTCGTGGCAACGACGGCAAGAAACTCTTGGGACATGGTGAACCCTCCAAAAGAAACGGTATCTTCAGATACATAGCCGCCTACTTCACCTGATCCATAGGAAATTTGAAGAGGGGAAGACTCATTCTTGTAGGTTGAGGACGTTGCAGTGTCAAAGAGTGGTGTAGTTGACGGATTACATGCGGCACAACCATCAGTAGCTACCCACAGATCCGAAGAACCTGGAAACAAGTTAGAAAGGGCCTAAAGTAGAAAACACCGGAATTTGCCTGTATCGAGAACTACATTGAAGCTTTGAGCACTGAAAACCGGATTGAGTTGCTGCGGGATGGATGTAAAAAAAAGCACATACAGTGTTCCGATGCTAACGACGCCAGAGTAACTAGAATCGTTTTGCTCCGAGCATAGTATGAAACTCAGGTGGCGACGAATGCTTGAGGATTAGACATACCTCATCCGTGAGTGATATAGCAGCGGTAGTCGCTCTCTTGGAATTTGGGTTTACAGCGGGTAATCCATACTTTGTCCGAATGCCATCCATAGTCTGTGGTAGGTTCTGTACCCGGTTTGAAACGCTGCGACGGGAGATGGGAACATGGAGAGTATTTGCGAGGTGAGGTTGGGGCGCTGCCAGAGCGTAGGGAAGAAGGGCCACGGTGAGGAAGGTTAGGGAGATCATATTAGTAGGGAAGGTTAGGGAAGGCAGGAAAAAAAAAGAAAGCGAGATCAACTGGATTTGAGTGGTGGGCTGCTCCGCAGTTTATAGCCTTGACAAGGCCAGACGAGCGTAGACAAAAATGACAACGGAAAGGCTGCGCACCGTGTCAACGAGGTGACCTATTTAGCTGACAGATCAGGTCAGAATTCTCAGCACTGACCGTCTCATCACTACAGCATGGTGACAGCAATTAATGCCAGTTAATGGCCCACATTCTGATCTTGGCTACGCTAGGGAGTCGTCAGGGATGCTCTGGGCAGGGACAAGACCTCACTGAGTGGGGACGCCGTAAGAGGTCATCAAGGACTGACCTACACCCCTCTGACAGGGGTTACCTATGAGCCAAGTGGTCGGGGTCCTACCACAGCCCTGTCTGTTGGCAATCCCGTTTCTTAGCTGTCGTCGGTCAAGTGATGAAACGATCCCAAGATTTCGCAGCGCCTTCGTCGTCGCAGCCGTCAATTTCACCGCAACACAAAAAAGTAAAAGTGTTGGACGACACACAGGACGGCGAGCCAAGTCCTGACACAGAATGGACACGCGTGGAAAGACGCAAAGCCAAGAAGGCGAGAAAACTCGAGGCAAAGCACGATGTGTGTGTCCCAGCGCATTTGAGCATCACAGCCTGGTCCATACTGATCGTGCTCAAAATCAAAAATCATGACCCACCGCTGACCCTTTTTGTACTTCATCGCAGGCACTAGTCCCCCGTTTCATGTACGTGAACGGTGAAATCGTCAAGAGAAAAGATGCAATCCACATCGACGACATTCGTGATTTGGTGCTGCACGTCGTCGGTGATGCACCACCACCGAATTGGGTCAAGATAGAGAATTCTCGCTCAATACAAAAAGTCGTCACGTTGCTGATACCAGGCATAATTTCGGACTTTCTCTCCCTCCCCCCTCTACCAACTTCAGCTACCTCCAACCCCAACATTCCAATAGCGATACCACTCCCCACCATATCAGAAACACCCCTCCCGTTTATCGCCTCGACTTTCAGCCATGCTTGTCCAACCCGTGCACCAGGTGATCAAACGAGAATGTACTCTGTACTCAGCTCGTTTTTCCAAGGCCCCGTCAGCGGTGAAGAAAAGAAAAAAAGAATCGAGGCCAGACTAGCCTCAGAACGCGCATTTGAGAAGGACCCAACGCTATACTTACTTTCGTTACCACAGATGATAGAGAACGACTATCCGATACCCTCTTACATGGCCGATGTATTCGAAAAATCTGAGGGTTGGGTCGAAACCCCCCAGCCTGTCACGGAATTGATACTGACATTACCAGCTGATAAGCAACGCTCGAGGGTATATGCCATTGACTGCGAAATGTGTTTGACAGAAGATGGAAAAGAATTAGCAAGAGTGTGTATGATCGACTACGAATCCGGCATAGTCGTATACGACAAACTCGTAAAACCTCCAAAACCCGTCGTTGACTACCTCACAAAATGGTCAGGGATAACAGAAGAATCCCTTGCATCTGCTACAACCACTCTCGCCGAAGTTCAAGCCCACCTCCTCACTATCCTCGCCCCTCTGAATGGTCCCACCTCCATTCTCGTCGGTCATTCCCTCGAATCTGACCTAAAAGCTCTCCGAATCTGTCACCCTCTCTGTATCGATACCGCCTTAATGTACCACCACCCTCGTGGCCGGCCTCTCAAACCCGGTCTTGCATGGCTCACCAAGAAATGGTGTCATCGTGAAATTCAAACGCGTGGTGAAGGTGGACACGATCCCGAGGAAGATGCACGGGCCTGTGTGGATCTATTACGACTCAAGGTGCAAAACGGCGCAGGGTTCGGAGAGTTTAGGACGGATTATGAGAGTATTTTCGAGAGGATGGCGAGAGCGAGTGGGAAAGGTGGACCTGGGACTGTCAGAAGTGCTGTTATCGATCACGGAAATCCTGGTGTGATGCACGGTTCGAAGGCGACGACGACGATCGGGTGCACAAGCGATCAGGAGGTGCTGCAGGGTTTGTTGCAGGTCATACCTGTACATGAGTTTACCTTTGGAAGGTTCACAGGTCTTGCAGACACAATGGGGTGGCTGACGCCGAAAGCGACAGCTGATACCCCCGCAAGCACGAAGCCACCCACTGAAGTCACTCCTGAGGCCCTCTCCGCTGCGCAATCCCAACTCGACGCTCACCTCGTCGCCCTCTACACCTCCCTTCCCGCACGCACTGCGCTTGTCATCTTTACCGGTCACGCTGATCCCCGTCGCATGTCTGCACTCAACGCACGTAAATCTGCCTTTGAATCAGCCGTCAAGAGTGGGAAGAAACCGGAGGAGATTGAGAAATCGGAGTGGTGGACTGTCGTGAATGGAAGAGAGTTGGAGGAGGAGGTCGAGAAAGCGAAAAGGGGGTTGCTGTTCTTGGGGATCAAGTAGATGTGGGCGTGGGCGTGGGCGTGTAGGCGTTTGCTGCTCGTAATTTTTCCGTTCGCTTGGGATAGTTGGGCAATCCAGGTGACTGACTAGTATGTTTGTGTGCTTCAAGGACTCTTGATCACGATGTGCAGTACACATCATGCAGTTCATATGCGTCAAATTCGGAACTGTTGGTGCACTGCAACCATCATCAACTAGAAGTTGTCAATGCAGCGCCAATCAGCATCACACCCACAGCGCTCAACGCCGCCCAGTGTCACCTCCACCATCACTCTCCGACCCGTCACCTAATCATCCCAATCAAGCCCCAGCGCATCCTCCCTCCCACCTCTCACCGCCTCCTCCACCGCCTCTGCCAACATCCTCAACGCGCGCGTATCCTCGTCCAATTCCCTCTCACAAGCGTCACCATCGCCATCATTCCGAAGTAGCCGGCTGTCGACGCCAAGAGCACGTTGGAGTGCTTCTTCGCGTGAGGGACCGCGGAGGGTATCGAGGTGAGTAAGGAGTGCTGGAAGGGAAGGGTGTGTATTGAGGATGGTACGGATTTTGGGGGATGTTGCTGTGGATGGGTGTGAATACATGGATGACAGACGCGAACGTGAAGTGGGGGGTCGAGTTCGGGTTAGGGATTGGAATTGAAGGGATGATTCAGACTGCGGACTGGGACGTACCTATCGCTTCATATTGGTGCAATTGTAGCGCTTTGGGATCGTCTCGTTTCAATGGGTCGGGGTAAGCTGATTCTTCGGGGACGTATGGCCATTTCAGAGAGGTGAGCGGCCGGAGGGGGGTTTGTTTGGGGATTTCGAGGGAGTTGGATGGTTCTGGTTCAGACTCAAGATTGGCAGACGCAGGCGCGGTGATAGACTCAAGATTGCGGGCTGGATGAACCCGCGGGCAAAGTAAAGATCATGGAACAATGAGCGAGGAAGGAACACGAAACATACAGACCTTGTTTTGGGTCTTGAATCGAGGCAGGATGCGCGGTGCTGGCACCGTATCCTCCCTTGGAACTCGAGTCTTGGCATATCTCTAGCTCACAACGCCTTCAAGCTCGTCAAGTAAACTAGCACAGTCGATAGACTCACCTTTGTGCTGTTTATAACACGACACCGAACAACTTCACGTTTTCGACATGAGTTCTGGATTTCTAGCGAGCCTGAAAATGTGTCCAGACTCACTAATCCGCCCTACATGACGCACATGCGTACTTTGAGGGTTGTTTCTTGCATACCTCACAGTTGGGACGCGGTCGAGGAGGCATTGTCACAGTTTATTGTATCATTTAGGTAGTGCTGGCGTCGTGAAGATTGTGAGGAAAGTCGTGAGGCGTCCGCTAACAAGGAGGTTAGTTGCATTAGCTTTGCGGTCTACTTTAAGTAAGCGCGAGTGTAAGCATGTAACGAAAGCACACTGACGAGACACCTATGGCTCCATACATTACACTTACTAGTATCACACCCATCACTCTCCTCTTCTTCTACCTTGGTTGGCATTCTCGCATTCACGTCTGCCTACACCCACAGCAGATTTTCACACTTCCTTCTCAACACCTGCATACACATGCTGCAAGATAATCTGAGTCAGGCTGGGCCTAGTACTCTTCCAGGTCCACAAGGAAAGGCAGTTGAGCAATGCGAGAACATTGGATCATACCCCCCTACCAAATGATGTCACTGAGCTGGAAGCTACACCTGAGGGAATGATATTATGGCATTGTTACCAAGTGAAACCACACAGCACATCAAGATCCTGTTGCAATCATCTCTGTTCTATCTCAGCATCCACTCCCCTATCTACTTCTGGGCCATCTTTGTCACTGTCACAAAGTCAGTTTGATAGATTTGGATAGTAATTGGTGTTGCTACAGGTTATGCAGCAATATAGCTGATAGTAGCTGTCTCTTTGTCATCTCGACACCATTCATCTCAGATATTTTTCAGGTGTTGTTTCACAGCCTTTAGTGCCAATGAGGTACTTGTTCTGATCTGGTATTTTAGGCCCAGTGAGTCCCCTATTAATTTTGACTTCTTTTGTATACTCATAGAATAAAGTTGAGTCTATTAAAGATAGCACAGTGATCATGATCATTCTTTCTATTTTGATGGCTCTATGGCTATTATTAATTGACAAGTTATTCTGACATACACTTGATCTCACTTTTTCAGCAAACCAGCTATTACAAACACTACTTCTTGAAACACTCAACAACTCACCTAGAGTACTAGAGTGGCAGATCAAAACAGTAGTGTAGTCAGGCAAGTGGAGAGCTGATGAGAA
Source organism: Chalciporus sphaerocephalus (assembly GCA_038094055.1). NCBI lineage: Eukaryota > Fungi > Basidiomycota > Agaricomycetes > Boletales > Boletaceae > Chalciporus > Chalciporus sphaerocephalus. The sequence continues at coordinate 395,257 of JBBPTH010000011.1, forward strand.
GAACTCCAGGAGAACAAGACTGAGGGGGACGCCCTTCAGACTCCTGGTTTATATACTATTGGTGTATTTGTACATGTTTGATATGAACCTTAACTACTGGCCAATAGCAAATGTAGAGCGTACAGCACAGCAGTGCACAGGAATGCACAGTCATGCATAGCCTTGCACAGCAAGCTGAGTAAGAACAATAGAAATGATGAGTAATGATTGACTGCGGCGTAGCAATCTTAGTAAGAAGGATAAACAAGAATGAGTAATTGAAACACTCAACTACTCACCTAGAGTGCTGAAGTGCTATATCAGAACAATTGAGGTAGTCAGGCTAGAGGAGAGCTGTTGAGAAGAACTCCAGGAGAACAAGACTGAGGGGGATGCCCTTCAGACTCCTGGTTTATATACTATTGGTGTGTTTGTACCTATTTGGTATGAACCTTAACTACTAGCCAATAGCGTAAGTAGAGCGTACAGCAATGCGCAGTCAGGCATAGCCTTGCACAGCAAGCTGAGTAAGAACAATAGAAATGATGAGTAAGAGTGGACTATGGCACAGCAGTCTTAGTAAGAAAGATAATCAAGAATGAGTAATGAAGAGTAATCATATATGAGTAAGCGGAAAGATGGTCCGTGTCATGTGACAAGTGTCATGTGATCAGGTCATGTGATTAAGTCACATGATTATTGTACAAGATATTCAACTAAGTCCAAAAGTAAAGCTGAGTCAAGTGAAAGCGTAGATAGGTAAGGATAAGTGTAGGATAAGAAAGGTAAGAAGTGTACCTCTTGTAACACTACCCCCTCTCTATGGATTGTATTCCAGGCAATCACGACCTTTCTTTGTTATGCCTCGAAATTGTACACTGCTATAAAGCTGTTGGCAGTAGTGAGATTGGTGTCACTATGAACAGTAGCATTATCATTACCGTTTTCACTTTCTGTGGCTTCTCCAGCTTCACTCCATGTTGGGTGAAATCCAGACCAGCCATTGAGGTCATTAGCTGCTGCCTCTGCCTCATTCTTCTGGCGAACTGGTAAGGTCCTTTCCATTAGAGCATTATGCTATTCCTTTTCCCTAGCTCGGAAGTCATGTGAGTAGACTTCGTAGCTGTATCCTTCTTGTTTGATCCGGTACTTGTCTGGCATCGTGACGCTAAATCCTTTGAACATATTGCGACCATTAGTGGTGTCATGCATTATTTCTAATGTTATCCCCTTGTCGTCCCGGATTAAGCCATGCACGTATGACCAAACCATAAGCCTGAAGAAGAAGGAGATTATACTCCCTAGGGTAAAGATGCCTATGACAAATAATGTGCTGTTCTCTAGGAGAACTACACAGAGCATGAAAATCGACACCATATAGGTGATGTTACAAACGGTATATTTCTTACCTTTCTTATCCTACACTTTTACTTACTTCACTACGCTTTTACTTGACTCAGCCTTACTTTTGGACTTAGTCGAATATCTTGTACAATAGTCACGTGACTTGATCACCTGACCTGATCACCTGACACTTGTCACGTGACATGGACTATCTTTCTGCCTACTCATATATGCTTACTCTTCCTTACTCATTCTTGATTACTCTTCTTACTAAGATTGCTGCACCGCAGTCAATCCTTACTCATCATTTCTATTGTTCTTACTCAGCTTACTGCGCAAGGCTATGCTTGCTGCGCATTGCTGTACGCTCTACTTACGCTATTGGCTAGTAGTTAAGGTTCATACCAAATAGGTACAAACACACCAATAGTATATAAACCAGGAGTCTGAAGGGTGTCCCCCTCAGTCTTGTTCTCCTGGAGTTCTCCTCATCAGCTCTCCACTTGCCTGACTATCTTATTGTTCTGACTCAAGCACTTCAGCGCTCTAGGTGAGTTGTTGAGTGTTTCAGGTGATTAGGAGGCCGAAGTCGATCCATGACCAAGGCACAGGTGCCAAGTGTGGGACTTGTGCAGAGGTGTCGATGTGGGCGGCGTTAGGGTTATGGGCGAGGTAGTCATCAATGATAGTGTTAGCGTGGAATTGGGTGAAGGAGTTGGGGAAAGCAGACATGAAGGGTGGTGGTGGGGTTATAGAGGTAGTGAATGAAGTTGCTTGAAGAGTTATTAGGAGTGAGGCTCGACTAATGACTGAGAGGCGAATTCTGGTTTGTTCAGGCTGAAACAGCGAGTCTTTTATACTGCTTCATGATGATTATATAAGCTGTCTTCTGCAGCAGTTGCTGTGAAATTTTCAGAAGGTTTGAACAGCTTTTAGAAATCAACCTGAGTCATATGGAGTAGATGGGGAGCCGATGGATTCTTTTTATAGAATTCTTTTATTGTGTCTGGCACATTAGTGAGATTCGATCAGGGTTCCCATGTTCTATCTGTGTCATCATATCCTTTCCAATGAATTAGGAATTTGAGTCATTTTCCTCTCAATCTGGAGTCCACTATATAGTCAACTTCATATTCATCGTCTTGATCTTCAGTGACTAGCACTGGCCCTGGTTTGTCAGCCTTCTGTCCAGGTAATTGTTCTTTGTAAGGTTTGACTTTGGCTATATTGAACACGTTGTGCACTCTCATGGTGCGTGGAAGTCGGAGTTCAATTGCATTGCTTCCTTTGAAGCTAATAATTTCATATGGGCCTAGCCATTTCTCCAAGAGCTTCTTTGAAGGTCATGGGAGTTTTAGGCCGTCTGTGCTAAGCCAAACCTTGTCTTCTAATTTGTATTGCGGAGCTTCTGATCTATTTTTATCTGCTTGGATTTTCATGTGTTTTTGTGCTTTTTCTAGGTTTTCTTTTGTTTCCTTTAGGGTTTGTTTGATTTTATCAGCAAATAAAGAAGCAGCGGGTGCTTTAGTCATGTGATTTTCTATTCCTATTTTTGGTTCATACGTGTGAGTGATGCTAAATGGGGTTTTCTGTGTGGAAGTTTGCTTTTTCGAGTTATACAAGAATTGCGCGATTGGTAATCATTCTGACCATTCGTGTTGCTTTTCAGCAGTGAATAATCAGAGATATTGTTGTAGATCTCTATTCATATGTTCTGTTTGTCCATCTGTTTGTGGGTGACGTGCGGTAGAGAGTTTAGGCGTAATACCGAGGTGTTTACATAAGTCTTTCATGACTTGTGATGCGAATTGTGGACCTCGGTCCAAAACTATTGTTTTAGGAAGTCCATGATGCTTCCATACATGTGTGAGATACAGTCTAGCTGTTTGTAGGGCATTGACAGATTTAGTACAGGGGATGAATTCAACTTCTTTGGAGAATTGATCAACAACCACTAGGATTGAGCTGAATCCATTTGATTCAGGGAAATCTGTCATGAAATCTGCACTGATATATTCCCATGGAAGATCTGGAATTTCCAATGGTAGTAACTTTCCAGCAGGTGCAGTGTTGATACCTTTGAAATGTGCGCATCTATCGCAATGGGATACGTAATCTTTGACAAGTGTGGGCATTCCAGGCCAAGTATAGCTATGCTGTAGCAGTTCTAGAGTTTGATCTATTCCTGGATGTCTAGCTACAGGAGTGTCATGATGTAGGCATATAATTTCCATGCGAAGATCCTGATCATTCGGCATGAAGATCTGATTTTCTTGTCGTAAAGAAGTTCGTCCTTTTCTGTGCAGATGCCATATTACTTGCAAAGCTTAATGGCTTCTGATTTGCGAACTTTCCATGTTGCTTTCTTTATCTTTTCTAGAATGTCGTCACTATCTGTGATGTAGCGGCTATTCGTTCTGGAGGGATGACTAAGACTTGCTTATTGTCATCTTCAATTCCTTTTGCATGATCTTCTCTTCAAGAGAGAGCATCGGCTTTTCCCATTTGTGATCTGGATTTATGGATCCATTTGAAATTGAAACAAGAGAGGTACTGTGACCATCTGGCTTGTCATCTGTTTAGATCTTGCCATTGCATAAACCATTGAAGGTTTGCATGGTCATTCCAAATTTCAAATTCCTGTTTTGCACCTTCTAGATAATGTCTCCATTGTTCTAGACTTTGGATAACGCTCAGCATTTCCTTGTCTGCGATTGGATAGTTACGTTCTTCTGGTGACATGGAGTGTGACAAGAATGTGACAGGGTGCCATTTGCCATCTTGTTCTATAGATAGAATGGCACTAGTTGCAAAATTAGATGCATCGGTTTCTAAGTGGAACTTCTTGTCATTGTCTGGGAATGCAAGAATAGAGGCCGTGGTGAATTTCCTTTTTAGCATGTCGAACACTTCTTGTTGTGGTTCTTTCCATGAGAAAGGGGTGTCTTTCTTGGTAAGATCATTCAGGGGTTGTGCGATTTGCACATAATCTTGAATGAAGCGGCGGTAGAAGTTGGCTAATCCTAGGAAGCTTCTAACTCCTCGGACTGTGGTTGGAGTTGGCCATTCGGTGATTGCCTTGACTTTATCATCATCCATTTTGATGCCTTGTGGAGTTAATTGTCATACCAAGAAATTCAACTTCTTTGGTATGAAAATGACATTTCTCCAGTTTGACGAATAAGTTATTTTCTTCTAGGCATGAGAGGACTTTGAGAACTATTTTGGCGTGTTCCTTTATGTCATCTGTCTTTGTAAAGATCAAGATGTCATCGATGTAAACAACTACAGCATCTTTCATATCTGCAAATAATTCATTCATCATCATTTGGAAGGTTGCTGGGGAGTTGCAGAGACCAAAATACATGACTAATGGTTCGAAAGATCCTCTGTGGCAAATGAAAGCGGCTTTCCATTCATTGCCTTCTTTGATTCAGATGTTGTTGTAACCCCATCTGAGATCCATCTTGGTAAATAGTTTAGCTCCTTTTAGCTTATCGACCAATTGGGATATCAGAGGTAGTGGGTAATTGTTTTTTACTGTGTGTTCATTGAGATATCTGTAATCTTGTACCATGCACTTCTTTCCATCTTTCTTTGGAACAAAGAACACATGGAAGGTCTGTGGGGATGTAGAGCGGCGAATATATCCCTTCTGGAGTTGGTCATCAATGAACGCACTGACTTCTTCTTGTTCCTGTGGAGATAGAGAAATCAATCGACCTTTCTTCAGCACGAAAGATTCTTTGAGATCTATGGCATGATCCCATGGTTTACGTGTGGGCATACGCTCGAATTCTTTCTTCTTGAAAAGGTGAATGAACTTGTGATAGATCTGGTGAACAAGTTCTTCCGGGGTTTCTCAGGTGGTTTACCCTTTTCAGGAGTTTCTTTCTTGAGCACATAGATGTGGTTTAATGCCACACATTCTTGTTCTTCTATCTGCCATGAGAACAAAGATTTCTGTTGGAGATTTTGACAAGTCCATGGACAGCGTGTCATGGATACTTTGCCTTGTGACCAATATATCTCCGGATTATGGTTCTTTAGCCATGTGTATCCTAGAATAACCTGATTCTTTCCAAGATTGGTTACTTCAGCTATTGTCTTTTCACGATGTCCTTGGTAGTCGATGATTATTTCTGCATAGTGTGTAATGTCTCCTGTGGAATTCCTGGTTCCATCGACATTGTACACCAGTAAATGATGTCGGAGGGATAAAAGTGGTAATTTACACTTTTCAGCTCAAGATTTGTCTATGAAGATTGTATTAGCACCTGAGTCCAGCAGGGCTTCTGCATGTGTGAATTTCTTGCTATTAGCAGGAGCTATGCTGATAGATAAGGTGATGTCTTTGGAATTGTTTCCACAGATACGAAGTTGTTCTGGGATTTCGTTGTCTATTGTTTTAATGGAATTAAGCACTGGTTTCAAGTCCCGGCCAAGCTCACTTGAATGAGACCCCGTTAGACTATTGTTAGATTGTTTCTTGTTAGCTTTGGTGATCTGGACACCCAGTTTGTCTAGATTGCTTTGGCTTTTCCCTTGCCTTCTTCCTCTGTTTCAAGGAAGGAAGCCTTCATCTCGTCAAATTCCAATTGTGAATCGTGAGATTCTTCAGGGTCTGAATTCAAGGTTTGAGCTTGGCGTGTGCTCTTTCCTTTATTGTTTCTGCAATTGTTCTTGTGTTCACCTCGTGACCAGCTATAGCTTCAACAGCGTGTGGAGGGTCATTTGCAATTGCAGGTGAGATGAGGTCCAAGACAATTATAGCATTTGCCTTTCAAGGAAGGTCTATTTGCAGCACCAATGTCCATGGGTGCACCTCGACCTGGTTGTAATCTATATTTGGTAAACTTTGGTTGAGGTGGCAGCCGAGAGGTGTTCTGATAAGAGCTGCTTCCAGCATAGGCATGGAACAGGTTTCCAGTGGACCTTTCTAATTTCATCTGCTTGTATTCTTTTCCAATGGTCACATAATCATTTATGAGTTCCTGTACCATATTAGGACGTCTCATGTTCAGGGCTTGTTGTTGATAAATGTGGAAATCAACTGCCTTTCTCAGTATGGTGATACCGTGTTCTTCTGAGATTCCTGATTCTTGGAAAAGAATAGTGAAGAGCTGTGCAAACGAATTGATGTCCATAGTTCCTTGTTTGAGAGCTTCTAGCTTCTTCAAACTTTCATGGGCAAGAACTTCTATCTGGAAGAAGTCTTTGACTTTGCGCTCTAGTTCGGCTAAAGTTAGCCATGCTGCATCTCCTTTAGTGACGGGCAGTGTTCCTACTAGGGTTAAGGTATCTCTTTCACATGCTTCTAATGTTAGGAGTGCAAATCTAGATGCCTTTCCATTCATCCATGAGAGGATTGCCATGGTGCAGAGTTGATTCGTGTCACAAGTTTGTTGTGCAGCCCATAACTTGGTTTGAAGCCACCATAGGTGGAAAGAGGGTCGATTTCCGTCCCAATAGCCTGGGTTGGCAATCTTCTTTGTGACATCCTTTTTCCTTTCTGTATTAGCGGTTTGTTGTTCTAAAGTTAGCACGTTAAGCACATCAATGAGATCGTTGACATCTGGAGTAAGCAACATGTTTATTTATGTTTTCGTGAGAGTTTTCTGGCTTGTTTAAGTAATCGAGAATAAGGGGAATCCTTTGGATATGCGTTTGAGAATTTACGCTGAGCAAGCTTGGTAATAGAAGATTGGAAATGCTGTTTTTTATCTTTTGTGAGTTTACTATGTCTGTTTACGCAATCCAGTGTGTTACTCTTCTGTAGATGATTCAAGACCGGGTAATTCATCAAGTGGATTCCTTCTTTGGTAAGGAGGTGGTGCAGCGCGATCGGCAACAGAGATGCTGTAAATAGAAAATTGGTTTATGCGAGGTAAATTTCGTGAAGCAGGGAAATACGAATATCTTGACGCTTCTGATTCTTCTCTTTGAGAATGAGGAGGAGAAATATTTGTTTGGTTAAATGGAGTGGGAGGTCTTATCCTAATTGGAATAGGTTCTTCCTCTTGTTCCTCAAGTTCAAGTCTTTCTTCTCTTTCTTCTTCTGACTTCTGTTCTACTTGTTGTTCAGGGACTATAGGATGGATTGCAAAAATAGTATAGGTTATTTCACAGGAACCATTGAGGTTTCCTGAGACTACTTGATGGCCTAAGACTAGGTAGACCCCTATGAGGAGGTAGGAGAGGTACCAATAATCTAATACTAGTTGCAGTAGTAGGAAGGCGATGGTGAGGAGTATTATTTTTATAGGCACTGTTCTTTCTATGTACCCTTCTCTTCTTTCTCTTCTCTCTAGTCTGACTCCATTCTGGTTGAATATTAGTTCCCGGTTGGCGATGCGGAAGGACAGATCCTTCGCCAATAAGCTCCTCTGGTATTGCCCGGAGAAAACGTTGAGATAGAGCCCAACGCTGATCTGGTGGAGTGTGTGATGAGACGTATTGGAAATAGTGAATAAGGAAGCGGATCCTACTTTAGATAGAAAATTGAGGGATTGGTTCGAAGTTGGCTGGCTGGAAATGGGGGCCTAGGGGAGACCAGTCAACGGGCTCGGCAAGTTCAGGAGGTGGTTGTTGGAATGGGTAAAAGGGATCGAATCTATCCCTATATTCTGCGATATGATTCTCGACTTTGGGGTCGAGAGGATTCTGACAAGGTTTGTTAGACCTTGGGTCTCTAGGGGGTAATGAGATTCTTACGAGGAGTTGGAGGCGACCAAGTAGGTCGGCAGGGTCGAAGCGGGAATAAGGTCCTATGCTTCCGCGGGCAGGGCTAAAAGAGCAGGAAAGTGGGGTGTCTGGTTGCAGGATAATCTCGTGGTCATTGGGGTCGACTGATGGAAGTCTCTCAATGGGGCGGCCTTCAAAGTACCAGATGTTGGTGATGGGGGATTCTTCGCAGTGAGACACTAATTGGTGAGCCTTTGTCAGTTATCGCCCTTGACCTTATCTAAAGGAAGGTTCTTACTCTTTACTAGTTCAAGTACTTGGTTCAAGGTTTCAAGATCGAGTGGTTTGGCTTGCAGGTAGCTAATCTGCAAGGGGAAGGTTAGTATAGTCTTGTTCTAATGAAACACTCAACTACTCACCTAGAGCGCTGAAGTGCTATATCAGAACAATTGAGGTAGTCAGGCTAGAGGAGAGCTGTTGAGGAGAACTCCAGGAGAACAAGACTGAGGGGGACGCCCTTCAGACTCCTGGTTTATATACTATTGGTGTGTTTGTACCTATTTGGTATGAACCTTAACTACTAGCCAATAGCATAAGTAGAGCGTACAGCAATGCGCAGTCAGGCATAGCCTTGCGCAGCAAGCTGAGTAAGAACAATAGAAATGATGAGTAAGAGTAGACTGTGGCGCAGCAGTCTTAGTAAGAAAGATAATCAAGAATGAGTAATGAAAAGTAATCATATATGAGTAAGCGAAAAGATAGTCTGTGTCACATGACAAGTGTCATGTGATCAGGTCACGTGATTAGGTCACATGATTATTGTACAAGATATTCGACTAAGTCCAAAAGTAAAGCTGAGTCAAGTGAAAGTGTAGATAGGTAAGGATAAGTGTAGGATAAGAAAGGTAAGAAGTGTACTGTTTGTAACAGTAATGAAGAGTAATCATATATGAGTAAGCGGAGAAGTAGTCCATGTCATGTGATCAGGTCACATGATTAAGTCACATGACTATTGTGCAAGATATTTGACTAAGTCCAAAAGTAAGGGTGAGTCAAGTGAAAGCATAGACAAGTAAGTAAAAGTGTAGGATAAGAAAGGTAAGAAATGTACCGTTTGTAAAAATACACATGTTCTCCTCATGTAGACACAGGATATTGGTAGATCTAGTACAAACATGTATATACCCTATGTAGTATATAAACCCTCAATGCAGCAGCCAGAGGACTCTAGTTCAGTTCCTCTTGATCTTCTCCCTCTTAACTCTCCTAAGACTTCTTTGAGTAACTTGAGAGATTCACTTAACACTAGTGAGTTTCTAGGTTGTTTCACCAGCCATCTAGAAGAAGTTCTTATTTCATGAAGTTTATACAAGACAAGTTGAAGTTCTTCTTCTCACCTTCCCAAGATGAAGATCTGCCTGAGGAGTTGGAAGATTCAGGTAAATTTAGTTGGCCTTCATTTTTGGTTTGTTTCAGTGATTTATCTTGGTGTTATCATTCACTAATTACTTGCATAGATACATAATGATCACCAGGACAATTGCCAGTCCCTGCAAACACATAGTGATGAAACTCTTATATAATGACATGCATATTATTGTATCTTATGTAGTTAAAACTAATGTTCTGTATAATTAAATTTCCTGAATAATCCGCTTCAAAATCCATTCCTGCGCAACAGGATCGAGCAAAACAATTGGCACCTTGACCTGCCCAGTGCCAGCCTTTACTATCTTTTCACCCTTCCAGTGACAGTAGTCTGTAAATGTCCAATTTTTCACAATGCGGACCATTGGAAGTCCCATCTGTTGATGTTTGAGTGCACGCTCGTGTTCGACATTGGAAGTAACGAGTGCTTCGAATAACTTTTGTGAAGCGAGGTAGGCATTGAGCCCTGTTATACAGTTTATTTGTGGATACATAGATAGCCATCGTGAGTAGAATTGTCAACGCACCAATAGACCCAGAAAGTTCTATGAAAAATCCGACTGTAGGCGGTGACCGACGGTTGTCTATCATGGTAGTAAACTCATGTACAGGAAGGATGTCCTCTGAGCTGATCGTTTGGACGGCTTTAAAAAGATGGCTGTCTAAAACCAAGGTATGGGGAAACCGAATCGTCAATGATGTTCTGCCTGAGTAATGAAATACTGGCGAACCCGTATCGACATCGAATCCAACGATTTCTAGAACATCACCTAATCGATAGCGCCATAAACCGCCTTTGGTCGTCAAAATGACTTCGTACTGTTTTACTGGCTCCAGCTCCCACTGAACTTGACAGTCAGCAAACATCCCGAACCGATCAACATAAGTACACTCACTGATTGACAAATGTTCTCGTGAGTTTCATCCGCTGTCACGTCCAAGAATTCAACAAGCTCGCTCGTCTGAAGAATGAACGTATCGTTGTCCCCGCGATAGGGGACACCAAGGGTAGCTTCTGTCGAGCCATACCCATTACACCGAATAGGAATGTTAGGCCCGAGAACTGCCTTCACCTTCGGAAGTACAGTGGCGAACGGACCACTACATATTGTCATAAGAAAACCCAGCTTCGGCCAGACACGAGCTGCCCATCCTTCACATGCAAGAGGGGGACCAATTGCAAAGAGTTCGGCCGCATGGTCAGGGTTGGCGCAGAAATGGGCCTGCAGAAGTCAGTTAACGAGATCCAAAAGATACGTCCTACAACTTACCTGTAAATAAGGTCGGACGTCATCAATGCCCTCTAGATCGGGTATGCTGCCGTATCTGATACAAGAGAGGAACAAATCCCATTCATCATCAATATGACGAATAAGATCAAAAAATAACGTCGAGAAGACGATCATGAACCGGTTGAAATTCCGACATGCGAGAAAAAAAAGGGCATGGATCATTAGGAAAGAGCGATGATTCCCGATCATGGCTGCAGCCCAAGGCGCGACGTAGCCCGGAACTAGATCACCAGAAAATCAGAGGGCCACTGAAGATTGAACGGTAGACAGCCGGCTTTCGTCATCATCGACACTCCAGCCATTCCTATGACGCATAATACCTCCGGAAACAATGCAAACTGGGATCTTCCGCGCAACCTGCCCAGACTCGCTTTCTAATTCCTTGAGTTCACGGTAACCACAATACACCACCACAGCAGCAGGATCCCGGTTGGTAGAATCAATAACGGGAGGACGGGGTGGAACTTGATCCGTCTGATAATACTTTGGCAAAATCTTCGGTGCGGCCCCAGAGGTCGCATTGGACACCGCTAGAAATGACGGAAACCCTGGGGCGAATCCTCCGCTTCCCTGCATGGTTGCGAGTCGAATTTAGCTATGAATGGTTTGTAAGACTCGTAGTCGGACAGTGGGACATGGGCGCGGAAAGCTCGCAACAGGCCAGCATCAGTCTCGACACAGCCATGAATCAAAACCGCATCACGAAATGCGACAAGGGACCTGGAATGAGACGCGTACTGCGTCTTGAAATTAGCTCGTGCGATCCTGAGCAATGCAAGGTTCGCCTGTTCCACCAAGACGGCTCGTGTGTCTGGAGTCAAAGTTGTACAGAGACTGTCAGGAAGAGAGATCGCCATTTTGTGAGCGAGAATGCCCGTGCGATAGATGAGCACGGCGACCGTTTAGATTTTCTCATTTAGATAAGGCCTTACCGCAGGTAGACTCATGATGACTTGGCCGCAAGTCACCCGGCACCGAATGCTGTACCGGCTCGACGGGGAACGAGCAGCTACTGCGCTGCATGATACCCTTTAGATTTAGGTGGCTATTCCATCTTTGCTACCTGACAGGAAACTTCTATCCATCCCCAGAAGCTCCTTGTTCCCTAACGAGAGAAATTCCAGGGTAGAGCTATGGGTTTTGTAATAATCCAAGGTTCAAACGGGCCATGCCAAGGGAGGCGTTCGGGAATAAAGAAACGCAAGTACTCACATGACTTACGATGCAAGGATGAATTGATCAAGGAGGCGCGGCTGTTATTTTGATTGACGCCAAATGGGAACAATTCCTACACTCTCGGGGTCCTGACTTACATTTGGTAGGAATAAACATGAATAAACATCGTCACCGTCCCGCCCAACGACGACGACGACACTCCCAACGTCGGGCAAACTTTGCAACCACCGAACGTTAATCACGTCCTCCATCACTTCAATCGTACCGCCTACTTTTTGACATTTAGGTATCCCAGGCTGACTTACACCCGTCCGGCGCAACGGGCGCTTGAGCGCACTGTTCTTGGTTTCGTAGCGCATACACGCTGTGATTTTCACCCTGGGCCTTTGTCATGACTGTCTCGCATCGCAAACGCGAGCACCAGCCTGATGAAATCCAGAGTAAGTGCTTCCACCTTCCTCCACTCTCCTCCAATCCGATTTTCTTTCTCACGGTGCTATTATATTTCAGCGATTAACGAGCCAGGACTACAAATTCAATGCGACTCTTGCATGTGCGATTTGACACATTCAGTCCGGATAAAATGTGCCGATCCGGCTTGTGAACCAGGAGATGGCGTCGACTTATGCCCAGCCTGTTTTTGTGCAGGCAAAGAGTTTGAGAAACACAAACGAGGACACGCATACCGTGTTATTGTAAGCAGTGTTACTATCCATTTCTCGCATGACAAACTCTATTCACAGGAACTGCATTCCTACCCCATTTTCTCCGCTGATTGGGGCGCAGATGAGTAGGTAACGCTTCCATCATCACGTGAATGCGTTTCAACTTTGAGTACTAGGGAACTGCTCTTGATAGAAGGCATATCCAAGGCTGGCATTGGAAACTGGCAGATGATCGCTGAGCACGTTGGAACTCGTACAATTGAAGAGGTCGAAGAACACTACAACACTGTCTATGTCGATTCTCCTGACTGGCCCCTCCCACTAAGTCCTCCACTCCATTTCAATTGCGGCGTATGCTGAGGCGATGGAACATAGCGAATGGATGTCGAGTTTGACGTCGATCCTGAAGAATTCCAACAACGGAAACGAAGGCGCATGTCAGCTATGAACAGCGCTGTCCCGCCTCCTCCGAAGGTGGCGCCAACGTCTGCGCCTGGTGTACACGAAGTTGCCACATTCCTTCCGGGTCGCCTTGAGTTCGAACACGAATTGGACAACGAGGCTGAAGAACTGGTCAAAGACCTTGAATTTGGTGTTTGCCTTGCTTTCGGTGGAGATCAGATTGTCGAGGATGAGAACGACCCAGATGTTAAAGGGAGGGCACAGATGCTAGAAGAACGCAAGTCGAGCGAAAACGACAGCAGAGCTCTAAGTCAACCTCCGGTTAATGGTATCAATGGTTATGTCAATGGCCATTCTGTCAACGGTGATTCGTCAAGGCCTCATTCAGTTGTTAAGTCGGAGGAACCCAGCTCGGAGCAACAGCAACAAACAACAAATGGCGAAGATGACCCCAATTCTGAAGAGCCTACCCAACCACCCCCGTTCGAAACGGATGATTCCATCGCGTTTAAGCTAACGATGATCGAGATGTACAACCAACGTGTGGCGAAACGGCACGAAGCCAAAGCAGTTATGTTTGATCGAGGTCTCCTCGAGTACAAAAAAGTCAGTGTTGCTAATCCTGTGTCCTTGGTGATGGCTCACACTGATAATCGATAATGGTGCAAATGCAAGCTGCGGAGAAGAAGAGGCAGAAGGACGAAAAAGACATTGTACAGCGTCTTCGACCATTCGCCAGACTCCAAACCGCCGAGGATTACGAGGTGTTTACCGCTGACATACTATATGAAGCCATGCTTCGGAAGCGAATTCAAGAATTGCAGCATTATCGGCGCATGGGAGTGACAACGGCCGCCGACATCGATAAATTTGAGGCCGACACCGTTCGCCGCATACGTACCCGTCATCTGTCATCTCTGGTCAGCTCGACAATGTGCTCACCGCTTCCATTCTCAGATGCAACTAAAGGCAAGTTATTCTCGGGATTACTATGCATCCGAACGACTACGCGGTGGAACTGGCCGGGAATCGGAGGGCCGAAAGAGTCATGAACGGGAGTCAACGCCCAAGCCCGGTATTGCGACTGGAACGGGTCCGCCCCGCCGACCACCTATGTTCTCTTTCTCAGAACTCTTAAGCTCCGTAGCTCATCGACCATCGATCATTATCAGCTGCCCCTCTTAACCTAGCCAATAGCCCCGCCCTCCACTTGCTCACACCAGCAGAACAGGCACTCTGTTCACAACTACGTATTCTTCCAAAGCCATATCTCGTCATCAAAGAAACGTTGGTACGAGAGTATGCGCGTCGTGGCGGGAAACTTCGTCGGCGAGAAGCTCGCGATCTCGTGAAGATCGATGTCAATAAGACGAGTCGCGTCTGGGACTTCTTAGTCCAAGCTGGGTATCTCAAAATTACCGCCGATCCACAACCAACCGCGCCTTCGGATCCTGCGTAAGTCATCATCTCTTTCCTGCTGACGGAGCCTTCTCTAACCCAAGGTTCGACGGACAACCAAACAGCACTCTGAGCGCTTCACCGTCCAAGGAACAAGTGAGGATTTCTCCCAACCCTACTGCTTCTGGAACCTCCACGGTACCCGCCCAGAATGGCTTCACTTCGCTCCAAAAACCATCCTTCGCATCACCCACTTTACCCTCTACCACTTGGCAACCGACGAACCCATCATAGTACTCCTTCCGCTCTGGAGTTATAGCACACTGATGTACCCTAACCTCACACGCATTTGTACTATAGGCACTGCACACATAGTTCTATTCTAATCTCTCCCATCTCCACGCTTTATTGGCTATATTATTTTGACGCGGTAATTGATCCTGCAATGAGGTCTTCGACAATTGTTGGATCGATTGGTATGTTGGCATTCCGAAGGTAATCGTCGTTCCTAAAAAAAAAAGGTCATTGAGTGAGTCAGTGTAATGTCACAGGCTGACTTGGCGAACACTGACCAGAACTACGGATGAGTGTGTGTGTTTAATGATCTCTGGTTAGTCATCAGGTTCACTAGATCGTAAAAATACGCACCTTTGAATAATGGCGACTGCCCGAGTCACACCTATGACAGCTCAAGTCAGCTCCGTCAACGAGAAGGACGGGAGAGAAACAAACAGGATGGTGACGATGGTCTGGCCTTCTTTCCAACCCATTTGTCGAATGAATTTGACGCATGCCACCAAGTTGCATGCACTGCTCGATCCGAGGAATAGGCCGTCGTGTTGAACGAGGTATCGGGACATCGAGACAGCTTCTACGTCCGTTATCCTGTGAGACGTATGAGATGGGCTACTGGCTGAACGAGGAAGAAGAGGCGTACTCACCGGAAGGCATCATCGAGGATAGGTAGAGCCAGATCGATATTGTTCGTCATACGGTTGATCCCACTGCAGCGTAAGTTGAACACGTAGAACGAAGGAAAACTTGGAATTATGGAGCAGGGAGACTTACATGCCTTCGACGACTGTGTCCACCTGGTGACGTCTCTTCGTGCCTTCTGCCTCTTTGCGATCGTACATCACTCCATATTTGACCTGCGTTATGGACGGGTTGGTTAGTCCGGGATGTGCTGACCTTAGATCAACCGAGCGTAACCTTGTTGTAGAGACCGCTTCCCTCAGGATCCACGAGGACGACTTTGACATTATCGTCCATTGACTTGATATATTGGCCAATTCCAGCAATCGTTCCACCAGTACCAGCACCCGAGACAAATGCATCCATTTTCCCGTTCGTTTGTCTCCATATTTCAGGGCCGGTGCCTTCATAGTGTGCATCAAAATTGCTTCTGTTCTCAAATTGGTCGGCGAAGAAACCGCGAGGTTTGGTGAGAAGTTCCTCGTCACTGGGGTCGTCCGTAGTGCCTTCGGGGCGTACGTGCGACGATGTAGTACTCACGACTACGGAAGCCGAACCCGTGATCATTTCATGGCCGACAGATGCACCTCCAACCCCGTTGAGCACACCCGGTTGTCCAGATTTGACCGCGGCTTGTCGTGCCATGTTCTTACGACGCTCTCAGTGAACATATGCTACGATATAACGCGCATACATACAACATATTGTCTCTTGTCCACAATACTAGCGGGACGGACGCGTATCACTTCTGCCCCTAACGATTCCAGTGCTTTAACTTTTTCCACAGCCACATCGTCCGGCATAATGATCGCTTCACAAATGTAAGTAAACGAATCATCACAGGGTATATGCGGAGGCACTCACTAGCGTTATAACCCCTGCCCGACAAGAAAACGCGTGAATAAACAGCTTGAACCCATAGCTTGTAAAATTACCTCGCCTTCGCTATGGTCGCTATCGAAATCCCAGTAGACCCAACGGTACCCTCGAAAATCCGCGAACCTGTATGTGGGTGTAACAATCCCTGTCGTTCAGCATCCTCGATCACTGTTGCAGGTGTATCAGGCCTCGATCAGCACGCATACAATCAAGTTTCCTCACTCCGCAATGCTACTCGGTCCTTGACGCTCCCTCCGGGATTGAGGAACTAAATGTCAAACGACCGGTCACGCAATACGTGGATCGGGGTACACGAACTCCTACCTCCGCCTTTGCTAGAATTTCTACTCCGAGGGCGTCGCTCAGCGAGTTAATTCTTACCAATGGCGTGTTCCCGATCAATCCTGTGACTCCACGTACAACTTCATCGCTCCTAAGCTCGATAGGCCGCAGAGAGAATTGTTTCTCTAATTTGTCCTGTCTTCGTCGGTCTGACCAGTAATGTGCTATTGAAGTTCCCGACAGTGCTAGTGTTATACCAATCAATATCCCGAACGAGACCTGACGGATGGCAGCATTTGGCAAGTGGAAAAGAGCAACAGGATTAAGGAACTTCATGATGGGAAGGAAGAAAACATCCAACGTCATGCAATCACACATTTCACAATGACATTCTTGACACACGAAAACTCCCAAACACTACATCTCAAAAGAACAGTCCAAACTCTGCAAACCAAAAGAGTATTTATTGCATTTCCACAATGTACATGACACCACAACATATAGTAAAAATCCATCAGACAGACGCTCAACTCGCTGGCTCCGACTCACTGAGCTGCAAGCAGCCCAGCAAAGCTCAGAACCAAACGTCCTCGAGATCCCACCAAAGTGGAGACCATGTTCTCTGTCGAACGAGTGAGCGCGAATGTCATCGAATGGATTTGAAGGATGTGGCATGTGTAAACATGCGAGACTCGAGTTAGTTTCTATAAAATAGATCCTAGCTGAGTATGTTCTAAGGATTCATCTTGTCGGCGAAAGTATTTTATAGTTTCTGATGATGGTCCGTGCGCAAATGCACGTGATTACCGGAAAAGGAAGTCTCCAAGGATGAGTTTGCCCGACGAACCCGAGGATCGGCGAAGACAGCTGTCTCTCCATGGATTTCTGCTGACTGGTATGTGGTGTACGTTCACTCCGTAACATAGTACATACTGGATGTTCATATGAACATCGTTGACGGACTCTGAGCAAACATTCAAGAGGTTCGTGTGACGTGTACCGATATGTCTGCACGTCCCGGACGCTCGGTCATCAATCTCCGACGCTCATCAATCTCGACCATGACAAGCTCCGCGGAGAGACAAAAGTTCTTCTTGACACACAAGAAATACGCCGTCGTGGGCGCATCGACCGACAAAACAAAGTGGGGGACAAAGGTTTGACACCCACAGATCAACGAGTGATCGCTCTTCGCTAATTTCCTGACCCCTGTTCAGATACTGCAGTGGTACATCCAGAGAAATAAAGATGTGACCCCGGTACACCCCGTACGTACCGACGTGGTGCTCGAGCTCCGCTCTACTCAATCGTTCGCTGTGACAGACGAATAGTGAACTCGAGGGGCTGCAGACCATCAAGTCAATCGATGAACTTCCGCTCCCCAAAGAAACTGCGCTCAGTATCATAACACCCACCAAGATTCGTCCTATTTCACCCTTATTAACTGCTCCCCTTTCACCGTGTCACATGAAAGATCACCATCAAATTGTTGGAACAAGCCAAGGCTCAGAGTATCCCCGCCATCTGGATCCAACCAGGGGCTGCTGATACAGAATGTGCCCAGTACATTATAAGCAACGGGATGGCTGACTACACACTCTGGCAAGGAGAATGTCTCTGGCGAGATGGAGACGGCGTACTTCAGAGCATGACTCCAGAACGTTCATCCATGTAAAGGGCATTCAGTAACCCATTATCATTATATTTGAAGGTGTAAGGATATGATTTATTGGCCTGAAAATTGCAAGTGTGCAGCGATCGTGCAAGATGCTGTGAACTTTGGCTGAATAAACGCAAAACATCAAGCGAGAAAGGTCCAAGTACAGATATGATCGAGGATCAGCTACCCCCCAACAAGGGAAGCAGGAAACCAGTCACGATAGCAACCAAACAGTCGATCAACCTAGTGCACCCGATCCCTCTACAAATCCTCCAATTCTAGATCTGACCTTAGAGATTTCCTTTGACGGCATTCCCTGCCTCTATCTTCCCCTCTGCCCAATGCTTGATGAGAACACCAGCGATGGCGGTTGTAGGAGGCATCTTGAAGAGTGGCTCCTGTTTGACAACCTCAGCTCCTGATTCAGTCTTGGGTTTGTCATCGGTCCATGCAGAAGCAATCTTGTCTGCGGTTGTGGCAGATACATGGTCAAGAGCGGCTAGAACTTCTTCACGGGTATACCACCGAGCATCTAGCACCCAGAGTGAGTGACCGAGTTAGTTCCTTATAATATACCGAGGGAGATAGACTGGCGCTATCACCTTCTAATTCGTTATCAAGATCGGTACGAATCGGCTTGGCCTCGTCTGCCGTTGCAAAGAAGCCCAACATCAGATTGGCAGGGAACGGCTTTGAGGAGAACGTCGTCGTCAAGATAAGGATAAAAAGGGGATCGATAACTCAAAAAGAAGTAACCCACCCATGGTTGACCAGAGTGATAACGAATGTTCCACACTTTAACACCCGCTTCCTCCCATATCTCACGTCTCACTGTGTCTTCGTAGGACTCCCCAGGTTCGACGAAACCTGCCAGAGCAGAGTAAAACTTGGGAGGGAAACGTTTCTGAAGATAGAGATACGGCAAGGTTAATACGTTGTCAGGGGTACGATCGAGTGTGAGATATCGCACGTTTCTGCCGAGAATAATCTTGTTACCTGCTTCGTTCATAACGACCATGATGACCACTGGGTCGGTTCGAGGGTGGTTGAAGTTATGGAGGCCTTTCCTTTCTAGCTCTGTCAGTCCATCCGTATCATAGGGTCAGATCGATCAAGCTCGAACTAACCCCGATGGACATGGCTTCTTGTCGCCATTATCGGCCCACGGTAATAAGCTAGTACAAGCAAGCTTCCAGCCGGCCCAGAGCGAGTAGGAAGGGGATCCACAAGCGGGACAGAAGCGGTTCCTGTCGTTCCAATCCACCAAACTGCGAGCACCAGCAAACACAGCCGCATTAAATGCGTCCAGGGCACCCATCGCCGCTCTCGGGTCCGTAAAAGCCAACTTGGCACCGGTCTTTGCTTGCTCTGCGTTCTGAACGACGTTGTCCACTTTAGATTCCTCGATATCGACGACATCGATAGAAAAGTATGGGGTTCCGTCGATCTTGGCGACAGCAGGCTCTGGGTCTGTGAAGTCTGATGAGGGAAGGGCGGAGGAGGCTGATAAAGGATCGCGTTCTTCGAGACCGAGGAAGACGATCCGTGGACCATGGATTCGGGCGGCCTCGAGGGTGGGTAATGCTTCCGTGGCGGTCTCCCCTGGGTTCTGCGCCTGACCAAAGTACGGGGTAGCGCCGAGTAAAGGGCTGACGTCGTTGGTCGTCAACAAGGCCAACGTCCGTTTCTCGGTGTTGGAGTTCGTTGCGAGTAAGGGCGATCCGTTCTTGAATAGAATCCATCGGGTCGTGGAGGATGCAACGAGGGCATTGAGAAACGGGTGGGACGGTCGCAGCCATGAGAGCCTATTCAGAGGGGATCCACCCATGAAGTTTACGAAGCTTCGTCGTTGTCCATGGGTTAGCGTTACGTTGTTGAGTTTGAGATCCCTCCGTCCATAACTCACTTTTCACCCATCCTGTTCGAGATCTTGCGTATAGATTGGTAAGAGATAAGGTGTACGTTGCGCGCCCAATATGCCGTGCTCTTGTTCAACCAAGCCATGTGCTGCGGTACTATACCCGAGTATTTAAATTATCCCCCCCCACACGGTCAGCAGACCCTTGTGTATTTTTGTTCCGATATGCGCCTGGAAACCCGCGCGAGAAAGAAATCGTGGACGGAACTGACATGCTTACAACGCTTAGTTCGCTGGAAAGACAAGAGGGGGAGAAAGAGCGGCTACCCCACAACTCTTCCACTCACCCTTGGTTCCATTTTTCGCTACCCCGCAATCGTCACCGGACTGGTTGATCTACAAGGCTTCGTCATCGAAGTAGCCTGGTTGTGTTCGTTTACTCTCACAGAATCATTGGACAGGATCTTCCCGAACTTACCCGATATTCCGGTGACCGGATCTTCACGATTTGGATGTCGCGAATTGACAAGTTAAATTGTCATCCGTGGAGTCCTGTAAAGAGGTTTCATATGTTAAAATGCAAACGCAAAAAAAATGATGTGGTGAGATGCTAGTCCATCCTCAGGCTCTTGTTACTTGCCTTACAGAGTTACCGCAGATGGGCGCGGGTGGCATGAACACCGCCCTTCCCATAAGGAGGGAACAATGCCTGAGACAAGAACTCTCTTGGGTTCCTTTGAATATTTCGAGGCAGACGGATCTTCGACATATCTATCTTCAAATGGCTCACGACCAAAGGCCATACGAGAAGGCCTCGTGGCCTCGGCTTGGCAGTGTTAGGCATGGTGAATGCTGCGTTGCAAGGGAAGCAATGCCTCCCCCGTGTCTCCGTGCAAGGTCACCCGAGTTTCCGTTTACCACACCCATGGTTTGGACCGCGCGCGTTGATCGTGACTCAAGAAGGGGGGGGGGGGCGGCAATGCGCGCGGACGTTGTTGACTGAGTCCAGCAAGTGCGCTGATGAAAACTCCATTTCGCTACGGACATGAGACTCAAACTCGGGCGCCATAAAACGGTGCGACGTTAGCAAATGACAATGCGGACAGTGTCTTGAGCTCATCTCGCTTGTAGCCTGGAATTTAAACGCATCACCGAAGGCACGTATAAAAGTTACGTCCGCGACCGTCCTTGAAACTTCCTTTTATAGGAATTCGTTTGTTAGATGACCATTTTCGGGTGTCCCCATCGCGAAGGGATGCAGGGGTCACTCGCAGGCCCAAGTTCCAGCAGAGAAGGCAAATATTCTGGCCGGTGTTTCCTCCGTATCTTTCAACTTTCCATAAAAGGAACGCGAACAATGCAGACATGCCAGCTCGAAGTCTGATGAAAATGCCCATCGCGGGCTGCTTTCTCAATTTAAGAAATAAGATTAGCTCTTGTTCAAACCTTGTATAAAGAGCTGTCCCCCGGTCCCTGCCCTATCCCACTGCATGAACCTTGAGCTGCCCATGCGATGACGTCCGACATGCCTCGTCCAAAACCAGACAGCAATAGAGGTCATCACTCCGTTATCTCACCCACACAAGCTATCGCTGAGGCATGGCGACGCGAATCTCCTCAGAACCAGGCATTCTGGCACCAGGCAGAGGCAAAACGGAAAGAACAATATCTCGCAACACGGCCGCCGCGACCCCGGCATGGTCCTGGCGGTAAAATGTAGCCCTACCCTATTGCATGTTACCCCCTCACCTCCAGGTAAGCCGTAGTTGGTCCCATGTTCCAACCTGCTCGCTTCATCGATCGCTGATCATGCAGAACTAGCTTCACATTCATTCATGTATATATCAACATTGTTTGCCGCAGCGATACCATCAATCACATCCACTACTGTACAACATTGACTTTCTGACGGTGATTGCGCGATATTGGGACTGTACAAGGACTGGATGCCTTGAAAGACGACAAAATGATACAGTACTTAATTATTAGGTGTTCGATACAAAGTAAAGAAATAGAGAAAAATTCATGGTCGTCCTGCTGATGCCTCTGTGATGGCTGAACCGAGAGTCTCATTAATTTCGTCCAAGTCATGCTCCTCCTCCTCCTCGTCTTCGTCGTCTTCCTCCTCCAGCGCTGCTTCAGCTTCAGCCTGTGCTTGAGCAGCTGAGGCCGCGTTGGCAATAGCTTGCTCGAGGAGTTTTGCTTGCTCATCTGAGAGACCATACAGTGACAGCTGAGGTGCCGCAACCGTGCCTACGGCTCGTGGCCCTCTCTCCGCAGCGGGATCAACCGAGCACCCTGCCTGCAGGTCGTCAGAGTACGCGAAGGACCCTTCAGGGTGCTCCGACCCTCCGGTATCTCCGACAGGCGACCCCTGTGCCGGAGGATGCGCTGCCATATTTTGCATCTGCGCACGCGCAATGACACTTGCCAACGTCGCCTGGCCACCAGTGGGATCGAGATGTAACGGAGGAGCAGCATGATCGGTGCCAAGCGCTCTCGACACGTGTCCTTGCAACGTTGCATGGAGGCTGAGCACAGAGCCCTGCATCTGTCTAATGACATCACCATGAATTTCCCCGTCCTCCGTACTCCCATCATCTCTATGGCTGTGATACGTCGCAGAAGTCGCACTATTTGTGACAATATCGGCCCACATCCGCGTGCGTCTACCTTCCCGCACAGCGTCTTCATCTCCTTCTTTATCCAACACTACTTCCTTGATTGCAGCATTGACGCAGATTTCCCCTTTACCACCGCGTGCTGCGCTACTATTTTTATGACGTTTGATCGCGTCTCGTCGGGAAAACATCTTGTCGCAACCAGCGCACTGCCAGGCTTTCTTTTCGTGGAGTTTTGTATGACGTTTCAAGTCATGGTTACGTGCAAACGATGCAGGACAGACGGCGCAGCGAAAGGGGCGGTGAACCGCGTGAACACGTTGGTGAGCACGTAGGCTGAAGAGCCGCGCGAATATCTTGTGACAACTGGGCACGAGACAAGGATAAACAGCTGTGCCAATGTCATTGAATGGAGCAGATGGGTTGGAGTTGGTGCCTGGCGGTGCCCAGGGATGGGAATGATGGAGCGCGGAACCTAGACCTCCTTGAGGAATAGTAGCATTCTGCGGGGCGGTCGGACCAATCTGAATACCACTGAGAACTCCGAGGACCTGAATCAATCCTCCGATTTCTTGTAGCGCATTCATTTCGGGACCACCTCCAGTCGATGACGTCACGCAAAATAGGAAAAGCTGATGAAGCTGTAGTTGGATAGACGAGATGACGGAAGGATCTAATGAGCCGCTGGTTGGAGAGTTTGTGTTGAGAGCGTTGGAAACAGCATGAACAGCCTCTGTTATTTGTCTCTGAAAATCGTAATATATGATATTCGGTCGTTTGAAAGCACGAGCATCGTTCTGTCGTTGGTCATCGTCGCTTTCGTCGCGTCTACGCTTGCCCTTGTCGAGTTGGATCGCAGGAGCGTTCGAGTGACGCATCGTCGCGAAGAGTACGTCAGAGCTGGCCAACGACATCAAGGCCGGCGTGAGCGACTTGGCAAGTTCCTTGGATATAGATCCGGTCTGAACGGCACCGTTCAAGACATTCAGCACGTTGTCGTTATTGGTCCCAGGCACGAGAGCGGACGCGAGAGACGTATGGGCCAACGCGTCACTTGCTGCGATCGTGAGAATACTCTTCATCGTCTCCAATGCCGCGTCCTGTTTCTTCGACAAGGCAGTCTTAGGAGCAGAGGGAGTTTGCTCACCCGTTGACACGGCGACGCGTGTAGTCGCTTGCGCACTGGCAACAGCATGCGCAGCTTGTGCCTTGCTGATGTCTGCCCATAGCTGCTCCTTCAGACGACGCGCTATTTCCTCGGCTTCTTCGTCCTCTTCCTCGTCGTCCTCTTCCTCGTCCTCTTCATACTCTTCCTCCTCGACACTCAGGACCTCTGAATCGGCTCCCACACCCCCCACAACAGGAGAAGCCGCGTCGACTCTGACAGTCCGTTCCGTGCCAGCTTCCGTCATCGACTTCAATACGCTGCCAACGGAAAAATCGCATGAATGCTAGTTATTCGCTGGTAATCTGCTTACCACTTGGTCAATATCAAGAGCTTGCATGTAAACACTAGTTACCTCCAAAACGAGAAGTCAGCAAATCACGTGGTGTTGACCGTTATGACTTGATTACGTAAAGATCCATGCACAATTTCATTGTCCGCGAATATGTCTTCTGCTTAACTCGTTTTGAGACCGGACGTTCGTGGCTTTTACCCTGCACGCTGGCAAGTACCCACCACCTCATAGACCAACTCTGTGAGGATACCAGGACAAGATGTCTTCAAGTACCATCAAGGATCTGACTGCTGGAACAGCAGGCGGAATCGCTCAAGTAAGTTCCGAATACGTCCAGGAAGATCACAGACACTCAATCAATCGGCCGAACCAGGTGCTCGTCGGACAACCTTTTGACATCGTGAAAGTGGTCAGTACATGGACCTTCACTCACTAGACACGATGGGCTTTATCTCCCCGCTTCCTCCAGCGCATGCAAACCTCGGCCAAAGGCACCTACAATGGCATGCTGCACTGCGCTGGCGGAATCCTGAAAAATGAAGGACCTCTCGCATTTTACAAGGGAACTCTCACACCTCTGCTAGGTATCGGTGTCTGTGTATCCATTCAGTTCGGTGCATTGGAATATGCCAAGCGGATCTTCGCCGCACAAAACCTTGCTAACGGCAAGGGCGGTGAAGGAGGGAAGATGCTCGGAGCAGGTCAACTCTTTACTGCAGGTGTTGGGGCTGGTCTTGCGAATGGCTTTGTCTCAGGCCCTGTCGAGCACATCAGGATAAGGCTGCAAACCCAGTCGAACACGAATCCATTGTATAATGGACCTTTCGACGCCATAAAGAAGATATACTCTCAACATGGTATCGCTGGGTTATTCAAGGGCCAATGTGTCACCTTCCTCCGTGAGGCGACGGGTTATGGAGTTTACTTCTTGGCATACGAAAAGCTCGTCCAACGTGAGATGATGCAAAAAGGTATTCGTCGCGACCAGATAAATCCAATGAACGCCATCCTCTATGGTGCAGCCGCTGGATATGCGTTGTGGGCAGTGATATACCCCATAGACATGATAAAATCTCGTATGCAGACCGACGGATTCACCCCTTCAACTGGTCAGAAGTACGCCTCTGCTCGGGATTGTGTACGAAGAGTCTGGCGGACGGAAGGTATCGCCGCCTTCACGCGTGGGCTTAGTCCTACCCTCATTCGTTCACCTTTCGCAAACGGAGCTACGTTCCTTGGCTTTGAGTTGGCTAGTCGGGTGCTCTACTCATAACTCACGATAGAAAGGTTTGCTTTTAGATATATTCCGTTAATGATTGCAACGTCACGGATGATATAGTGGGGGGATTGTTGACATAGAGTTACACATTGTTATTTATACATGAACTCGAAGAAGTGGTGGCAATTCTTCCCTGTGTGTTCCTTGGGCAGTCTCTCTTGGTACATCCATGGGTTCCAATCGATCGGTGAGTTGGTTTTAATGTATAGTACTGAATATTTCTCTAGGTTCCCTACTTCACACATTTGGTGGCGTTCTCAACAAAGTGATTTGTCTCTGCCAGTGGGATTCAAACGTTCAAGTTCACAGCTATACGGGCTCGCCAATGACCTCTGGGTGGCCTGGAACGTCCGTGTAGATGCCGCTGGAACAACTTTACTAGCACTAGTATGCTTTGAAGGGGCCTACTTTCTTCGGCTTGGCCGGGCCTAATCATTGTCGTAGAACATTGGAGGATACATCAACAGGGAGTCAAGGACGAACCCGTCCGAGTTATGTCTACGAGATTGGCTTCCTGCTCGAGCCTCTACTCACTTTCATCAACTCTTTTCTCGTAGCATCGAGAAGAACATTTCCATGTTCGAGAGGACCCAGATTTCAGTAATAGGGAAACGGAAACGGTGAAACAGCACCATTCGCACACCGCAAAGTCATTCCCTGCGGCAAGGCAGTTGACTGGGAAAGCGTCACTCGCTTAGTTTACCAGATGAGAAGCATGAAACCTGATAACGTTACCGATGTAGAAGACATCGGTCGCGAATGGATCGCGAGGTTCGTTCGAGTCCTGAAACTCTGGGACCTCTTTGTCTCCACCCCATATCGGTACTTCCGTAGGGTTCGTATTTGAAGGATCATATTGGCGAGAAATTCCAAAATCAATGAAATAGTATTTCGGAGGGTGTTGAGTGCGTGTAAAATGCTTAGCCCGACCCTTGTACTGCCTGTTCCTGTGCGTCTCAGCCGGGTGAAATGACTCAGGGTAAAGACGAGTAGGATCTAGCATGATATTTCGGCGCATACAGTCCCTATCACGGCGTGAGCAGGTAAGAACGGTGACTGATACCTATGCGTACCGATGAGCAACATGGTGCTTGTGCATGAATTGCAGTCCCTACAAAACTTCTCAGTCCATGCACCCACCATGGTCCTCAATCCACACTGACCTCGAATAGTTGACGGAAGCACTCGACCGCTTCTCCGACTGTCTCAAACCGTGGGTCGCTGTAAAGGCGGAGCAGTGGCATGACCATGATGTCGGTTGCATCATCATCAAGCATGAATCATAAACAGGAACGCAATGGTTCGCTGGGTGTGAGGCGAGCAGTTCAGAAGAGAAAAACACTCCGATTTGAATCTCGTAAGGATGCTCTTCTCGTATAATCCGTTTCAAGCTGACCATATTACCATCCGAAATCCTAGTGGCGTCAATAACTTGCCCAAACTAATATGCGCTATTCAGAAATAGGTTAGAGGGGAAAGCAATAGCTGAGTACCTCTATTCTCTTCCCGTCTTCACATTCTTCCCAGTCGTTTCCCGAGATCTTCCACGAGGGGACCCATTCGGGAGAATAGCGGGGACGCAGAAGATATCCATGAGATTTAAGTTGCTGGTATCTGTCACGCCACCAGATCTCTCGAGGATCCAGTTGTTCTGGTGGTATACGTTCATTAGTTCCCCATACCTCAAGTTCGATTTGGGCAAGCTGAGCGTCCCAAGTCAGATGGTGCTGGGGTTATGAGAGGGACGGGGCAGCTTCCAGTGCATTAGGCTCATTCCAGAAGGGAAGATGGATGAAAACACATGCAAATACGCGCCTACCAAGTATTATTGATCATATGAAGGTAACATGCAGCAGGTTTTGGTGAATCGTCATTTTCTTCGAACCGCAGACTTTGTCTTAGTCGCTGATCTGTACATCGCGAAGGTAAGTATACGTTCCTGTGCCTCTGATTTGAGAGTTCAAGTTCAATGACATCGCCTTCTTCTAACACTACAAGGTCTCAGGTCTCTAGAATCGCATGCTGTCAGAATCTTCCGTGTGTAGACATCCTTAGACGTGCACCAGTATTCTGTGTCCTTTGACCATCTCCGTGGGATTTGATATGTCTCGTTCTAGTATCGTTGCTTCATTCGTCCTGTCATTCGAGCTACTTCGTACAGATACTGACAACGCATCTCACTTATCAAACGTGCTATCCGGTACAATTATGACACATAGTTGGCTTAGGCATCACCAACTCAGATTGACCATATCACAAGGCTGCGAGCACCCACTTGATCCATACTTTTGATAGGTGGCATTACACGTCCGCAGTGCTATGTGGTGCCTCAGCCTACGGGTTCAAATCGAAACGATCACTTCATCTGTAAGTCTTGGAGGTTTACCGAATTACTAACAGCCAACAGTGGATCCACGAGGTCAGTTCCTTCCGATGATTGTAAATTTACTTGGCGTCGTGGACATAGCTCTGATTTATTTGAAAACACGCCTTCTAGACGGTATGGGGATTGACAGGATGTCAATTGATTAATCACTCTCCGTTACAGACGTTGCCATTCTAAATATGCATGTCCAATATTTGCTAGAGAATGATTCGTGGTAATGAAATCCCCCAAGGTTGCAAAAAAAACAGATCAATGTGCTCTCCCTATAGCGGAATATAGTCCCGCCTCAGTCGGTCGCTCACACCAAGTAACCCAGAGTACCGAGACAAGGATATTTAAAAGGAGGTGAGTGGGCTCGACAGTAATATTGCTCCCGCTATCGCAAAAAAAAGGGTATTTCGTCCCAACTTGGTTATTTTCGCCGATCTGTCAAGCTTCAACTGATCAAGCTTGAAGTCCTAATTTTCCGCTCTTAAAATTATGAGAACCGTTTATGTTGTTACATCTCGACAGTCTCCACGCGCAGGTAACTCGCTATGTGCAGCGGCTAGTGTTAAGCAATCTTGAGTTGCTCACTTAGGATTTGCCGGATTCTTCAACAGGAAAGGTAGCGTAGTGATTTTAACCATGTGATATAAATCTAGCATGGGATTACTTGTCTCTGAAAAAGGCTTACATTTTGAAAATGTAAATATTCCAACGACCTTTGCGGGCGTCAATATCGTGTGGTAGTCTTCGTCTTCTTCGATCTAGCCACCTCGGAACAGATTGGAATCTAACGATATGTCAACAGCAGGGTGCTGGTCGGCTACCGTAGCGAATATGGGAGTTCGTCTCAACGCGTCACCTTCGGCCTGACCTTGCGGGTCGAGTCCTTGTGAAAGACAGGACTTATTTCATCCCAACCTTAGTATTCAGTCTTGAAGTAGCTGAGAGAAGTAAGTAAACAACCGTCTGTCCCGATCGCACCAAGGAAAGTGAAGATCAGATCGACTACATCATTCCTACATTCCAGCAATGATACTAAACATAGCATACCACGGTAGCAGAACAAAGTCCATCAATTCAACGTGGACTACGTACCGCCGGAACACCTCTGGCTATAAACCCGATCCGGCGTTTCCAGTGTGAAGTAGTTCGGGTAATCCGTTGGAATAAATCCTCGTTCGCGTCTACTGCTCGGGACCGCATCTTACGTCCACTCAGTCCGCGTCGAATGTCCTCGAATCGGGTAACGACCTCGTCCATGGTGGGTCGCTTAGCCGGGTCTGTCTGGATCATGTCCGCAATCAATGGGGCCATGAACTCGAAGCCTCGTTTTCCCTGATTGAATACGATCGATGAGTCGCTTGCGTAAATCCAATGCCAAGAAAATAACAGACCAGAAGAAAGTCCTGCCTGAGGGCATTTCCAAGGTAGAAGATGTCAGTGGGGAACGGGTTGCAAGGTTCATTGGAGTTCTGCAACTCGGGAACCTCCTTGTCACCACCCCAAATCTGTGGTTCCAAAGGGCTGGTATTGGAAGCATCGTACTGTCGAGATATCCCGAAATCAATAAGGTAATATTTGGGAGGTCGCTGAGTGCGCGTTAAATGCTCCGCAAAACCCTTACAATCCCTACTCAAGCTAGTTTCCACTGGGTGGTATGACTTCAGGTAGAGAGGTGTAGGATCCATCATGATGTTCAATTTCATACAATCCCTGTCGAGATATTAGCATAGGTAAAGCGTCTGAGAGTTCTACATACCGATGAGCGACGTGATGCTTGTGCATGAATTGAAGTCCCTGGAAAATGACTTGAGAATGCACAGTCGCGAGAGTCAGTCGTCCTTACCTCGAACAGCTGGCAGAAGCATTCCACCGCCTCTCCAATCGTATCAAAGTGAGGATCAGTACGGTCGAAGAAGAGGCATGACCATTATGACCGTGTCGTCGTCACCATCATCTGGATTGAAGACCTCGAAGATTGGGACACAATGATTTGAAGGCAGCGGAGCAAGAGCCTCGGAGGAGAAGTACAATCCAATGGCGACTTCATACGGATGTTCCTTCTTTGATATTCGCTTCAAAGTCATCGTTTTACCATCTGAAATTCGGATCGCGTCAATGATATGAGAGAACACCAACCTCCTGCTGTCTTCACAGTCGTCCCAGTCCCTGTTTGATGTTGACCACGAGGGGATCCAGTTGGGGGCATAACGAGGACGCAAGAGGTATCCACGAGTCTTCAGTTGTTCGTAGCGATCACGCCACCAGATTTCTCTCGAATCCAACTTCTCTGGGGCGAATTGTCCAGAGGTCCCGAAAACAGCCAAACCTCTCTGGGTGAGCTCTGGGTCCGACTCAACGGTCTGCTTTTGTGAGGACATGAAAACATTTAGCAAGGACCATTTCTCGGGATACATACAGACAGTGGAACTTCAGGCACGATAAACATACTCAAATATGGACCCACGGTCGTCGAAGAGCTCGCACAAATATGCGCTTCTGAGGTGATTACTTCAGTTAGTTTATAGATTCTTCTATGAGGGGACCCATTCAGGGTAATAGCGAAGACATAGAAGACGTTTACGAGACATAAGCGCCGGTATCTGTCATCTGAGTCACTGGCGGGGCGAGAGTAAGCTCGTCGCCTTCAAAGACACGCGCATACGCACCCACCCACACTGATTCCCATTCCTGGAGGTTGTAAACCAAGATGTGCTAGAAGTGCAGTACCAATTCCGATGCTTTGTCATCCTAGACCGATCCTCGCGGATTTTGAAAAACAGAAACGCAGGGTTTCCTTTATTTCCACAGCTGCAGATCTCGCTAGGTGAATGTTTTTCGAATGCCACAGATCTAAGTGATAATGCTTTGTCAGTGGTCTGTGCAGCACGAGAATAAGTATATATTCGTCTACGTCCGATGTAATATCATCGTCTTCCTCTACCAGCTTGTTCGTACGTCAACCGTTGATACAGCCCGAACCAGTGTCGGCAGTATAACATCAATATTAACTCCAC
The DNA here is from genome assembly GCA_038094055.1 of Chalciporus sphaerocephalus. Classification (NCBI taxonomy): domain Eukaryota; kingdom Fungi; phylum Basidiomycota; class Agaricomycetes; order Boletales; family Boletaceae; genus Chalciporus; species Chalciporus sphaerocephalus. The sequence continues at coordinate 426,030 of JBBPTH010000011.1, forward strand.
AAGTAAGATGGCAGGCCTCGGGAGACTACTTACTACTAGTGCTTGTAAGTCAGTTACTGGCGGGAACCTGGCACTCACAATCAGCCAGACGGGAGGCATGGGTACTGCAGGAATGTCCTTTGTCACATATTTGATCCATTGTATCCAGTGAGAGGTACTGGGCGTATGTCCGTGGGTGCTGAACAGCCTTGATCATAGTACTTTGTTGACATGCTCTTGAATGTCAATAAATCCACAATGAGGAAGTGGATCACTTGATTTTACATATTTTTGATATGAAGTTGTAGAGTCCATAGAGAAGGAACAAATCCTACGAGCCATTGAGTAAAGCACAATTGTGAGACGCCAGTGGTGAAACATTTTTAATATGATAAGCATCACTTACAGAAGGTTACAGACTAGCTTACCATTGGGTAGTGTTTCACAGGTTCACATGTTGTTCCTCGCATGGACGGAACCACATAAAAAGAACATGTGGATCTGGTCAATACATGTAACACAATACAGTTTTGCATAGAAATGAGCATGTCTGCAAGTGCCTCTGCACGGAAGGCAATAACGAAAATTTGACTCCAATAGGCTGTAGTTCTCACCCTGGAACTTTTTCGACGGGTCGCTTATCAACAACTGATGATCAGCTTGTATTTGTGTGCTTTCCCAATTCGAGAAAGATGAAAAGGGGCGAAAGGGCTTGGAAGGGTTGCCAAGGGACCTCAAGGGACACCAGCAGATGCAGCAGATGTGATCACGATGGGTATGAGTTAGTGCAATGGGTTGCGGTGAGCTTCACGTAAGTAGCACAAAGTAAGTCGACGTAAATACGACAACGCTACGTACGGAATACCCATAATTCCATCGATTCCTGCTAGTCCCGGGGGTCCTCGAGTACCACTGCGTAGTATGCAACTGACAGCACTGTGCAAGTCGATCGTGAGCAAAAGGATTATCACAGTGGTGAAGATTATGATTAGGACAAAGGCGCGGGTACAGACGGGATGCCTTTTGTCATATACTTGATGCGTCGCATCCAGTGTAACACATCGTAGAGGAATTTATCGATTAGACTCTCCCCATTATCGACAAGACGAGACCGTAGCTTCCAGGTGCTCACTCCGGCTTGAATGACTCGAAACCGATTCACAACTTCTTGCATTGTCGGACGCTCCGATGGATGTTCCTGCACCATATCCACAATCAAAGGGTCCGTGAATTCGAGTCCGCGTGTCACTTTGAGGAAGTCATTCTTAATCATGTTACCAATGTAATACACATCCGTAGGGAAAGGATCTCGGGGCTCGTTGGAGTTTTGGAACTCCGGGACCGTCTTGTCCGCACCCCAAATGGGATCCTCCTTGGATTCCACAACTGACGGATCGTAGCGTCGGGATATACCTAAATCGATGAAAATGTACTTTGGGCGTGCTTCCGTTCGAGTCCTAAACCGCACGGGACCGGAGAAGTCCCTCTTCTTCCTTGGATTGACGGGATGGAATGCATCAATGTAGATGGCCGTTGGATGCATCATTACATTTCTAGATGTGCAGTCACTTCAATGTATGTGAGTTGACAGTATAAAATGTTGAACGAATCCCCTCACCGATGTGCAACATGATGTTTGTGCATGAAGAGAGTTCCCTATTTGAATTGAGCAATTGACAACCTCGGGCGACACTAGCTCACTTCCAACAGTTGACGAAAACATTCTACTGCTTCTCCAACGGTTTGAAACGGACGGACATATATTCTCAAAGCAGTGGCGTGACGATAATGACTGTTTCGTTGTCTTCGGGAACTTGATGAACATCGTATATCGGAACGCAATAGTTGTCAGTTGCCACGGAGGAGAAGTATCGACCGATTTCTACTTCAAATGGGTGAACAGTCTGGTCCACAAGCTCAAGGTAAACGTGAGCTCCGTCAGAAATACGTGTAGCGTCAAGTAACCTGGCTGCGAACTCCACGGGACGGTCGTCTTCGCAGGCCCATCGTCTTTTGCTAGTCTCAAGCCATGAGGGAGTCCAGTCTGGCGAGTAACGCGATCGGAGAATATATCCACAACCTCTGAACCATTCATAGCGTTCGTGCCACCACATCTCAGGTTTGGAGAGCTTGAACTGAAGCGGAGTTCCACGTCGCTCGGCGCCTTGAGCTACTCGGTCCGAGTCCCCAGCCATGATTGGGATGAAGTTGACCGTGCCTCATGGTTTCGAATAAGCATGTCTCAGTATGGATAAACATGGACGGACCCACTGAGCACCTTAGATCCATGTTGACCATGGAGTCGTATTGTATTTCCTTATCAACAGATCGGAGGTGTCTCCATGGTAAGAGTTGCGTTCGAGGCGATTGTGAGGCCGACTTGTCCACGGAGACTTACATCAAGCGAGACTTGGGCTGAATACTTCTCTATCGTCTCTTCTCAGATTCACCATGTCCTCTATAAACTCAATCAAAAGGATAGGAGTAACAGAAAAACTCAAGAACGTGTGGATTTGGAGCGTTCGAGTTGCTGACACGAGGTTACTTCAAGTTTCATCGCAAAATTCCGGCGAACAACGCTTCTGCAACTAGCACAAAGGCACAAACAAATGAGTGGTTTTGAAGCGTAGTAGCACAGCACAGCTCGACTGGTTGCTACGAATCATAGGTCAAAAATTTACCTCCTGTGTCCTTATTGTTCTCTGAAACAAGTTATAAACACCCAGCGGGGACATAGTCCGCCTGGAAAACAGCGCACACAACTTGACAACAAGAGCATTTTCGCTATAGTGATCTGTTGTTATGGCTGGTGATCGACTTGTACCGGTACAGATCGTCGGGGAAACCCAAAGAAAAGTTTGTCCGCTCAAGTTTCCAATCCAGGATTAAGGACAATTCGAACAAAATGGACGCGGATGAATTTAGTGGTCCCTCTGGTCACAATCTCGATGTCGTTGTCGTACTCAGATGTGAGTCAGGAAGCCCTTCTGAATCCTACCTATTATAAAGACCGAACATGAGTCGATTTCCCGCACCACAAATTTCCCCAGATCATATTCACTCAAACCAAAGTTATGCCTCCCACTGGAACTAAAGATTCTAGTGATGTCCTTGTCCTTGAGGGACTCGGAGTGATGGATCAGGTTAACCTCCTCCTCCGCACCTCATGGTGCAAGATACAAGAAACCCGAGAGTCATTGGGAGACGTTCCTGAAGGAAATCTCAATATGCTCGATATCATCAGTAACCGATGTGTTTCTCTGCAGGAAGAAGCGGCAAGGCTGGATGAACGATCAACAACGACCACTATATTCAATATTCGCAGACGGTCAGAAAAAAGACGACGCACAAATCTACTTCTTGACCGTGCATGTAGCAGCTATATGGAAACCAAGGTAGATCCCTTTGTGAGTTGATGCAGGTGTGAACAACTGAATAACCGGATAGGTGACATGTGACAGTATTTGCCAGTGGTCGACTACTGCAGCTGAAGCTTCGATATTTCCTCTTGCAATATCACAGTAAAATATCTCATTACAATACGTGAAGCCCCGTTGGAACCAGTGACGGGATTTGTGATCGAGTTGGAACCTAGTATCGACGGCAGCGCCGTCTTAGAAGCCTTGAAAACCGGTAAGTCGAAGGATCTGACGATATGGCGTCGATCTCGATCTTCAGTTGACGCACCCTCTCCAGCTATTTGAAACAATTTGCCTCTGAGCTCATTATCTAGGCCCTCTTGTATCAAATTCAATACCGACATGAAGAATTCCTACTTCTACTAGTATCTGTCATGTGGTAGTTTTGTACAAGTTATCGTTGTACTTCAGCTTGTAGCAATGCTTCCCCGAGATTGAATCTACACGCCAAAAGTCAACTGGAATTTGTTTGGTTCGTTACCTCCACTCTTGCGAGTTGGTCTAGACAACCTCCGGTGTCCATGCTGCACCGCCACTAGTGGCCCGCTTCCATTTTAGATGCCGGCTTGAAGTTTCCTATGCCTGCGACGTTGCGGTGCACTGCGGTGCCGTACTTGCAACTGAGTCAGACTCAGCCCGTATCAATCCCTACGCACCCCAATCTCACGGTTTACTAGGTCTTCTATGTCGAAGTTGCAGGCCGCAGCCGAAGACAGCCTGAGGTATGTTCACAACTTGTAATGACTCAATGCGACCTCAATCATCTTGACCACCGTACGACAGACCATGGAGTTTGACAGGTATGTTAAGGAATTACTAAAACTCTGACGAAGCTGACGCCCCGAAGTTGTCCGAGCTCATGGAATTCAGGGCCTGCAGGCAGGCAAGTCCTGGCGTCCGATAGTGACTGTCACTGTTGGGGATCACCAATGTCGTGAGCTGAATCTCGGTTGTGATGGGCAGAATCCCAATTTGAAGCAGTGCTTCGAATTTCATGACAGGGATAAATCTTCCCGCGTAGATATCTGTGTCTACCGTCAAGCATCGACCAAGAAGAAAGGTAGGAAGAGGAATTTGGTCGCGAATACATGTTGTACATTGCAGGAATTAGCACGCCTGCAAGCTCAGCAGCAATGCAAACAAAGAAGTGTCGAGATCAAGCTCAATTGCATCTCACGTCAAAGATCCGGATCCTCAAAAGCCGGACCAGCTTCTGTTCTTCTCGTTGCAAAACTTGACTTACCTGAACACCAACTGGAACAACTCCCACATCATGAGCAGGACGAAATTACATACGGGTCCGATATTCCTGCTGATGAAGTAGATGACTCTAGTTCGCCTATCTCTGAATCGGACAGCGACCCCACGTTTGTCTGGTCGCAAGAACCTAGCCTCCCGGAACCAAGAGTTTGCACCGGTTATTGGTCCGATTCGGAAGTTGCTCAGGATGAACGTGAACCACTCCTTAAACATGATGAAGACAAGCCCATCGTTATATATCAGCCCTCGGACAGCGAAGACAGCAATGGTGACAAGCGTGCGGCTCGTGTACTCTGGTTCGCAGCATCACTGCTACCCACGTACACCGAAGCGATAGCTGTCGATCCTGGCATCTCGACCGTCGACGCGATTATAGATTCTTTCTCACCTTATCGTGAACTGAGAGAAGCTCGGGTAGATTCGGACTATGAGCGTGTCCTCACCAAACTACACGCAGAATGGACATTTGTGGGCGGATCGGTAAGAACTCGTGTCTACAAGACGGTACACAGCTGATTGCATGATAGCTTGTTGCTTTGTCAGGGTATGAGACCAAGCTTGGGATACTTCGAGCGCTAATCAGGCTGCTTCAGACTCGAGGCTGGCGTATTCGGGTTTTCACACTCCTCTATTTTTACGATTAGCAGCCTCTCAACAAAAGCCATAGCTGTTGGTAGCATTGCTTCTGGCATCGGTCTCGCGATCGACGCCTGGTTTTTGCTCGCCTATAGTGGCGCAACCCCGGCAAAGTTCCAGAAAATAGCAACGGACGTCTATGGGAAATACCTGTTTTTCTGCATCACTGCACGACTCCCGGCACTGTGCATGTTCATCTCTGCTTTCGCTCTGATGACCTTCCTGCTCTCCGTAGCATGGTCCGCATGGCCTACCGCTGTACTCGTCATGTCTTTCCTGGCTGGCTTTCTCATCACTCTGCAGTTCATTGTGTATGGCATGCATTGTGTGGCGATCATTGTTGTGGAAGTGATGAGGGCGACTCGAAGAGGTGTTTTCCGATTCCTCAACTGGATACGCCCACCACCTCCTGCGGTGCGGGAGAAACACACACTTGACAGATGAACATCAGAGGAAGACAGTATACGATATAGGACTCTTTCTTCTCTCCCTACCCCACAACTATGTACAACATCATGCATATCTCTTCATTGGGTAATAGGAGTTGAACAAAGTCAATGTTTATTTCACCCACCCAGAGCGACAGCAAAGTGCCAATTCCAAGGGCCCAAAAGTACAACATCTAGAATTACAGTGCTTGCAAGCCTAGTCTGGTCATGACGAAAGATACCCGAAACAGCATCAAAAGATAACCTCTGATCGCTTCAAAATGCCCGCCTCGATGGCTTTGATCTCTACCAGACTTAGTCAGCAGAGACGTTATACCACGGGTGAACGGTCACTTATGCATAGCGAGGTGTAGACTGTGGAACCGAGACAATCCCAGATTACCTTTCGGAATGACGACCGTTAACTACTCGAACTCCTGAGATCACAGCGCAGATAGACGCACCAACACCAAACCACACTCCCTCGTGTCCACAATCTCTCCAAACTGAGTTCACTTCGCCTTCTTCAGTGACACCCCAGACTTGCTTCACCTTGTCAGCGACTTTCGGGCCGCAAATATCGCGCATACTGTCACGTGTGTCTCCATACCTTCATTACCAGGATCAATTCAGTCGTCAAGGACGTGCTTCTGGGATATAAATGCATACCCAGTCGCGAAGACGACGATGTCTGCTTCCAGTTCGGTGCCGTCCGTGAACTTGAGTCCTTTCGCGGTGAAACGTTCGATAGCGCTTCCGCTCTTGAGTTTAATTTCACCGTTGATGATGTGTTGACTCGTGCCCGTGTCTGGGGGGAACCTCTGAGCCAAACACGTCGATGATCGTTGTTCAGGGCGGGGCGGACTCACCCATGTAGTATCCACCGGCACGTTCATAGAGGAGAGGCATGATCCCTGCACCGTATGGACCTAGGTTCGTCTTGAATCCAACTTTGGTGAGACCGTCGAGGATCTCCTTATCGGAGAAAATGTATCTCGGAAGGTGTGTCTACTGCTGAGATGCGAGACTCACTTATCGGTGGTTTGAGCGGTTATAGGGACGGTGCGCTGGTGAATCCGTCTCACCACTGCAGTCGGCAGAGAGCTGTTGTAGATATCTGCGAGATCGGTTGGGAAGCCATCCTTGTAATATGCTACTCAAGATAGGTGGTGAACAGGATAAAGGAGGGGGGATAAAACCAACGCAGCACCGAGCATTTCGGCGACTGCTCCGACTGAAACCACGAAGGTCGACGAGCGTTGATACATAGAATGACAGTAACGCCATTTGATGCGGATAGTAGGAGAGAAACTAGAAGACTGACATCGTGATATCGACACCATTGTTAAAGAAGTCCTGAGCGATGTCGTGCGCTTGAGATGCGTTAGACATGTTGACCTCGGGCATCGAGATGTCATGGCATAGCAGAGTTGCAAGCACCAACCACGATTGCCTTCTTGCCAGCGTAGTTTGCTCCAGCGGAGAATCCAGAAGAATGAACGACCTCGCCCTTAAAGTCCGCCCGCCCTGGGATATCTGGGATTACTGCACGACCTCCGAAGCCAGTCGCGAAAACCAGATGTTTGACTTTGAGGATACGTGTCTCTTTCCCCCCACGGCTGATTTCGACGGTCCACGTCTTCAGACTATCGTTCCACTCCGTCTTGGTGATATTTGACGCAGTCCATACATTGAGCTCGAGATAGTTGGCATAACCCTCCAGCCAATCAGCAAGCTTATTCGACATCGTTAGTGGCTTGAGATATCAGATATTCATGCGCCTTAGCTTGCGGGCTGGACTGAAAACGGGCCAAGTTGGTGGGAACCTACATATACGTGTGAAACTAGGTAGGTATCTGCGTCTTGTCTCACTTACTGCAAGTACGGAGTCTGGTTGTACCAGATCGTGTCGTGTAGACACAACGCCTTGTAGCGGTCTCTCCAGCTATCGCCAACTCTTGCCTTCTTGTCAATGACCAGATGAGGTATCCCAAGATATTTGAGTCTTGCAGCAATTTCGAGGCCAGTGTGACCTGCGCCGATGACGATCACAGTCGGATCACCGTCAAGCAATTCTACTTCTCTGCGCCGTTTCTCTTCCCAAGTACCGTGTTCAGCTGCTTGTTTACGTAGCGGACCGATCTGCTCAGGGAAATCGTTCAACGACTCCAGACATGTATAAAGCGAGTAGGCTTTCCACTTCGACCCAGGGACAGGAGCGAGGTAGCAAACCGCTGTGCCTTTACCGACTTTCGTCCAAAATTCAAAGCAAAGACGCAGTAGAACCAGATCAGGGAACGGCCTTTGAATATCTGGCTCGCGGAAAGGTTCATGACTGAGACGAAGATCTACGAAACCTGTGGGAGCAAGACGATGTTCGAGGAGGTTCTTGATAGCAGCCCTGCCCTCGATCGTTCTGAAATCCCAGGTTAAGGCCAAGGTGTCCTTCCAAAAACCATCGTCGAGGAAGAGATCAAGGATAGCGACGATATCAGATGATCGGATAGCGCTAGAAAACGCGTCAAACCAAGTCTTTGCGGCATCAGTAGCTGAAACATCGGTAGGATCATCTACTCCCAACCGTTCAAGAGTGGGAAGTTGCTGAGGGAAGTTGTCGCCGCTCATGATGTTGACCGCGAGGTGGATTGGCCGGGGTTAAAGGCTAAATACCAGCTGAGGTAACGTGAACCGTTAGGATCTTACATACTCATCAAGTGATGGATAACGTTGATCTCGACTCAGAAGTGATCATGTTAGCATGAGGGCGACCTCGTGACCAGGCGAAGATGTCGAGACCCCGCTCTGTGGGAAGAACCAGCGAATCGGGGTAAGGGCAACTAGAATCTGTGTTGGACGACCAGTGGTAATTGCGGTGGACGTTCATTGTGTGGTACATAGAGTGACTGTTGCATCGCAATGCGGTTCGTCTTCTGGTCGTCATCCGCTCAAGGGTCCATAAAGGACCTGTAATATGGTACCTCCTTACCTTAACCGATAGTGGCTAAATGGCCTGTCTACATGTGGTCACCTCGAGGCAGGTTCGAACTGCGGCGGTAGCTGGCAAATGTGCAATGATGAGCCGCTCTTCGGGCCCATCATGATAGATTATTATCTCAACGGAACGAGGCACCCGAGTGGGTGGTACGTGCGGAGACTTGAAACGAGATTGCGATTCGAGACGTTCACCGTTGAAGAACTAGACGCTGTACTGCCATGGCGAATAGTCCGTGGCCACTGTATGATGGCTCGAGCAGTGCGTACAGAGAGCTGTTTCAAGTTCAACCGTCCGAGGATCGCTGCAAATTTCACAGTTCGAGTCCGCGATTCGACACTTGCACCCGCCGGACCTCAGACTAGTCGAGAAAAGTTCGTGAATCTGAAGGTGTGTTCTCCAGCGAGATTTTGCATGAACTTGAAGGTGACATTGGAGATTTTATTGTCGTAGGGGAACAGGCAGGTTGGTGTTGAATTTGTCTAATGCACCCGTGTTATTTGTGGGTCCTTGTAGATCCAAAAATGTGGCTTCCGTGAGGAATGACAGCAGCTCATGTCCTGGCGCTTTTCAGCCTTTTGTCTTGTTTGTCTTCCTTGTAATCAGTCGCGAGGACACCACAGCAGGTTGGCGACAGCCTACATGATACCGGCCCACCATCCTGCTATGGTACTCGTCAATTGGGATGATAAAATAGAGAACATGAAGGGGGTGAACACCACCAGCTTTTTCTCGATTCCAGCAATATGCCTTCTACCTTCGGACCTTCTCTCGTTCAACAAACACGGGATATTCTCAGCCAAGTGATTCAGCTTATTCGAACAGAAACTGAAAATCTCCAGACCGTCCTCTCTCAAGAGGATTGTAAGGGCTGGTTGGACGGAGAGAAGCGTATCAGAGATGAGCTCAAGAAAATCGCTACCCCTCAATCAAACACGGGCTTGCTAAGTTGGATCTGGGTTTCACCACAAGAGAAGAAGGCTCTCCGGGATGCTCAGGAACTCTTGACATCCATTAAAGTTGGTCAACTTACTTGGTTCGCGTTGTCTGCTGAGGTGTTTCTGACTTCGCTCTGTTCAGGATACCATCGACCAACGGTCGAGGGAGAGAATCAGACAGAATTTAGCCGTACGAGAGAGCATGGCCATCAACTCAGCAAACATACCACCATTTCAACTCGATTCAGGTGTCCAGACTACTGATGCCGACTCTCACAAACCAAGCACGATAATCACATCTCCACTCACCGTGCAATGCGGAGATGCTGATGTTCCCGGGGCCAATACACCACTGGCATCGTTTGACGGTAATGATTATCTGACCGCGATGTCCGAAGCGATCAACACTCCTCTAGGTCAGTATATTTGTGTGTGCTCCTTGTAATCCACTGACTGTAGCAGGAGACGCATGGGTCAAACGCGATGACGTCTCCGACATTAGCGAGTCCCCTAGTCGCGGGGACTTGGACTCGACTAGTACCTCTGCGGCTCAGCAACCTGCAGAATTCTGCACTGCACCTTCCACTCCCCATAGCCCACTCCCAGACAGTCCCAGCAAATCACCGACTCCACACACAAAATCTCAAGCAAGGAGGCCTCCACCCCCGCCCCCACCGCCGAAGCAGGTACCTATGCAGCAGAGAAGGAGATTTGGCAGATATATTCAAGCGACTAATTGTGTGGACATCAGTGGTGGGACTGCCGATGGGTTAACACTCAACTACGGTGGATCCGGGAACACTGGCTCTGTCATACATACGACGGTACTCCCTCGTTCTTCTCACCTCCAGCCCCAGGTCCCACACTTCTAAAGAATTTTTTTCCATATATTCTTAGCGCGGACCTATTTAATAGTAGGACTTTACTAGTATGATTGTACAAGTTTTTTTCTGGTATAAGTCAGTGTCAAAAGTGTGACTGGCCTTGTCAGGTGGAACTTGCTAGGACTATAAAGTACTAAGTACTCCGACACCCGAGCACCCCGTCCTTGACACCGGCCCGGATCATCCGGACAATGTCAATCCACCACTGGGAGGTAACCCAGATCGGAGGACAACCAACCCAAGAGACCTCGACTCTCAGTCTATTCCTCACCCCATTTTGCTCACATTCTGAGTGATTCATACAAGAAGCTAGCTTCACTCCGGGATCTATTCCAATAATGCGAATTCGGGTTCGTGATATCGAACATTCGAATGTCGACTCGATATAACCAACGAACTCTCTCCGGCGGATTCGAACTGACTACAAGCGTACGACCCTCTGGGACTCTGCTTCACGGTGTGTTAGATAAGTATCGTGGTATGACAACGTGTGACGTGCTGGGAACTCGATCCGAGTGAACCACTGGCATGTTTAGATGTGACCCTGCTCGTCCAGCACGCAACTTGAAGCGTGACACGTCCAACTTTCGCCCAATTCGTCCCCGGCAGCTGCAGAGGATCCAGTGTCAGCAGTTATAAAAAACAACACCGATAACGATCGCAAATTAAGAGACACCTTGGCCATAGTTAATAGTAGGTGTTCGATGGTTCAGACCCAGACCGTCCAGGCTGCTGTAGAGTAACACCAACTTCACCGCACGCTTGATAACCTGACTTCACCAGTTGCGGAACTGATGGGCCAACGCGGCGGATGACTCAGTTGCGGAAAGTTGAACGCGTTGATGCCATCATAGATTCGAAGCCAAGGGACCCAGCCGATCTCACACCCTTCCCGACCTCAGTCTATACTAATCGGCGCCCCGACGACACTAACCAATCATCATCACCATCAAACAGAGACGAATAATAAAAAATTCATTCATACGAGCCAGAGACCAAAAACTGTACACACGCATGCTACAGATGTATATGATGCGAAGGCAGAGTGGGAAATATACGTGAGGGGAGACGAGGAGACGAGGATTCGACACAAGAAAAGAAAACAAAAAACAGACAAACAAACAAGTTCAATCAAATGACAGTCAAACGGGGGAGAGGCTATTGAACACGGACGTCCATCGGTCGACCGGGAAAAAAATGTAAACAAGGAGTGAGGTGTTGAAAATGGCTGGCGCGACGGGCGAGGTCGAAGGGACGTGAGTAGCGGATAGTACTGATCAACAGAATTGGAAAAAGGTTAGAAGACACGAACGAAGGCGGCAGGGTGACGAAGAAAACGCATCGACAGACAGATAGACACGAATACAAGATTCGAATTGAAACAAACAATATGTATGTATTGCGTATTAGACATTCATCGCTCCCCTTTTGATGCACAAAAGAAAACAAACAAAAACACAATTGTACTGCTGAAGAAGTTATATTACAAGAAGGAAACGGCGATAAATGAAGGAAAGAAAGTGAAAATTATGTAGAGGAAATGCAAAAAACATCACAATACCCTTTTGAACCGGACCCAAGCCATTAGTGTGCACCGTTGGGTGAAGGAAAAACAGGCGATGGCCGCGGTATCGTGTCTCGAGGCGGCTTTACCCTGAACTCGCTGACGAGGCAGACGTGGCTGAGAAAAGGAATAAGTACAATGGCCGAAGGGGATCAAAGGGGATACCGTATGGATCAGACTTACTCTGAAGGGAAATGAGCATTCGGGAATCCCACCACTCGGTCGAGATAACCCTTATCGACTCCACCCAAAACGGCGTTCAGTGACAGATTGCCCGTCCCGTACCAAATGTAGTCAATTTGACCTTGGTAGCTCGGCGTGAAATTCGTCGAGGCAGGATCACCTGCTGCACCATACGCGTTCTTGAGAGCAAATTTATGCCGCAGGCCCTCCGTCGTGTATTTCCCGTAGAGATGTGACATGAAATCGGGATGATCTGGTGGTACGGACCCATTGGACAAAAACTCACACACACCACTGTCTGGAACAGAGTTGAAATCGCCACAAATGATCAAAGGTATCTTTGTGCCGTCACTGTATACCGGTGGTGATCGCGTGGGCGATGATGCGGACTTGTCGTCGGAGTTGTTTGGCGGTCGGGGCGGTAGTTTGCAGAAGTATGCCGCGATCTTCTCTATTTCATCTACCAAAAGAGCCACTTGAACGAGCTTGACGTCTCGGAAGGCCGGATCCCAATGAATGTGTGTATTTGCCACGATAACACGCGTGCCCGTCTCCTTGTTCTCGAAGCAACATACAACGGCGATCTGGTCCTTACCGAGAACACGGTCAAACATATCGTCCGTCTTCTTGAAGTCAGGCCGCTGCATAGCGACAGTGCGGAATTCAATAAGCTGCTGTTCTATGAGTTGGAACTTGTTGGCCTTATAAAACGTAGCACAGCCATCGACCTGTCTCCGGTCCGCATCGCTCATCGTCTTGTACCGCGACTTGGGATAAAATACCCCTTCATAGTCTTGCCCCTGGAGGTGCTTGATAAAGTACTCCTCGAACTGAGTCGTGTCGACTTCTTGCAAACACAAGAAATCGGCATCGTAATTCATCACTTCCGTCAAGATCAACTCTTTCCGATAATCCCAAGACAGCGCCCACGCTGGTGTATAACCGTAGAGTCGTTCGGTCGCATACTTCTCGCAGAGAATGTTGTAACAAAGGGCACTAATTATCTCGGTGTGTGGGTCATTGTTCATCGCTTCCCGTTCGGCCGGGGTCATGACATGCTTCCATATCCGCTCCGGTGGAGGAGCCGGAACCGGACATGAATCGCGTAAGAAAGAGATGAGGGCTGGGGTACCTTCTTTTTGTACAATGGCCTTGAGAGAGGCATCAAGAGGATTGCCTTCGACACCGAGTGTTTGCAGTTGATGCAAACTACCAAGCTCCGAGGGTAGTGTGACCAAATGGTTATCAAAAAGGTAAAGCTCCTTCAATTGCGTCAGCATCCCAAGCTCCGGCGGAACGGTGCCTAAATTGTTCCCCGATAAATCCAGCAACTCTAGATGGCGAAGCTTGGAAATTTCGGGTGGTATGGACGCCAGCGCATTGTGATTGAGGTAGAGATTGAGGAGGAAAGTGAAGGAGAAAAGCCCCGACGTGGGAGGAAGAGTCTTGATGTTAATGCCGCCCATGTCCAGCGAGTTCCACGTATTCTGCGGTGGCTTTGCGGTTAGCCGAGGTGCCTCGGCAATCGGAGCGACAGTCGAAGAGGGATGGTTAACCAAAGAGCCGGCTAGACTAGGGGAACTCTCCGAGGCACTGGTTGGGGCAGGGGTGCCAGAAGTGGCAGGGGCATCCAACTCCTTTGTTGACGTGTCGGCGGTGACAGCTGGTTTGACATGATTTGGATTTGTAATAGGGATGGCAGATTTGGCAACGGTACGGGAGGCCATTGCACTGGCTCGTGCACGGTGATGAGGAGAGCGAGAAGACCTGATCATCTATGTGAATTAAAGCGAGGTAATCAGATCAGTTAAGCGTGGATGACTGTGTATCGGTGACGCACCTCGCACTTGAGAAGTTGCTGATGCCAGTGGGGGCTTATAATCTGGCTTGCTGCACTTCCCGGCGACGCTGATCCGATATGTTGTGAGTGTATATGTCCATTTGGGGGAGAAGGGTAGTGTGAAAGAGAGTTCTGATGTTGGTGGTGTGACAAGGGGGGATGCGTAAGAGCGTGAGGATGTGCAGGATGATGTTGAATCTGGTTCACGGATCCATTGGCATATAGGGCAAAGCCTGGCGAGGTAGTTGGTGGGCCAATATTCTGGGAGGTTGGAGGGCCCAGCACGGGGTGATGTGTGCGAGACCACGGGGATTGGTCGTGGTGGTTTGGAAGTTTGTGAGCGATAGCGGGCGATTGTTGGGGGTAGAACATGGCATTTGACTAGGCTGATTGACACAAGACGACCAGCTGCTTGTCGTGGAGAGTCCTTGAGAACACAAAGGGACTCTGACGCGGTTTACTTGGTCTTCCAGCGAAGTTTGTGTGAGGGGGCCTTGTAGCGAGGTCGACAAGATGGTGATACAGATTCGAATGAAGATGGATGTAAGAGAACAAACAAGAATTTACGTCCAAACTGATTTTTATCTGCCGTTCGTCGTCGTCGTCGCTGTCGTACTCGAGTTCGATTGTCAAAGTCCAGTCAGCGCTCGAAAATGGACGACTCGGACAATCACGTGATCGTTATTCCATATCGGGTAGTTTGTCGGACCGCGCTGCTACTTCATCTACCTTTTCTATAAAAGGAAGGTCAGATCTATCTAGCACAGCCACTGCACTATTACTTCAAGTTACGGACTGCAGACCAACCAATCCATCTCTGTCCTCAACCACTACCATGGCAAAATACTTCCAAGCTACAGCGTCTGCACCGGTCAACATCGCTTGTATCAAATACTGGGGCAAACGAGACACCAAGCTCATCTTGCCGTCCAACTCATCGCTATCCGTCACTCTCAACCAAGACCACCTTCGCTCCACCACTACCTCCGGAGCTGACCCATCCTTCACCGAAGACACGCTCTGGCTTAATGGCAAACTCGACGAGATCAAACCAGGTGGCCGTCTAGCTACCTGCATCAGCGAAATGAGACGCATGCGAAAAGAGTTCGAAGATGCCAATCCAAATGCAGAAAAGTTACATTCACCCGCACACGATCCAAAAACACCCATCACATCCTAATCTCAACTAAAATCATAGTTCTCACAATTCAAAGTACACATCTGTTCACACAACAACTTCCCTACTGCCGCCGGTCTCGCATCATCCGCATCCGGGTTTGCAGCACTTGTATCTTCGTTGGCTCGATTGTATCAGTTGCCCGCTAGTGCGACGCAACTTTCTATCATCGCTCGTCAAGGGTCAGGTTCTGCATGTCGATCCCTCTTCGGCGGCTTCGTCGCATGGAATGAAGGCAAAGAAACTGACGGCTCAGATTCATACGCCGTCCAAATCGCACCAGCTGACCACTGGCCCGAAATGCAAGCCCTCATCTGTGTCGTTTCCGACGACAAAAAAGGCACCTCCTCCACAGCAGGCATGCAACGAACCGTCGAAACCTCCACCCTCTTCCAGCACCGCGTCTCCCACGTCGTCGCCGATCGCATGAAAAACATCATAAACGCCATCCAACAACGCAACTTTGACGAATTTGCAAAGATCACGATGCATGATTCGAATCAGTTCCATGCCGTCGCACTCGATACCGAGCCTCCCATCTTTTACATGAACGACGTCAGCCGTGCTATCATTAGCGTCGTCACAGAATACAACCGTCTCTCTCTTGAGAAATATGGCACGCGCAAAGCAGCGTACACGTTCGACGCGGGTCCAAACGCAGTTATTTACGCGCTCGCAGAGAACATGAAGGAAATCATTCAGTTGATCGCGGACTACTTCCCTCAGGATTCGTTCAACGACGCGTTCCAGATCTTTGGAGCAGAAACCGTCACAGGCCGTTTACCTGCAGGCTTTAACACCAACGTTGCTAAGCGTTTCCCCTCGGGTGCCGTGAAGACACTCATTCACACTTCTGTTGGGGACGGTCCGAGGACCTTGGGTGAAGAGGAAGCGTTGTTGGGAGCGGATGGTCTGCCGATGCGTTTGGCTTGAGCATGCTGTCGGTCGTTATTCGAGGGAAACGTTTGTCTGTACATCTATGGGGATATCGAGCGTATACCCACAGTATATCAATCAGTATGCACACAGTAGCTTCGATTTTACTTCGTGGCTCTCAAGGATCGAAATCGAAGAAGAGAACCAAGGGATCCGTGATTTTATCTGCAAGCCGGTCGACCCACACCCAAACACTTTGAAACGACGCGTTCATCTTTCTACTACCATACTATATTACAGCGTACAAACCCAGCAGCTTTAAAAACATATGCCAACTAATTCATAATTAATATGCCCAGAACAAGAGGAAAAGACGAGATAGTTCAAAAACCGTGGTTTTGGATGAGAGAACAGATTGAGCGAGATGGTCGTGAGAGGTCGGTCTATAGTGATGATGGAGCGAGAGAGGGGTGAAGTGAGAAGAGAAGAGAAGAGAAGAGAAGAGAGAGGGAATGTCTATCAATGATGGATAATGGATACAGTTATAAACTTGCAGAGAAAGAATGAGTGGATGAGTGAATAAAGGAGGTCCAGAAAAAAAAAAGACCAGGCTGGGGATAGTGGTGGAAGTGCAGTTCGGCGGGTGCGGTATCGTTCAACAGATGAGAAGACCAGACCGTGCGAGACGAAAGACGAGGTGATGAGGTGGGAAGCGAGAACCGGAAAAGAAAACATGACAGCGCAGCAGTCGCCACCACTACGACCCGCCAGTACTCTGCCGATCGCGCCGGAACCTGCTTCCAATCGTCAACCTCGTTCCTACTTCCTCTCCTCTTGTCCCCCCGGGCGTCCCGGCACCAGACCCCGCACCATTCCGCTCAGCCTCTTCATAAGACGGCAACCCCTGCATACTCGTCAATGGCGTGACCCCACCAATGAACCCACGCGAAGCCACATCATAATGAGGTACCTCCGTAAATGCACGATGCCAGATGGCAGACTCGGCTAGGTTATCCGTCGCTACGGAGGGTGTGTGCGGAACAGTGGACGGGCGTGCCGTTTGGCTACTATTCGTGAGCGCAGTCTGTGGTCCATACCCGTATCCGAGTCCATGCACCTGGCGCTGCATCGAACTCATGTCACCCAGAGAAGTGAGGTTCGAATGTGAATTCGATCGTGACGGAAGCCATCCGTGGGTCGTATGTGGCTTCATCTGGTTACTGAATAGAGTAGGCAGCGATCGACTGGCTTGACCCTCATGGACATACGTCTCGTGTGCATGGTTGACGGTCGTTGCAGAAGCAATCGAGGAGATGGGAGACATCGTGAGGAAACGTTCTGGACTCGGCGCACGACTGCCGCGTCGACTGACAAGTCTGGACTCTGGACGACTGCCTGGACGACTCGAGGGATCGGATGGGGAGGGAGAATGGGGACTGGTGTTTGCTCTGGGTTGAGGAGGCACAGAGTGGGAGATCGAGAGGAGAAGTTCGGAGTTGACCCAGTCTAGAGGCGTACTTGTACCTGACTGAGGGGCGTGAGGGAGGTGTGCTGAGACTGGGTGAGGCGGCATGAACGGAGACGTCGCTCCTGAGTGCGTCCAGTCACCCGAAAGGGTTTGTGTCTCAGGCATGAACGTTGGGCTGACATTGCTGTGTACCCAAGGATTCAGAACGCGTGTAGTAGCAGAATCGGGAAGATACATGTTCGCGACACGATCCCGAAGGTGTGCAGAGTAACTTGGAAGTTCAACATCCTGCTCCTCGTCAACAGGTGCTGTGGGGCCCTCGAGTAGAAGTCGGCGAGTAGCTGCTGAATTTGCCCGAGCTTCATCAAGAAGGCGAGGATCAAGGATATGTAGAGGAAGGGAACAACGCAATTCAGAGGTATGCCCATCAAGATTTGACAATAGAATAGACCATCGTATTCGGTGGGTGACAATGATGGGTTCGAGGGAATGTGAGGGGGTAACTGTTTTCGGTAAGGCAACGGATAATTGCGTGACGATATCGTTCTGACTCATTTGGAGCTCGTCCTCGTGGTCAACCTGAGGAGCTGTCGAGGTTGAGGCGACAGGCTGTTCGGCCGATGAAGCCGAAACAGCTGCAACAGACCCGGATGCCGATGTACCACGCATGGACAGAGGATGGGAATCATGTGATGATGACGACGACGACGACGTGCTTGATACCAGTCGCAGCGTGAGTTCAGGATTGGCAGCCAATGTCAGCGACCCAGAACTTTGCGAACGATCTACGCTGGACAGTCCTGGCGTAAGAGGAGACTGCTGCCCCAGAGGAGCCTGCAAAGTAGCAGTACGGAATCCATATCGTTCTGCCACAGGGACCGCATTACCGTTTATGAACTCGTGTCGCGTAGTGACGACAGGGCGTGTGTATTCCTGAACCCCACCACGGCATTGAAGTTTCGTCGTCTCGTTGATGGTCGTGGTGACGGTTTGCACCCGAACGCCTTTGGCTATGGGAGAGAACTTCACGATTGCGGTGAGCGTGTCGCCAGCAGCCCACGCTTTGTGTGGAATCATGATCGAATACATGAGCTTCTCTGGCCATGTGTTCTCGATTTCCAGAGACTGCTGGTACTCGAGTGCTGTGGGGGTGAAAGTGCGGATGATCGATATCGGCATGACGGCTTGCATGTTGTGAGCAAGGCCCGGTCGAACCGCGACCGCCCGAAGTTTGTAGCTCACATGAGCACCACCAAGCACCACGCTCACGATGCTCGACGGTAATGAACCACCCAGCTGCAATTGGAAAGGAAACCGATGGAAGCCAGCCTTGAGCGTATGACTGTGGCGCTTCTCGCCTTCGAGGAAAGACCACTCGTGACTGCAGATGCTGTACCACTGTGAAGACGTGTTCAAAGAACGACTATGTGGAGCCGATGGGAAAAGAGTGAGATGATGTTAGACGTAAAGATGAGTGAGGTGGGACTCACGCATCGCCTGATGGTACTGGTATTTTTGCTTTCCCCCTAAACTGAAGCGTGATCTCCTTTATAGATGTTGCCTCTGTGAGATGCAATACGACGTATCCTTTGAGGAGAGCGGGTTCGACATCGACGCTGGTACCTTTGAGAAGGAGGCGATCTGAATCGACGACGATATCGATGCCTGCTTTCTCTTTCTCCTTGATCATGTCGTGATGGTCCGCCGACGAACCTGGCACAAAGGCAGAGAGGGCAGCGTGGAGGGCTGTCGACAGATGATCATCGTCATGTCCGCCCTGTAATGAATGACGATTGTCGCGAGAAGGAGAAGGTGGCCTGGTGAGAGAGAAAGCCATGATAGGAGAAGACAGCAGAAGCGACTGTCAGAATTCAAAGTAGAGATGAGTCAGGATATCCGGGGAGACGGTCTAGACTAGAATAACACTTTGGAATCAGGCCAGAAGGGCAGTTGCATGCCACCAGGTGCAGGAGAAGTTTATGAGGGACTGTGGGCGACGTACACTGGGACCACACAGGAATAGCGCAAGGACCGTAACAGGGACCTTGAAAAATAAAGGGACAGATCTCGAGAGAATGAACTGGGCCAGCACTGGAGGTTCTTAAAGTTCTTGACGGGAAACCGCATTTTTGTATTTTCGGAAGAGAATTGGAATTCGCGTCCCGAGTCCACGCCTGGTATGAGATTGACAGCGATCAACGGGGTCCAGTATCTTTTTTTTTGACGGGAATACACGGATTTCCATCAGGACGTATCCAATATTTTATCACACCGACACCGCTTCGAGCACCGGAACGAGTAGGGACACTGCACCACCTCAGGCTCCGTCTCCGATCCCACTCCGAATCCGCATCTCTCTACAGCACTCAACCCAGCATTTTCCCTTCATTTTCCTGCGAAAGTGCAGAACGGTGGCCACCGGCGGGATGGTGGGCCCTTCTTATCGATTCCGAAGATGGGCCTGGCTCATCATCGGACCGGTCTCGTATTGTGTTATATACCGCCTTTTGGGTCAAACGTTCGAACAATGCCGGCCTTTTATTCCATTATCTTCGACATGGCCCGAAATCGAGTAGATAGTGCACAGCCAAAATGTCACCATTCTTGCGATAAGTACAGACTCGCGGTGGGAAACTGAGATTGACTCGCTAGTTTCAAGTTCCTGGAAGTCGTTTCAGCTGTCCGCGGCATTTAAACCGAGACTGTAGGTAGGTAGGTTTGCGAGAAGATTCAAGCTTCAAGCGAGTTATACCGCGAGCGACTCAACGGTCGCCGAGAGGTGGGTAATCACGCTCTTTACTCCTTGACACCATTCTCACTGGCAAAAACATGTCATGATTCCGATCGGTCTCCCGTGGAAAGCCCAAAAGGCAATCGCTAACCAAATCATTTAATTGGTCAGGAAATAGTCTGTGTGGATGGTGAGTTCAAATCACCGCCGTTGGGGACCAAGATCTATGTTCTGCATGCATTCGTTCTAATTTTGACCATCTTTTTGGACAGGGCTTTTCCATGATTCCATCGACCATCTTCTGTGCATTGAATTTACTTCATAGCCTATACAATGTTGTTACCATCAGGCAGAACTTGAACTTCCTTCATCTCACGCCTTCACGGATGTTCGCAATTTCCCGACAGGACAGACGAGGAGGCGATATCAAGCTATCCTATCAGTATCGTTTCGTATTGTCCAGCCGAGTTAGGGGGCAAAGGTAGCGCCATACGCGCTCGAATTCTGGACCTCGTTTCGAATTGTACTTCCATTCCTATCTCCGTCGCCAGGTGGTATATCTGGCGCTCCACTTGGAGCATCCGCGTTAGTCAACCAAAATCCTGAGCGACCGACCGCAGCAAGTGCTGGCAGAACCCTCCATTTCCAGTGTCCACGAGTCGATAATCTAGAACATTGCAAGTACCGCGTCTAGACGTCACAGCGATCTAATTCAGGACTCATCTCCTCTCCCTCGCCGCTGTACAGCCACTATATTTTTATCACCGTGGTCCTCCGAGTCGACGGTGACTGCAGGGCTAAATCACGTTCCAGGCAACAAACTTTCGAGATGACTAAGTATCGAGATTCAGCACCTGGCTTTATCTTGTCGACTGCCAACGTCACGGCTCTGAGTCAGACACATTCGGTCGATCTCGAGCGTTCCGCTTGCCTTTCGGGACCGGCGATGTACGGGATGCGGTCCGCCGCGCAGTCTTTCCGTCCGTTTCAAGCTCCTACTCCCAGCTCGCCATGATTCCGGGAGGAACGCCTTGAATGCAAGCAGTTGGTACCGCATCTCCTCAACGGGAGTAACAATGGCCATATTCCAGAGGTACGCCGTTGTAGTCCCGGGGCAGATCATTTGTTTCCGAGGCCATCTATTTTCATCAAGTCACAGCGTACGTGATAACACAAAGAAGTCGCTCGAACGTTCCAGTAGGGACAACGGCTCAACGCTTCACGCACATGCGCAAGAAGACTCGACCCTGCATTCATTGCCATCAGTTTTGGAATCACTCAGGCTTCTCAAACCAACCGCGCTTCCATTCCACGGGAAGCGATGTGCCTTTTTCTGTTTCGGACCGGAAAATTTCCCCTTTGTTCTATCGAGATAATGACGCGACGTTGGGATCAACTCATACCGCGAGGGGCGTTATCCTGCGTTATCTCTTCAGGTCGCTAATGACGATACTTCGGTGGCCATCAAACAACACTTCATCTCCGTTCGTTAGGGTGACAGCCCAAGCCTCAAGGTATTCCCGGGATCATCATACCGTGCCTTCAAGGGTCAACGGCATGTCAGTTTGAGTCAGAGATAGGACGTATGCACGTATACGAGAACCAGGCGCACCAGTGGCAAATGTGCACATATTAGATTCCGAAGCTGCCTTTCTGTCGGCTTCACACACATATACATATTATTATCGCTATCAAGATCGTTTTGAGATCGCGTCCCTCAAACGTCGTATCGAGATGGTTACCGGTTGCGTGCGCATCGCGCATTATGTATGCTGGTATGTTGGAGCGAACGCGAAAACTTGTATCGATTGTTTCAACTTGCTTTCTCTCTCGATGGGGATAATTAAACGATAGGAAGAGGTTTCCGACTCTGTCCGTGGCTGTTTACGTAACAAAGGGTACGACCATGCAGTACCTTACAGTAGTAACCCACACACTAACCATAGAACAGCCAACTACACAACTACTTGCAGTGCCGTGCTTTGAGTTTGCCCACCTCGACATGTCGATTGCCTGCATCTAAGATTTTAATCCTCAGGATTACGCACTCAGACAATTTTCACAGACCTTCTCGCGTGTTCGACACGGTCATAGACGCGATTCGCAAAAAGGAGGATATCCCATCGACCAGATTGTGAGTCTCCCTTATACTGTTATTTAAGACGCGTTCAGACGCGTCCTTGACGCTCTAAAAAACGAAACGCGTCCAAGGCAGTAGCCCTTGGTTTGATATTAATACCGCTGTTCAGCATGCTAACTTATGGGTGATGTTGTTTCCGATCCCTTCTATTTAAAAACTTGTTTTTTTTGATACAGATCACAATAACATCGCCACTTTTTCGATTGACCTTGCCTCCAACCATGCCTTCTCATGTATGATACCCACACCACGCCTCTCCATCATTTCTGAGTTGTCTGTACGAAACACGGCCATGACGTACAGAAAACACCCAGAATACGGCTCTCCGTAACTCTCTACATCGTACACGCCCTGTAATCCTCCAGGATTCGTACGAGAAAGAACGATGAAATCCATGATCGGCGGAGAAGGATGGGACTTGGGAAGAATGATGCGTCCGACATTCCAAGGAGTCGAGTCGGGAGTTGAAAGGATGGTGTATAACCCGTAATGCTCACCGGCAACGGTGGTGCGAGACCCATCATTATCACTCGCAAGCATGTTAACAGTGAACCGAGCAAATGTAGTCCGAAACACGAGTGTACCCGGTTCTAGCTGTTCCCGGCGGGCAACAAAGCTAGTGTCCCAGTGCGGAGGATTATATTGTATCGAATTCTCTTCCGCTTTGCGATGTACCACGATTCTTTCGATAGGTCGAACGTCAAGCGGAACCAGGGTTCTCTCCTTTGAGACGATGAACCACCGGTCAACCAAGGACTCAGTCACGCGCGGCACGTCAGAAGTCCGGTGAATCGACACAAACTGTCCATTGGAGCTATAACGCACGGCGCCTCGCCAACCTGCCCACGTCCAAGACGGCCGTGGACGGCGACTCGCTCCGAAGCTAGACTCGTCCCTGAGAATTCGCCGCTCGTGTGTACAGTACGAGTCGGGCTGCCACAGCAGTGCCTCGTCCAGCAAGACGACCGCCATTCCCATTGGGAAAGCCTTCACCGGGTCACCAAGCTTAAACCCCTTGGCGATCGCATTCGTCAGCGCGGATATGGCATCGACAATGTCGGTCTCCACACTCAGTCTACGGTGCGTGTACTGGCTGACAGCCAAAGTATAGTTCATCATCCACCATTCGGGCAACTGACTTGCGGGAGCACGGAGGTATGTAAACCCACCTCTACCATTGTTCCGAAGTGGTTGGTAACCGCGAGGAATGCGAGGTCCTTCAGCGACTAGGTCCTCCGCCCAGACGTCGAGTCCGCACTCGAAGTAGACTTGTTCCTGTGTGAAGAACAGCCGACGGCGTGAGAGCATGAGCTCTTGATATGTCCATCCACGCGTATCCCATGCTGTCGTGGCAAGAGCCTCGGATAAGATGGGGAGTGGAATGGTGAGGTTGAGATCTTGCACTGTCTTGATGTGCTGATGGACCGTGCGTGTGCCACTGCGAAGGCCGGGTAACGGAGCGTTGGCGCTCGTGCCACCAGCAGCGAAGATGGTCAGAGCTGCGGAGCCGTAGATCAGCTCCATCACGCCTATCTGAACAGCTTTGTCTGTAGGGTCGTCTTGCGCAATGCAAAGTGCGTCGACCCACAGGTAACGCTCTCCAAGCTCGCGAGTGAGAAGGATGGCGTCCGATATCGTCGTGGGAAGAGCGGACGGGGGTAGTCCGGCAGGGCGCATCCTCGAAGGCAAGTTGTCTTTGGTTGTCCAGTAAGACTCGCCAGTACCACCCCACAGATAGCTTAGCGCAATATAGCGGACGTCTGCTGGTGCAATAACAATTCGGTTCTCCAAAACATCCACCATACGAACCGTGTCTAGCAGCGTTTCATCCGAACCTCTCCACCAAGCTGATGCACACACGTCTCCATGTGCTTCATGGCATAGGTTCATCCACCCACTGACCAAATCCAGGTTTACCATCTCGGGAACCCTCCGTCCATGAAGCGCCCTCGTGCGCGCCATTTTCTCAGCATCATCTTCCATGAGCTGGATGTTAAGCATGAGCCCTGCTTGCGCAGCAGTGACGGCAGCATACACCTCGAGCGGGCGCTCAGAGGGCAAGATGTAGAGACGATGAGCAAGCTGTCGAGTAGGTGGTACTGGATCACTTAAGCAACCGCAGTCCATGGCGTAGAGCGACAATCGAATGGCAGAGGGATCGAAAGAGTATGGCTTTTTGTCTAACAACCAGCCTCTCCGAACGATGAGCGATACAAGGGAACAAAAGTTGCAACTTTCTGACTTCTCGAACACATCGGCTATGGAGCCGAGGAGGACAGCACGCTCGCGAGGGAGGCCATCATAGAAATATCCATGGAGGTCAAGACCCGAGCACGTTACACATAGCGAGTCGCGTTCTTCGGCGTAGTCAGGGTCAAGAGTACTATTGGTGTTAGCGACATCTTCGACCGCAGTGAATAAGCCTAGAGCGCGGATCAGAGCAACAGCACATTGACCCATGATGAAAGTCTTGGCCTAGGGACGAGAAGTGGAATGGAAGCAAGGGATGCAGTAGACACAAACTTTTCTAGTAGACCTCGTTTTTCACGCGAGGTGGAGGAAAGAATACATGTCTTCCAATAGACGCTGGTAATCCAAATGCCTTGCGAGTAGCGCCAAGACTTGTCCGATCAACTGTATTGTCGAAGGTCATGAGTACTGGAACTGTCGGTCTTACCTTCGAAGATGCGTCCCTGACTGTAACGCTCTACGAAATAAAGTATGCTGCATCAAAGCCTAAAGCTTACGACGATAAAAGAGTGGCATTGACCACTATCTGCTTCGCAACTAAAGACCGCATTAATGGTACTAATGTCGTAGAGAAGACAAGGAAGATTACGACTTTTATTTGACTGTCTTCATTGTGACGGGTTTCCCTAAGCGCGGGCGTGCTCGGGTCTTTACAGATCTCTAGAGTAGATCAGAATCAAGTGTCGGAACATCGAACGAACGAATCATTTGTTCTTTTTGTTGGTTGTTTACTATGCGCAGTCTCTCCCCGGTACGCAAAGCTGAGGATCATGGACACAAGCAAAAGACCAATGTATCACAGACGGTGCAAATTACCTTGTCACCAAGGATTGCTGAGGAAAGTCGGGACAAGCACTAGCACAAGGACCAAATCACTACAGCTGCGAGGAAAAATACGGTTCCGCCAGTTTGAGACATAAGCGATGTCCAAGTTTTGACGACAGTTCACAGAGACACTCGATGAGCCATTGCGCGGATAGAAAATTACAGAGACCTTGTATACTAAAATTATGAGGTGTGGTGAACGTTAGAAGGAGAACTGGCTGGACAATGTCCGTGAGAATCTTGGCAGCGTCGAAGGTCTGTCAGCTCAAGCTCCGTAGTAATAAGTAAGATACTATTTCATCCTTTCGGCGGACCTTCTCACATTCTAGCAAACCTAGCGGCTTCTTGATCATGTTTCCAACTGTGAGTACCTTTTTCTCATTTGAATTCTTAGCGTCTCTAGTTCCCTACTCCATGATAAATCCTGTGTCTCGTTGCTAAGACCCTTGATGTGGTATTCAGCATTTACAACCACATCAGCGCTTCATATTTCCTATTAGCGGTGGCCTAGGTGAGGAAGCTGAAAGTTCCTTTGAATTTTCGTATATTGTGAAACTCTCAATGCACCAGCCATGATGAAAGTAAGTTCACTCCCATTTATTGGAGGTATTCATTGGATCCTGTGGATGGTTGCCAGGTTGATGCAGCAATTAGGGCAGCTATCTCCCACGTCCTCCATCAAAGATGTATCCACTCCAAATTTTCATCCGCTGAGTATACGTCGAATTCGAATAGTCCGACGTCACTCTGCGGCACCTGTTCTATCGTCAGCCTTTCAAATTCGGGCAGGGTCTACAGTCAAAGCTATAGGCCATCTTTTCAATCATGAAAACGTCCAAATGGCTCTTACGTTATAAGACAGTTTTCAGGCTGTCAATGGATTCAAAAGTGTTCCTGGAAAATCCCTAATCCACTCTCGAATTGACGCCAGGGGCGATGTCCACTGGCACTGCAGCTTTCTCTTCACACAATGGGTGTGTATATTACGAGAACCAGCCACTTTGAAAGACGTTGGGTACAGCCCTGAGGCACTTACATTTGTCACTAAGAAAACTTAAATCTCTCAGCATCGCCTTTTCCCTGGATTATCTGACTACAGACAGGCTATTTAACATCAATCCGTTAGATACAGTAGATCCGTATTGACCGCTCCTTCTCACAAAGCTCTCTGCTTGGGAAGGACAGGTCTCGACTATGCCATCTAATCCCAGAAACCTGTGGCAGCGCATCCTTCCCATCACGCACGAAGACAACGAGATAACCTGTTTTGACAGCCTCGGAAATCTCCACAAGCATGTACAGGAGCAGCGTTATGTCAGCCCTACTACAGGTCGTTGTCGCCGACTCATAGTACAATGCGTCAACCCTGCGGCCCGCCATGAGGTTCGCATTAAAGACAATACAGGTCAAGCGAACAGACTCGCCATGGAGCTCGCCTTTACAAACCCTTTCCGCGACGGCAGATTTCTCCAATGGATCGCCGCTTGGTTCGAGTTCAACTTCATTATCATTTTGTCTGTCATCTGGTTTCTCGTGATGATAGCATACCTTGTCGCATCCTTAGCATTGGGTTTGGAAGATATACTCGACTTCACAGAGGATTCTGCCACGGACTACTCGGGAAATTACAAACCTTATCCTCGCAAGTATTTTGGCCAACTCTGGGCGGCGCGTTCAACCAAAGAATACTCATCCCGTCACAAAAATGGAGACCCAAAAGAAAAGCATACACCAACTCATTCACTCTATCCCCGTCTACTCATGATTCGTGACTCAGAAAGTGACAAGTGGTCTCGTTGCGACGTTGCCGACACCATCATCAAAACCAAGTATGTTGCCATCTCATACCATTCTGTGGATGTGTTTAGTTCCGGTCCGAACGAGGGATCAGACAAAGACAGGTTTATACAGGAAGTTCGCGCGGCAGTCGTTCGAATGAACTTCAACGCCTACTGGCTCGATTCGGAGTGCACTGAAAAGGACAAGCTCCACCTGGATCTTTACTGTATGGCGGACGTCTATCGAGGGGCAGCGGCTACATTGGTGATGCTTGGTCACTCATGGTGGGAAGACGGCGAGAAGGGTGCCTGGAGACGCTGGGGAGGACGTGTTTGGACGCTGCCTGAAGCGCTTCTCAGCCACAAGCTGTATCGCAAATTCCGCGACCTTGATGAGATCAGGGATCTGTCGCTCCACGAACTCGTCAACTATGCTTACGAGGAGGGCGGGTTGGAACAAGCGATCATTCATCACTATAGTGGCAAAGACCCGTTAGGAAGACTCGAACTTCTTACACTCCTTAAATCAGCAATTTGGCGGCGCGGTATTACTATCACTACACCAGAACCCACTGGGAAACCCAACACTCTTCCTTCGCTGCCGCCCCCTACTGATGGTACTCCTGCGCCATATCCAGCGAGTCGCGTCTACGCTCTCATGGGCTTCTTCCAACATCGCATCAAGCCTCATCCTTCCGAAAGCGACTTGCTCGCTCTGGCTCGTTTATCCATGGCAAACGACAGCGACCGTATCGCTGAACGTATGGTCTCACTCCTTCCCTCCACAATCGATCCAGCAGCACGATGGTACGCAGATACAGATCTTTACAACGCAAATCTCTGGGACATCGATCCAGAGATTCAAGCAGCGGGCGTCACCGAGAACGGTGCACTCGTCCTCGACGGTTGTAAAGCTGCATCTATCCGATGGAAAAATTTCCCCCACATTAAGCTCGACCAGGCCAACTCGGTGATCAATTCACTCATCGCATTCGTGGCTTATCTGGCGTGGCCTATTCTCATTGTTGGGGCTGCTGCAACGATGATCACCAAAATAGGTGGAATCATTCTTATCGTGATTGGGGTCCTGCTGGTGCTTGCAGCTCCTCGGTTATATGTGTTTGGCGAATCGGGGCGTTTGCTCACTGCTCAGCCATGGCTCATCGGTGTCAAAGGCGTCCTGCATGTCGACGAAGCAGCCAAGCATCTGTACGGTGGGGGAAACACGGGCCGCTACCCCCGCCTAATGTACACACCCAGTGGCTCCGAATTCGCAGCGCCCGACGAAGGCACATTTCGCAAAGGGTCAAATGTTCAATATCAGATGGCCCTGAAGGCAGAAAAGGGCGATTTTTCTGGACGAATGTACACCCTCATCGACACCTACTCGTCTACGATTTATTACTTCCGCGCTGACAGACCACCGACGGTGTGTTTGTTTACGGGAAGGGAAGGCGGTCTTGGGCGATTCGTGTTGTGCTCGGAAAGGTGTGGCAAAAATGAGTTGCACAAGGAGACAGTGCTGAGGATGCCGACGGAGGTGAATCAGAAGATGGAGACGTGTAGGTGGATTGCTGTTGGGTGAAGAGACGGTGATCGCGAGGGGGATTTCTTGATCGCTTTGCTGAGATGCGATGTGCTTGCCAACACTCCAAGTTCCATCGATACCCGTTTCCTTCGTGTACAGACGACGCTCTCGTACCTAACTTATGTGTGTACCTGGTGGATGTGTAGGCTACGTGTAGACTGTAATCTTTCGAATGAAAGTGTACTTTGTTGTTTTGCAATAATACCCCCACGTCAAACTTTGACCCGTTGATGCCGCTTCTCTTGTCTGTGGAGTGACTGACCGGTCGTGAAGAACCAACATCTCGCATTAGTACAGCAAGTGATCATGGCAGAGTCTTCTTATACATCGTTCGGTGAATTGTCGGGGCCATCGCCCTGTGTCAACAAAACGTTGAATGTCGTCTTCTCACAAACAAATTTCCTTCAGTAAACACTCACAGCCATAAATCATATCATTACCATATCCAAAACAAGAGGGAAAAACCCCTCTCCGAGTCATGGCATTCCTTAGGGCCAAAAGCCATCGACATCCATACAATATCAACCACTCTACAAGCAAAACCCAACGTGAACATGCGCATGAGCTCGGATGCATAACAATATATATATATGAACAAGTTAACACCTATGATGTAGAGAACGAAGACGAAACCAGAATCAGAACAAGAACATGTCAAGTCCTTTTCTTTTTTAAAAAAGCTTCAAAAGAGGCACATACTTAGGCTTTGTAAAGCGTATCCAAAAAGATACTTGTTACTTCGTCGACGAGAGTCGGTCCAACTGCACTCGAGGTTCCGAGACCTATGAGCAGTCGAGAATGGCGAGTATTGGAACATGAGTGTGGTAAATTGTGAGGACAGGAGTTCAGGGATCAGAAAATGGAACGAGGGAGTCGAGGTACAATGAGGATGAGCAGGTCAACGATGGGATACGACGAGAGACGACGCACCGTACAAAGCCACCATCGTTCCTTTACCCGATGGTTCCTTCTTAGCCTCTTCAATCGACACTTTCAAATCTTCAATAAACGTATCCACGACTTGCAACGTCAACCGCTAGAAAAATATACACGCAAACGCATATAACCACGCCATCAATCCAATCAGCCAAATCAAGGTGTGACGAGGATAGAGACGTGGAACGCACAGTACAAGCGATATGAACAGCAGGAGGGCCACTCAACGCATTCAGATGCCACCCCTTTTTCGACATCTTATCTCCTACTTCATACACATTGACGCTCTTGTCTTTCGACCCGAACGCGACGACCGAAGCTGGGGGTGATCCCAACACATATAATTCAGGAATGGAACTCGTGATGGTGTTGGCGATTTGACGTGCGCAACTGACGATTTGGCGACATGATTCCAGGTAACCGCTACGCGAGAAGGGGATCAGGATCGTATCGGGTGTCAAAGAGATGCTGATGGGGCTTGCGCAGGGGAGAGATGACGTACTCGGAACCCATGTATTGCATCGCTGCCCAAGTTCCTGCTATCAAGGCGCCCGGTCGTGGAGTGCATTATCAGAAGGTCGTTTCGTGTAACATGACATAAGCGCTTCTTACCGTGATCCAGATAAACTGGGACTACCGTAAACACCACCTGTTCGGTAAAGGGGGGGGGGGGGGGGGGGGGGGGGGGGGGGGGGGGGGGGGGGGGGGGGGGGGGGGGGGGGGGGGGGGGGGGGGGGGGGGGGGGGGGGGGGGGGGGGGGGGGGGGGGGGGGGGGAACATGACATAAGCGCTTCTTACCGTGATCCAGATAAACTGGGACTACCGTAAACACCACCTGTTCGGTAAAAGAGATGAGGATGAACGGTGAGAAAGTGGAGAAAGACGCAGCACGGACCCGTCCAGTTGGGAATAACATAGTACTGGTATCTTCGAAGCGCAGCATCACGGTACATGATCACAGAAGACCCCTGTTTACAGGTACGCGATCAAGCGAGGCGCGTCCCACAAGCGTGAGCCTCTGATCAAAATATCCCTCGAAAAAATAGACAACACACACCTTTGGTGCAAACCCATACTAGCGTACCCCGACGAGGATCAGCGTTCATTTCAGAAAATCTTAATAGTGGGATATGTGACAAGGCACGCGTACCTTGTGCGTATCACAACTTATGCTAGTCACTCCGCGGACTCTGAAATCGAATGGTGTCAACTTGTACTTGCCGTTTTCGCCATCAGCCAGACCAGCTTTTTCGAGGAAGGGAACAATGAAGGAACCGAGACAACAGTCGACGTGTAAACCAATGTTGTATCTGGAAGCGAGTTCACCGAGGGCAGCAATGTCATCTTCATTGCCATCTGGGAAGTTGACCGCTGAACCCACGAGCTAGTAACGGAGATATGAACGGGGTGATGTCGGAAAAACGAGATGACGTACCATGATAGTGTTACCGTTTCTGATGGAAGAGAGTCAAGTACAGGTTGGCACATTTGAAAAGAAGAGAACGAACATAGCTCGTCGCACGCGCTTCAAGTTGGCTTTGCGCGTCACAGGGTCAACAGGAATCATGTGTACTTTGACACCCATGTAGTGTGCCCCTTTGTCGAACGCAGCGTGTGCACTCGCCGGAACAATCATTTCTGGTTCTGTGATGCCCTTGACATCTCTCGCCCAGTCACGGTAAGCCTTGATGACCATTACGATGGACTCGGTACCGCCAGACGTCATCGTCCCAGCACCCTGAGGGTTGTTGTACATATTCAAACACATAGCCACAATCTCGGCCTCCATCTTCCGAATGGACGGGAACACATCAGGGTGGAGTGGGTTCGAAACAGCATACCGCTCGAACGCAGCAACGAGCACCTTGGAAAGGTCGTCTCCTCCATCTGCATCATCCCCAGTCTCCAAGTCAGTCAATCACGATATGACGTAGATGGCATCTTAGCATGGACGTAGAAAGAGACCACGTACGGTAAACAGCTCCCGAGATCTTTCCGTCCCTCCAGTTTGTATGTGTGGCAAGCGCCTTGTCCATCTTCGCCATCTCCTCGAGGATCCATTCGGCTGACTTACCTTGGGCTGGGAGTTCGAGGTGTCGGGGGATATCTGCCTGCCCAATAAGCTTGCTTTCAATTTCGCTCCTGGCCCAGCCAAGTTCCTGCTGGAGTTTCTTCTGTGCAACAGGCAGCTTCATACCAAGTAGCAATGCTTGCTGAGTACCAGCGAGCAAACGGAAGTCAATGTTACTCCCCGAAGCACCAGAGAGAGAACGGCTACCTTTGAAATCCATGTACAACTCTCTGCGACGCTATGCCTCAACCCTCTAGCGCGCACATGTCTGTACAGCTTCAAACTCTGCGTAGCAAGAACATAATAGAACAACATCGTCTTGGCGGTCTCGAGGGGCGTCTCGGCGCTTTTGTTGATCCATTCCATCATGAGTTCTGGAGTCGGAGGTTGGAGTGAATCGACCATATTCTGGATGTTGTTCATCGTGAGACTAGTCCGGAGAGATGATATGGGTACAGGGATCGACATGATGATACACGGTGATTCGGTAGTTCGGAAGGTGGTGCGTTGTGCGTTTCACAACGACAAATCAAGTTGAATTGAAATAGTCTGCTCGAGAGTTATAAGCCCTGGTAGATAGACCGCATGCTGCGGTGTTGGTATTACTCACCTGTACAGCTGCGGGTCGCGCAGCTAGCTCCTTTCACCAGCTGGTCCAATTAATTACGCACGAACGGTCGTAATAAATGTCAAGAAGACTTGTCAAACAACGTCGTGGTCCGTGGAAGCACAGCCAAATGGAAATGAGCGACGTGGCGGACTCAATTCAAAATCTCCGCGCGTCAAATCAAATCAAATCTTGGACTGAGTAAGCGACGGTCACTGATCTCGAGCTTGACGACGACGACGGCGAGAGCGACGGTCACTCGCGATGAATAACTTGCGCATGGTGTGTAGGATGGAGCCGTTTGACTATGAGGACCTCGCAGCGCTGATCGTTGTCGTAGCTGGCTGAGGATGAAGAAAACGACGATGGCGTCGAAGTCACTTGGGGTATGTCCATCCGTCGCTGAGCTATCACTTTCACCCACTCATCCACGTCACGGTTTATCTTGCCCGTGTACGCTGTTTGGAGGACCAGCAGCGGATAAATACTTTCTCGAAGCTGAACACACGCTTACGAGGTATCGAGGATCGACTCGAGACGCTCAAACAAGAAAAAGAGGCCCTCGATGATGTTGCAACCGATCTTGAGCTCACAGATGAGGACCAGATCGTGCTGTACGTCCAATTCCCATACAAAATCGGAGAGTCCTTTCTTCACCTCTCTCAACCCCGTGCTCTCAAACGACTCGAGAAAGATCAAGCAGATATCTCATCCCAACTCACGTCCCTCTCCTCTATCGCAGAAGAGTGTGAGAAGGGTATGAAGGAGCTCAAAGTCGTTCTTTACGCAAAATTTGGTCGTTCCATCAATCTGGACGAGTAACAACCTCAAGTATCACTCCCTCTAATGTCCATGCTTGTACTTTACAATGTACATTGAAATTCCATAGCGATGGCAACAAGCAACATGTGTAGTGCAAGACGACTCCCGTCCCGGAACCAGCCCTTGAAAGTGACAGCGAGGTAATCACACCAACACTGTCGAACGAGAGGACGTCGAAAATGAGCTGTCATGCTACAACCCGTCCTCCGCATCCACTAGATCCAACAACGACCCTTTGGGCTGTTTTGCATCCTCCCCAACAAACGCTAATAATCTCTCAAACACTTCCGTTCGTTGACTAAACCTCGCTGCAGAAACAGGTTTTCTCCCTTCCTCGCCAGCCTTGAGCTCTTCGGGATCCTCATCCATTTGGAGAACCGAGCGAGTCCGTTTTTGAGCGACGCCAACATGCAAGGAGGCACGGTGAGCTGATTCGGACGAGGGACGTAAAGAATTATGGATTCCAGTCCCTGCATCCTCATCGTCCCCTTCAATCACGTTCGTCCACGCCTCGTCTGGTGTGTTGCAACGAGACCGCTTCTTAGGTGGCTCTTCCTCTTCGGCGTCCGTATCCTTCAATACCCCAGATGGTTCGTCGACAGCTATCGGTGTACTAGGAACCAGCAGATGAGCGAGAAGTGATCGAAACACGCTCGCTTCCTCGGCGTTGCTGTGGTCGACCACCTCGGATACCTCCGTTTGTAGATATCGCAACGCTCTCACAGGAGGCTGCTCTTCGCACATCTCGCGAAAGCTGCATACAATCCATTCCGTCGAGTAAGCGATGCTGAAACATTCACGAAGACAGCTAAGACATACCGCTGCCTTCGAATGAGATACTTGGCTTGTCGTATGACTTCTGCGGGCGCAGCCCTACACATTGTGATGCATACATTCAGCATCAGGCATGGAAACCTGCCTCTCGCAAGTTTTAAATCACTCACCGGACGAGATTCATCACCCAGAAATCATCCAACCTCACCTCCTTCAACCCAGCTCTCGATCTTTCCTCTCCCCCACCCTCTCTCCCCCTACTCGATCCAGTATTACTCCCCTCACCCTGTCCCTCACCCTGTCCCCCGCCATTCGAACCACTCTCCTCACCCTCACCCTGCCTCTCTCGCTCTCCACCAACCCCCCTACTCTCGCCCGCATTCCCACCATGCATATACACCTTTTTCGTCAACTCATCATACACCACCTGATGTGCATATCTCGGCACCGGCACCACCATCCCATCCTCTCTTCCACCTTCCCGCACCCCTTCCTGACTCATCCTCATCCCACCCATACCCATGCCCATCCCACCACCATGCCCCAGGGCATCGGTACTCGAAACAACCTCAGGGAGAATTTGTGTCCATTTTCCAGATTGAGTAGGGTGTGTGTATTGATATACCCAGTTGGGAGCATCGGATCTAAGAACTGTCAACGCCGACGACTGTTGCGCACGCGTGAGCCCACAAAAGCTACACCACCCCAACGCACGTCAGTCAGCCCAGAACGCAGAACAAAGAGGAGGGTTAGAGGAGAGAAGAGGGGACAGGGAGGAAAAGGGTGCGACGTACATATATATCTCCTTCAACTTCGCATCTATCACGGCGCGTTGGGTGAAACACGCATCCGGTCCTCCGCTCGTCGTAAAGTTTCCAAACAACTCCGTCACAGTGTTATTCGCGATATCGTACGCGTACATGTCAGAGAGGTATTTATCCTCTCGTTGACCTGCAAAGATGAAGAGCGTGTGTGTCACTGGGTCAAGGACCATCGAGTGGCCGAAACGGGGTGAAAGGGAGGGTTGAGAACCAGGTGAGGCAGTGGGCTGATTGGGCCTGCGAGATGGAGGGAAATGATAAGAGTGAGCCATTTGAGGTGGTGGTAATCGTGAAAACGCTCACTGGAGTAGCTTCCATTTACTCGTCCGGACGTTATAACTGTACAGACCCGAATATTTCGGAGAATCCCAGTCGCCATCGACGACTCGACCGCCAGACACGTAGAGCACTTGCGCTTCACAGTCCATCACCATCTGATGGTCAAATATCAGAGGTGGACCCCCCGACGACTGTTCATACCTATCGTCAGCCACATTACTCAACGAGAGAACACGACCAACTCACCGCCGTATCGAACGACAACAAATCCCACTTTCCCGCATCCAATCCCCTAGTATGATACCTATAAAATTCGGAACAATACGCCGCCGATCCTCGTTGACCAACCCTCTCCCCCGCGCGTCTCAGCACCTCCTCATCTTCGGGTCTCACCATATCCCCGTCACCCAGCCTTCCCAACAGATATATACACCCCGATTTAGTATCAAACACCATCTTATGACAGCTCCTCGCAATCGGTCCATTTTTCTCCGTCGCCGTATTGTGACTGATCACTCGCCATCGTTCGGTGTGGATATCGTACACCCAAAAGTCGACCCCGTGGAGTCGTCTCCATTGGGCATGTGGTTGACAAGATTGGAGGTATGACTGGAAGAGTCCAGCGGATGACGCGCGTGTGAGGAGGGTTTCTGTTTCGGACCAGCTGCCTTGGAGAACGAGCGTTGTATGTAAGGAAGTGATGATCGGATGTTCTAATTGGATGTCGGAGCGGGAGAGAATGGATTGGTAGGGTGTTAGAAGTCGACGTTCTCGAAGATGCTTGAGGATCTGTCGAAGGACGACCGTTTCGCGGTGTTCATCGTATCGCACTCGTATGCGTTCGACGTACGATGAATCCGTGATGCCTGCCACCGAGACATACCAGATTGAAATGTGAAAACTCTGGCCATGGGCTCTGAACAAACGTTGATCGAGTTAGTTAGTTCAACAAGGAGTGAATCACGAGTGGCATCGGTGTTGCTCACGAAAGAGGAACGATCTTGATAAACTGTGTGGGGAATGGAACCCCGTCCTTATTTACATGGGTGACAGAAAACGTCTCTTGTACAGAATCGTCTCTGAGACCTGCATGAAGGACCTGGATCATATGATCTGGGTTGAGACCGACATAAAGTTTGAACTCTTTCATGTTGCAGGGATGTTTTGGTTAGGGCGAGTCATTCGGGGATCACAGCTCAAGCGACAGGCAACATACTTCTGTGAAACTACAGGGAGATGATGTGGTTTCAGCATCGAAATACTGTTTACGAGTAGATTGTTGCCTGCATACCTTCCCGAACGTGATGCTCTCTGCAAGTACCCCCACACGAGGCGTCAGCGAAGACACCACAATAGGTCTTGAAAAGACACTCAACTGACTATACTCAGCGTCTCCAAACGAAGCAGCATCCACTGTTTCATGCTCGGCGGTTGATGTGCGCCACTCCATCTACTCGATTGGTCTTGTGGTCTGTCGACCATGATGTTTTCCGCGACATAATGCCCGCTGTGTTCTGAGCAACCAGAAATCGAGTACGAGATGTTTTCAACGGTTTGGGATGCTGAGCGCGTAGACGTGGACGTGGACGTGGACGTGGACATGGACTCGGGTTGAGTGCGGTTAACGGTGAGCTACTCGTAGTGAGATCATGTTCGCTCCGTTTCGGTATATAACTTGGCCGTGAGACTTTGACTTTGACCCTCAACTAATCCCATCCCAAGTCTGCTTACAACGGCCACGGCTGGTGCTACACCCAGGATATGTATCCAAAGTCCACCGGGGTGGCTTGAGCACCCACCAAATCAACAATGACCAGCAGCTTTGACCGCATTTTCCGTATTCTCAAGGTCCCGATCACTGGACGCGACTCTTCTCTTAGTCGAATGGAGTAACATATTGCTGTTCAAACATTCATGTTTCAGCGTCCAGATTTTGTGGTACCTCTCCAACCTAAAAGGAGGCGAGTTGAATCAAGGGAGCTACGAGGACTGGATGGGCATGGTAGATGGGGAGACTGACCTGAGAGGATGCTGTGAGTCGCTGGCATCACCCTAACGCGAGGTACTAATATGTATGGACCATATGTTGAGTACACCTACGCTTCCAGACCCATCTGAGGCCACATATCCATAGCTCAAAGGAACCTATGAACATCATCGCCTCTTCGTCCATTCCATTAGTCTCCGTATTTCAGTCGGAGCCGCCTTTGGTCATGGACACGGCCCTTTCACGCAAGGGAACTTGGAAAACGAGATCATTCAGCTCAAGTTGTCGTGGGGTATGCCAGGGAGCAGAGCAGAGCATTCAACCCCCTACGATGTCCTACGACGTGCTGATCGCTTAAGTTACAGTCATTTCAGAAAGCCTACGCAAACGGATGGATAGCTCCACCACCTTTCAAAATATGTACTGCCCACACTACATAGTGAAAGCTTGTATGGGTGTTGCAGTCCAACAACCTCGAGTCACCTCCGAATCTTCCCGTCACAAGTTTGGGTGCAAGTGAAACGGACTCGGTTCCTGTGAGTGTGGTGTTTCGATCCATTCCAGTACTGGGCAACCCGAGTATACATGTACACAGGTTTGTATATCAGAAGATCAATCTTTTCGTCTTCTGAAACCAAAGATCTATTTTTTGTCGGTGAGCCTGTCGCTTACGCAGTGACGCTGTGCCGGGTCCACGTGTTTACCAATTGCTGCACTGCGAATATGGAAGACCAACAAGTTCAGAATCTGTCCGCGAAGAATTTCTTAGCCTGAAGAAGTGTTCAAGGATAACTATACATTCCAAGTACGAGTTTCCTTAATAAATATTCTTCTTGAAACTTACCGGAGGGAAATACTGAATGTCTAGTTCCACAGACATTGACACACCTTAAGTCAGCGTATCCCATTACTGATTACGAGTGAAATTGTTGCTACTTATGGGAGAAGAACGTTCTCCATAAACCGATTTAGGACTCTGACACCGTCCCTGTTGTACGATGGACCAGAATGGCTGCTCTCCTTGTTTCAATGGTACCGTGATTCCAGCTCATGTTCGGCTACAGTGCCTTCATAATGATGAAAGCCTTATTACATCCTGATTTGCGGACACTGCTTTTTCTATTGACTCGGTGGCTGAGTAATGTCAGTTCTAGGTCTTTTAGTTTGTCTGTTCTGGAAACCGCAACTTCATTCACGGCAATCTACGAGTTGTTCACACCTCCAGACGATCTTCCAAGGTTGTCTGAAAACTTCATTGTGTTCGACAGTGACAGGCTACCCCAAGAGATAACAGGAGACTGGAATGATGATCAAGAATACTGAAGGCTGTTGGGGACGGCCGTCCGTTTCGTTTTTCTAAGGTCCTGTCGCGTTCGTGTTTCAACTTCATGTTTCGATGGATAATAGATAATCGTTGGTGTGGGCTGTTGCTTTCCCAGGCTTCGCTGATTCATGTAACATCGATGCACTGGGCATAATACAACGTTCAACGTTTGTTCAACTGAATTTTTGCAATCACTAGGTATATCTACTAAAAATTCTCCGCACCTAGCTCATGAATTTCATTTGAAGGATCTTCACTGCAGTGACTCCGTATTGTTGTTAGTTCATAATTTCCTGCCCGGTTCTATCTGGGGCACTCTGAAACGACTTTGACTTGAGCGATCAACGCATATGTATCATTGCATTGCCAGTTGACAGGGCAATGCTTATAATTAAATGCCGACACAGCGGGGTCTGTCGTGAGCTTCCTCTCAAGCACTGCGGAGTTGCGATTTGAAGTCATGCATTTGCCAAGCACCCCAGAACAGGATCCTAACAGTTTCATATTATCCGAGCCACAGGCTATTTAACCCAGGCTGATACCATCCTCCCCGGTCCCTCACATTCCACACAATGAGCGCCGACGACATCCCTCAGCAACTTCCAACCCTTGACCGGCTCGGCGTAGAAGCTCCCACCGATGTATCTGCCAACGACGTCGCAAAAGCTTGGTTTGACGCGTTTTCTAGTGCTGTAGGATCATCTGATATTAACGGTATCCTCGATCTCTTCCTCGAAGATGGTTTTTGGAAAGACATCTTGGCTTTAACCTGGGATTTCAGAACAATCGAGGGCAGGCCTGCTATCAAGAACCTCCTCGAACACCGCCTCGCTCCTACGGGCTTGGAAGATCTTCACCTTATCCATGAACCTTGCCGCAACCCGGAGGTTCAACAGCCGTTCCCCGATCTAGTTTTTTTGCGTTTTGTCTTCGAATTTGGGACGAAATTCGGCAAAGGCACGGGTGTTTGCCACCTAGTCCCTCAACCTGGATCGAAGTGGAAAGCCTACTCGTTGTATACATCATTGGAGTCTTTGAAAGATTTCCCTGAGAAGGTAATGTAGAGTTACCTAGAATCGTGCCTACGGGCTAATACGGATCGTAGGTCGGTTCGCTTCGTGAAGACGTAACTGAATTTGGAACATGGGAAGAGAGACGGCGTAGAGAGGTAGAACTCGTCGACGGTGGCCCAACTGTGCTTGTCGTCGGCGCAGGTCACACTGGCCTCGAGATTGCTGCAAGACTCAAATACCTAGGGGTGTCTCATTTGATCGTTGAGAAGAAACCTCGAGTTGGTGATAGCTGGAGGGAGCGCTACAAAGCGCTGAGTTTGCACGACACGGTTTGGTACGACCAGACCCCATACATGCCGTAAGTCTGGCCAGACGCAGATTATCGACTTAGTTTCACCGGTTTTTGTAGATTCCCACAAACTTGGCCTGTCTCCTCTCCGGGCCGCAGGGTAAGATGCATAACATTTGGTATTTCAAGTCGCTAATATGGCCAAATAAGCTCGCTGATTGGTTGGAGAGTTATGCCAAAGCTCTCGAGCTCAATGTATGGACTTCGTCGAATATCACCAAGACCGAGTGGGACGATCAACTAAAGATTTGGACAATTGAAATCAACCGAGGAGGGAAAGGGACACGTGTTCTCAAAGTCAAGCATCTGGTTTTCGCGACTGGATTCAAGGGTCATGCAAAGACTCCAGATATCCCAGGGAGGGCGAGCTTTAAGGGCGAGGTGGTTCACTCTTCTGCGTTCGACACCGCTGAAAAATACGTTGGGAAGAAGGCGATCGTGGTTGGTGCTTGTAATTCTGGTACGATGCGATACCATGATGGATGGTGTCAATACATCTAACACACCTAAAGGACTCGACATCGCAGAGGACTTCGTTAAACATGGTGCCGATATCACAATGTTTGTCTCCTTGTTTCTCCCAGTATCAACGTCTCCTTCACTAATGGTAATCTTAGACATCAGCGCTCATCGACTGTCGTGGTTTCAATGACAGCAGTCAAAGTATTGCTCGGCGGTACATTGCTTTTTGTTCCTTTCACTTGTCCTGCTTACCACTGTACATTGACAGCATTTTACAATGAAATCACCCCAACCCATGTCTCGGATATCTACTCCAGCTCTCTCCCGGGTGTAACGACGCTGCGGATGCACCAACGTGTCACACCCGGAATTGCCCAGACTATCGATAAGGAGATCCTTGAAGGCCTCGCTAAAGTTGGATTCAAGACGAACCTAGGTCCACTCAATGCAGGGCTATACGCAATCATCCCCATTAAGGCCGGTGGATACTACGTAGGTGAGTCGACGCTCAGCACAGATGAAAATCCGTTTTATTCATATGTCTCCCCAGATACGGGCGCGGCGAAATGTATCATAAACGGCGATATTAAAGTCAAGCAAGGAAGCTCTGTTGAAAGTTTCACTGAGAAAGGACTCAAGTTCGCTGATGGCACCGAGTTGGAGGCAGACATTGTTATTTTTGCCACTGGGTGAGTATCTATATTCGTCGAAAAACGATCATCGACTGATTTGCGATCGATGTGCGTGTCAAGTTACGGAGACCCAACCGACAGCATGCGCGATATCTGTGGTCCGCAGGTTGCTTCCAAAGTGAAGCAAGTCTGGGGTCTGACTGAAGAAGGTGAAGTGAGTTCAGTTTGGAGGGATTGTGGACACGAGGGACTGTGGTTTGGTGTTGGTAAGTCTATTCTACAACTTAAGGCTCAACCAATTATTGATCGTCCTCTAAAAGGCAATCTGGCCTTGTCCCGTTTCCATAGTACACACCTTGCCCTCCGTAAGTGACAGTGCAGTTATAGTACAAATTCTCTGTTGACCAAGTCTTATAGAGATCAAAGCCATGGAGGAGGGAATTTTGAAGCGATCAGAAGTTACCTTTTGATGACTGTCTTGGCTCAGGGTCAAACTGAGCAGTCGCTGTAATTGTAGATGTTGTATAGTTACGAAGGAATTGAACATTTTATTGTAGCTCTCGGTGGGCGAAATGTAATGTCTTTGTTGAAGTCCTATCACCCAAGTGCATTGAAGAGATTTGCATGTTACCATACCAAGACCTGGGAAGCGCCGCCTGCGGCGGTCGATCCCCAATTGTTTGCCAAGTTGACATGTCGCACTGAAAATCTCTTATTGTAGAAGGCAGCGTAAGGTATCACTAGTACTCCCGTGCTTTTACCCGCTCTCTTTCAGACAGATGGACGATTCCGTTAAAGTCGACGCTTCCTCCATGCCAGGCGCGCTCCATGTTATCCGCGTGGCTAAACCAGGCAAGTGAGAACTCTAAGGGCTTCCAACACAAGAATACCCTGTATGACTTGGGCCAACATCAGCTCCTCACATCCGAGTCGGAAACCATTTCAAACGGTGTCGACTCTGCTCTATGGTTATACCGGACTACTCTCACTCTCTTGGAGTCACTTCCTCAGAGCATATTAGCAGTGTTGTGTCTATGTCCTCTGCACGCTCCAATTGCAAGGTACCTTCGGTGAATACTAGCGCAGCTGTCCGAGCGGGAATCAGTGAAAATAAAGGGAGTCCTGCGTGACGTCTTGCATTTAACCCGCCGCTTTCACTTGAGAGGGTACCAGGCGGCCGTACAGACGTGTACCGAACTGGAGCCAATGGTTGAGGCGACGTCACTGCATCCACCGACATCCTCAACACAACGCGCACACTGCACCTGAGGCAGACGCTGCGCCTACCTCCACTGTACATTCTCGTCAAACTTCACTATACATGTGTTCAAGCTGGGATAATACTAATAGCCTCTGCTAGTGCTGACGACTTTTCGTGTATACATCGGCGTTGGGACGAACGCACGAATACAGACAGTAAAACGAGGGCAACTACTAATAGTTCTTGCGTACGCGTACAGAGAATATCCGACTGCTTCAAATTTTGAGGACCGTTTCTTTCCAGAGAATCATAACCTTGACTCGATAGAAGAAGACGACCGTCTGGCTCGATTGGATGAAAATAACAACAAGAAGTACAAGCTCGCAAAAGAGTCGAGCAGGCGCAAAGAGCACCTTTGAACGACAGAATAGAAGTTCAGATATCGGCTCGAAGTATGAAACTGGGATAATTCCGACCCAGCAGAGACCTTGCAAGCTAGGTACTATGGGGCAAGGAGAATATGGTTGTCCTCCTATAACTGATTTCTCAAGGTAATGTTGCTTGTGCATCGCAGGGAGTGGTGGGCGTACCTAGACAAGGGCATCGCAAAATGCTTCCCCACGGTACATGCGGTACACAAGTCACGAGTAAAGACGTGATGTGCACAGCAGTTGACCATCATCTATATATTTACTCTTCGACTTTATTGTTGACCATGCTATCGAAAGAAAAAGGGTCCTCATTATTTCAATGTGAAGGCGGAGATAAGCACGCACAGCGTTGGGAGTGGTGAGCTGATACAGACAAATAGAAGTCCGTTGCTATTTTCTGGTGAAACGTATCAAAGGCTGTGCAAGTCATCCGAATACTACGGGAGAACGGGCTTGTGCCATACTTAGGCAAGAAAAAACAGGCGTCGATCGCGGGGACCAATGCCGGAAGCGATTGCGTTTGAAAGCGTGCTCGAGCCTCGAGGGACACTAGGATATGCCGAAATCATGAGTCGAAGTCATCGATTTTCTATGACGACAGCGATCGTCAGAGTCTTCCCTGGTGTTCTAGAGGGTGTAGTTTTTGGGAGATAAGTTGGTAGTTCAGAAAGATAGACAGAATTGCGAAGTCAGGGGCGAACTTGAAGCTCACCTGTGAAATAGATTCATTACGCGTGATTGAATACCACATGGTTGTGATAACATATGTGGCTATTCTGATACCATTCTCATTCACGATTGGAGAGTGACTCAACAGGACATTCGAAACAAACAATCGTGGCACGCTTCGATTGTATACCGCTAGGTCCGTACTCACCTTATCTCGGTTAGAATACGACACGACGCGTTCGGTTTGCCTCTATCGAGGCACTCACAAGCAGTATGTAAGTTCCAATATATCAACCTCTTTGAGAGATGTTTGCGTGACTCGATGTGCCAATGGGTCGTCGATGGATTGGGGGATGATCAGTTTCATGCAAATCACCGAGTTGAACTTGGATTACCTAAGAATCGAGGATAGACGCCAACTAGCATGGGTGCAGAGACGTCCTTGAGAAGTTGGCAAGCTCCGAGTATCTGAATCATGACCATCTTGCCGTGGTAACAGTTCCGAGTCGGAAAAAAACGTCAGACGCAAACTCACACAGCCCGGTGTTATCTATGAGATTTTGGCAAAGTAAGAGAGACTAAGCGAAAGCAAGGGGATGTGCAAAAAATCGTATCGAATTGACGAGGAGGTACTGAAG
The DNA here is from genome assembly GCA_038094055.1 of Chalciporus sphaerocephalus. Taxonomy (NCBI): domain Eukaryota; kingdom Fungi; phylum Basidiomycota; class Agaricomycetes; order Boletales; family Boletaceae; genus Chalciporus; species Chalciporus sphaerocephalus. The sequence continues at coordinate 470,002 of JBBPTH010000011.1, forward strand.
TGCAATAGAGTAAGGGCAAATTCTTACAGAGTGTGATGATTGAGCTGGATTGAGGTTGTTTCCTTGAGTGTTAAGGTAACCAGACGAGAACAAGATGTTCATATGCTATGCAGCGCTGCAGTGGAAGCGTCCAGTGTCGGGGATGGGGAAATAAACTTATTTTACCATACCCACTTGCTCTTCTCATATTCAGGTACAACTTGAAGAACAGATTGTCGTCGAATTTAGTCACGGGCACTGTCCATCTTAGGGATCTTGGGAAACGAGATTATCCGGTTCAAATTGACGTGAGCACGAGGATATGCCACGACTGCGCGCAGTGTACATTCACGTTCGGATGGTCAGACATCCTCCGGCGACGAAAGCGAAGTTGAACATTAATAGCTTATCATTGACAGTCATCACATCCACTCGCTACCTGTCGATACGGTGATGCCATGTCTACTTCTAGCGTTCGCTAAACGAAGATTGCAAAACCTGTCGTATACCCCAGTTGGCATCTCCAGATTACAGCCTGCCCCTCGCGATGTATTGATTCAGTGTGTGTTCGAGCTGATCGTCTAAGTTACGGTCGTTGTGGAGTTTCGTAGATAGAGCCGAGTAGTAAATCTACGAATGGGACGAACGATATCCAGTGAAGAGTCTTCTGATATATGACATCTGGGAAATGGCAAGATGAAACCTGGGCCTGAGGAAGCAGACGTAACATGATGCATGGTACAAGATACATGAAACGCGAACAAAATCAATATCACAGATGTCGCCATTCACGAACCATTGGCGAACTAGAGACGCGTTCACTTCGCAACTACGGTGGTTCAAACAGGTCCCTTCGGCTGTTCACCCTGAGACTCAACTTGAACTTGACAGCGTGCAACTTAGGTCTAAGTGAGTGAGGTTATACGGCAAGTGGGGTGTATTTGACGGTTTGTTGTAGATGGTGCTATATGCTTCTTCCTTTGATGATCAGTCTAGTACCTACGAAACGCTGGCTCTTCTGAATAAGTCGCGGGCGAGCAGACCTGGTGAGAACTCGCCATCTTCAACGGTCAGCTTATGGTGGTTATCTTACCTTATCAACGCCTATTGCCGTCTGGCATAATTTTTTCAGCCAACTTCAGCCACGGTCTGGAGGTGTGGCAGTTCAAACAATTCGATAAGTCGAAGTGAAACGAACTCGGCTGCCTGAAACACAAACGAAGTAGTCACAAATGGGGTAGAGCCCGCGTACTGTCTAGTCGAAAGTCCGAGCACCTCGGTTGTTTCACCTAGAAAGACGCATGGTTCAGAAGATCATTCTTTTGGTCACGTCCGAAGCAAATAATCTATTTTCTTCGTCAAGGCCACGGGATTCGTTGGCAGAGCCCCTATTAGGGCTCTCAACCAAAGGTATAAAAACCCCATCCTGTCCTCTTTTCATCTCATCGTGAAATCATCCTTTCGTCTACCACTTGCTCTTTTATCAGTCATCATGCTGTACAAATTTGCTCTCCTTGCCAGCCTCTTGCTAGCTTCAGTGGCTTTGGCTTCTCCTTTATTGGTCGATGACCGTGTTCCGGGAAAGCAAGCTCTAGACAGCCCTATCAATCGGAGAGCCCCGCTTAACGATGAAGGCATCATTTATGGGGAGGAGGGCTCTTCCATTGATCTTTCACTGCAGTGAAGCGAAGGCCCAGAAGGAAACTCTGTACTCGTTCTCTAGATATAGTGGGGAGCTCCAGCTGAGGTGGTGCTGAGGGTGCTGTAAGTGCATTCATTACAGAATTCTTTACGCTTAATCTCATTTTGTTGTAAACAGAGCATGTTCATTCTTCTCGCTGGTATTTTCACTACTTCCTTTACCACAAAGTAACAGTGTTGCTGTCACCGTCTGGGCTGGTGTCTATGGATAATTGAAGTAGTCAGGTTCGAAATATTGGAAAATAACAATGCTTGTATGGTGTATTGGATTAAACTGGGTGGGGTTAAATAACAATGCTTATGATGAGTGGTGTTAAATTAGATGGGATTTTATAACAAGTTAACCGTTGGAACGAGTCGGACGCTCGAACTACATTCATTCCTCAAATAGCGAGTCCGAGTGGCGGATTCAGTGGATGAAGTCTGGGGACTCGGAGTTGAGATTCTCCATTCTAGCACTAGTAGTAATATGCAAAATGCAACGTTTTCAAAGGAGCGATGAGGCCACTAAACAACATGCGAGTTGGAACTTAAGGGGGGAAAAGGGCTTTGTGTCGTGACAGAAAGGACAAACGGTAAGAAAGGAGAAGTATGTTAGTTACGGTAGCGATCAGTTGCGCGAGGAACCGGCTCAGCTACTGTGAAGAGATAAATCGACTACGCTCACGATCCTGCAGCGAACGCATGATATTATCGAAGGGGACGACTACTAGTACGCAGAGAAATTTAACGGGCTGTGGCACGTAATTCCGGAAAGTTATTGTCACTCGGCGCCAGTCGGCGGCCCGGGAAGAAACCTTTTCTGCCTTCGCCTCCATTGACAATATCATAGGCGAGACGTGATGTACTTAATGAACATGGAAAATTTAAGAAAATGGACAGTCGTTTCCAAGGCCCTTCGCTATTCCCAGTTGTGAAGGACAACTAATACTATCACCTTCTGTATGGTCACCCTATGCAAATAATAACAGCCTGTTGCCTGGGCTGCTGAGAATATTTTTCTCAGGTCGGTGGTCAGCCTCAGTGCAATACTCGTGAAAGCGTGACATGAAAGCGGGTCTACAGGCAAATTTACCTGTCATACGTTCGGATTCTCATTTCGTACACGGATCAGAGGATTATCCCTTGGTCGGCTAGAAAGCAAGAATATATTTTTCGTCAAGAATACGAGATCATTTCCTAGGCTCTTCGCCGAAGGTATAAAAACCCATCCTGCCCTACTTTGACCTCGTTACAGAACTCCCACTTCATCGACTATCTACCCTTTTCTCAGCGAAAATGGTCTTTAGGCTCGTACTTCTCACCAGTCTTTTTCTCGCCTCTATGACGTTGGCCGCTCCCGCCTCTCCCTTAGACTCTAGGGTCATCCTTACTGCTGATGGTGCTGAGACCGCAGAAACCAGTCCAAGCGATAACTGGGCCGGAGCTGTATACTAGAGCCGGAATCACTAGCTCTATCCGAGCAAAGCTACTAGGGATTAAGGGTGATGTCAGTCCATCCATTTTCTTATAATGTCAGGCAGGTTGAAGTTGATTTCATTTTATTGTTAACAGCCCGATATACGTCTGTCGTTTGTTCATGCACACAGTTCACATTCTTTTGAATAATAGTGGTGTGCCCCCGACTGTCATCGATAGCGGCACTCATCTTTTGGGTTTAACAAGTCGTTTTTTGCATGGTGGCTCTGAAAGAGACATTCCGTAACACTAACTTGACGGCCTTGCTTACCACCTCATTTCAAGGACGTCAGATGATATTACATCGCCCACAGATTCACAAATCAAAGGTTTAGTCTTTTCATGTAGAATAAAGCACAACAGGAAGCGTTGAACCGACTACCGACTGGTCAATCAGTCCTGTTTTGGGAGATACTGAATATCTGAGTCGGGACACGACGAATCTTCAAGCGAGTTGATAGGAATAAAATTGCCGTTGATGACCGATCCACTGATATGGAAGTACCAATACATCGATCCCAGTTGACCGTCAGAGCATCCCACATAAGGAGTATAACCTCCAGAAGCAGACTCTAGAGCAGAAAGAATATCCGACAAAGCGTAAGTTTGATCGTTGGAAGGGGTAATGCCTGCATCCGCGAGCCAATTGTACGTGGGCAAAGTCTGGAACAACTGAACGACTGTTTCGAAGAAGGCCACGGCCTGGAGGTGATAGTGCAGCAATGCAGATATGCCTCAGATCGGCGCTCGATGCTCGACATTGATTCTCACCTCGGATCCAACAGGACTTCCGCTTGGCAAGCAGGAAGGCTCAAGGGTGCTAGATGATCGATGAGAGTCGACGATGTAGTTAATTGACAGAAGGTCATCGTGTCATTACCTGTAGCATGTACCATGAGCAGCCCACTCGTGCTGTAGAACCATTAGCAAGAACACCTGAGATTCAGTAGCGGAATGACGTACGTCCCACAGTTCCCCGTTTGTACCGTCGTCGTTCAACCAGTATTGCTCCATGTATTCGAGCGTCGTATCGGCGCCCTGTTCGGTAAGCAGCTGGCAGGGGCTCAGATCGGGCATTCTCTCGATACTCCAGCATATGGAGACGCACTGCGCTAATGTTATAATCACGAGAAGAATCACAGTACTCCAAGTATGTGCCATCGCAGCTATCACACATGAATATCAGTGAAGACGTTGTATTGGTGGATGAACGTCGAAACACACTTATCGGGCCACAAGCCTGGTAAAGTATAAGTAACGTGAGGCTCTCTGGGGAGCGATTACTCGCCGTGGATGGTCCAGCTGTCAAGAGGACTTCCGGGAACGTCGGTATCCCAGAACTTGTATAGTCAGAGTCAGTCGATTTCTAGTGAGGATGAGAGAGATTACCTGTGTTTGCAACAAGACGCCCTAGGTCGAAGCTCAAATTAATGACAGCTAGGCTCAGGAGTCTAGGAGTGACGTACTCCGGGGTACTCGGTACAACAAGTGTCGACTGCCGTTGTATTCTCGCAGGAGACAGGGCCCGATGTTGAACAATCGCTAGTGATGCGAGTCAAAAGCTGAGACGCATGAGCCGAGCCCGCCAGGAGCAACGGTGCGAAGAGGTGAGGGAACTGGAGGGCAAGAAAGAAAAGCATTTTTCTGATGCTGGCAAAACTTCGACGGTCCCTGCGTATTTATGTCTGGGACCCACAAACTGAGAAAGAGCTGGACCAAGATTTCGGCTCCGGGACACATGGACAAGTTAGCCAGAGAGAGGAGAGGAGAGGACAATGACCAACATACTCACGAGTCATAGATCAAAATAGAAATAAGAAGACCAGAATAGAGAGAAGTTAAACATGGTGTGTTACAATCAACACCGAAGACTTGAGGGGCCATATGTATCACTTATATTAGGATGCCTAACCGCGTGCATAGTGGACGCTTGAGCGGCGTTAAGAATGCGACTTCGTACATCATTCCCACCATCCAGCAAGTGGGAAGTGGACCTCTGTACGATACTTCACATGCGAATGAATTCGAACGCGAGACTCAGCTGCTATAATACATCGCTTTCCATAAGCGTCGAATCCCATTCAGCTCGCAGTGCATTGGTGTGACTGAGTCAACTAGAGCCCTTTTGAGAAGGGGGTCCTTCAAGATATATTTAGTGCAAAAGAAGAAGGTCGTGAATTTGTATTCGAACACACCAAAGGGGGTGAGGACCTCTTGATGTTGACTCTGTCGATAGAAGACGATGCATTCGAAGTCGGATCGCAACCAGTGGCGTTGGTCATTTGTACAAATCCAGCCCCACGTTCGACGACATCACATGGTGGGTCAATCTCACAGTCAAACGTTCGCTATGGTACCCAGAGTGATCGCGAAAATCTCACCTCAGTGCTTATCAATTGCGAGCTCCCTTCCTCGCTCATGGCGACCCAATTAACGTCCGCAAACTTCTGGAATCTACCACAACCATATGATCGAATTTGGGCTCCATATGTATAACGTATGAAATTGGAGTAATGACATACCGTCATCACGAGGTAACATCGGTGGTTTTGCGGTCAACAACGTGATAATCGCCATCAGATAGGCCGAAAAGATCGTCTGCGCTTACATCATGGGACGAGTTGAACCATATCCTCAATGTGTACACGAGGCAAAATCGGTACATGCTATCTGTGACACGCTGATGATGTCGCGATTACGGAAATACCTCTGCGAACATGATGGCACTCACCTCTCTTTCTGGTCAACGTTATGCAACAAATACAAAGCGACACTGTCGCGCCACGTGGAAGACCTCTAGTAAGATTCGACCTTTCAACTCAATATGAAGGTTGAGGGGTTGAAGCAATTGTCGCGTGTATACCACCTAGAAAGCGAACCGTCAGTGAAACTATCCAGACAGTAAGATGACGCGCATATCCACGAACTTTTGGGACCCAGAGAAAAGTGAGGGCTCAGCGTCAAGAGTACGTTCGGATGGAGATCCCACAACAATGACTTTTCCGACAATGCTCAAAGCATTTAGAGAGATGAACAGATTGATCTCGGTATTGGTAACCTCGCTTTAGTTCGGCAATAGTGATGGTCGAGACTACCCCAGACTCCTCGTCAGCCGTGGAGTTCGGTGCAAAGGTGGAGGATAATCTCATACAGAACTATTCGATGTAGTTTCTGATATGATTATACTGGTGAGGGAGACATACTGAATCAAATGCTCGTGTATGAGTCACGCTAGTGTCGTCTTCATCACGAAGGAGATATAATACTTGGTTGATTCGCCTCCAGTAACACTTTTCTGAGTCATGGTAATTAAAAACGGCGTCCTGGATAATCAGGAGGCGTTGGAGGTGGTTTTGGTTTTGAGCGGTCTTGCCTCCTTCACAACTCCTGGCTGATCGTTGACCTTGACTCGGTGACTGCTGTTCGTCCTTCCATTCTTGCCGATTTCCAAATAACCGTCGACAATGTCTATATGCCAAAACTGGAGCTCACCACCCACAGATCGTACCCGCTGGAAGTTGAGATTCCTTTCTCAAAAATTATGAGTTTTCCGAAATGCATTATCTTGATCGATGCTTGTTCTCTTCTTTCCAGGTGGTCCCGCGGTAATAATAAGACTGACAACCAAATTCGAAGTGCTGCGTGTTACATCTGAAGACGTCACCATCGACATCTATCAGATTCAGCGGACAATCTTTGGCCAATCAGAACCAGGTGAAATTCACGGAGAGACAGTGAACGTTCATCTTGATTGGATCGCATCTCTAAGTAGTGCTCGTGCTTTCGCTGTGCCTCAAAATGGTCCCATTCAAGCGCCTCGTCCTAGCGTTTGACAACTCTAACCTGTTGGAGGCCCGGCTCGACGGGGCTGCCACTATCATGAGGTTGGACTCTGGAGAAAAATTATTGGCTAATCCCACGGTAGCCGCGTTGTTCACTACAGGCCTGGAGAAAGGAGATTATAGCACGTCGTAATCTATTGTTACAAACGGTACATTTCTTACCTTTCTTATCCTACACTTTTACTTACTTCACTACGCTTTTACTTGACTCAGCCTTACTTTTGGACTTAGTTAAATATCTTGTACAATAGTCACGTGACTTGATCACATGACCTGATCACACGACACTTGTCACGTGACACGGACCATCTTTCTGCTTACTCATATATGCTTACTCTTGATTACTCATTCTTGATTACTTTTCTTACTAAGATTGCTGCGCCGCAGTCAATCCTTACTCATCATTTCTATTGTTCTTACTCAGCTTGCTGCGCATTGCTGTACGATCTACTTTTGCTATTGGCTAGTAGTTAAGGTTCATACCAAATAGATACAAACACACCAATAGTATATAAACCAGGAGTCTGAAGGGCGTCCCCCTCAGTCTTGTTCTCCTGGAGTTCTCCTCATCAGCTCTCCACTTGTCTGACTACCTTATTGTTCTGACTCAAGCACTTCAGCGCTCTAGGTGAGTTGTTGAGTGTTTCATTAGAACAAGACTTTACTAACTTCCCCTTGCAGATTAGCTGCCTGCAAGCCGAAACTACTTGATCTTGAAACTAGTAAAACAAGTACTTGAATCGACGAAGAGTAAGAACCTTCCTTTAGATAAGGTCAAGGGCGATAACTGACAAGGCTCACCCCAGTGTTCTGCAACACCTACCCACCAGCCCGCACCAATATCACCTACCCAGGCTATGACATCTTCGAAACCCACGACCCCGTCACAGGTTGCCTTAGAGATTGGGCCCAGGACCCTAACGACCAAGAGATTATCCCACAACCCGACATCCCATTCTTCCGCTCTCCCAGTCCTGCTCGTGGGAGCATCGGTGCATACTCCCGTTTTGATCCTGCCGACCTACTCGGTCGTCTCCAACTTCTTGTAAGGATCCCTTTACCCACCAGAGACCCAAGGTCTAACCAACCCCATCAGAACTCTCTCGACCCCGAAGTCGAGAACCACATCACAGAATACAGGGACTGCTTTGATCTCTTCTATCCGTTCCAGCAACCGCCCCCGGAACTTGCCAAACCCATTGACTGGGCTCCTCTAGGCCCCCGCTTCCAACCGGCAAACTTTGAACTGGTTCCCCGGTTCCCCATCTCTAGTAGGATCCGGTTCCTTACTCATTACTTCCAACACGTCTCACCACAAACTCCACCAGATCTGCGTCAAGTCCTATCTCGACATTTTCTCCAAGCTACAACAGAGGAGATTGCTGGCGAAGGACCTGTCCTTCTGGATCGTGGACCGAGAACTAGCATACCACCAGAACGGGGTCAGGCTAGAAAGGATAAAAAGAAGTGAAGGGTACATAGAAAAGACACTGCCTATAAAAGTACTACTCCTCGCTCTCGCCTCGCTACTCGTGCAACTAGGATTAGGATACTGGTACCTCCCCTACGCCCTTACGGCAACCTACCTTATCTTAGGCCACAAAGTAGTCTCAGGAGACCTTTGCGGTTCAATTGAAATCACCTATACTATCTTCAAAATCCATCCTATTGTCCCTGAGCAAGAAGTAGAACAAGAATCAGAAGAAGAAGAAGAAGAAGAGGAAGAACCTATTCCAGTCAGAGTCAGACCTCCCACTCCAGCCAATCAAACAAATATTTCTCCTCCTCACTCTCAAAGAGAAGAATCAGAAGCATCGGAACATTCGTATTTCCCTGCTCCACGAAATTTACCCCACGTAAACCAATTTTCCATTTATGGCATCTCCGTTACCGATCATGCCGCACCTCCTCCTTACCAAAGAAGAAACCCTTCTGCCGAGTTACCCGCTCCTGAACCAGAGAACTAGCACACTGGACTGTGTAAACAGACATACCAAATTCACTAAAGAAAAACGCCAGCATTTTCAATCTTCTATTACCAAACTCGCTCAATGAAAACTCTCTAACGCATATTCAAAGGACTCTCTGAAACACTCAACAACTCACCTAGAGCGCTGAAGTGCTTGTATCGGAACAATAGAGGTAGTCAGGCAAGTGGAGAGCTGATGAGGAGAACTCCAGGAGAACAAGAATGAGGGGAACGCCCTTCAGACTCCTGGTTTATATACTATTGGTGTGTTTGTACCTATTTGGTATGAACCTTAACTGCTAGCCAATAGCAAAAGTAGATCGTACAGCAATGCGCAGCAAGCTGAGTAAGAACAATAGAAATGATGAGTAAGGATTGACTGCGGCGCAGCAATCTTAGTAAGAAAAGTAATCAAGAATGAGTAATCAAGAGTAAGCATATATGAGTAAGCAGAAAGATGGTCCGTGTCACGTGACAAGTGTCGTGTGATCAGGTCATGTGATCAAGTCACGTGACTATTGTACAAGATATTCGACTAAGTCCAAAAGTAAGGCTGAGTCAAGTGAAAGCGTAGTGAAGTAAGTAAAAGTGTAGGATAAGAAAGGTAAGAAATGTACCGTTTGTAACACTACCCCCTCTCTATGGATTGCATTCCAGGCAATCATGACCTTTCTTTGTTATGCCTCGAAATTGTAAACCGCTATAAAGCTGTTGGCAGTAGTGAGATTGGTATCACTATGAACAGTGGCGTTGTCATTACCGTTTTCTTCATCTGCAGTGTCTCCAGCTTCGCTCCATGTTGGGAAGCCAGCCCAGGCATTGATATTTTCAGCTTCTGCCTCATTCTTCTGGCGAGCAGGGAGGGTGCGTTCCATAAGAGCATCGTGCTGCTCTTTTTCTCTGGCTCTGAAGTCGCGAGAGTAGACTTCATAGTTGTAACCCTCTTGCTCGATCAGGTACTTGTCGGGCATTGTAATGCTGAATCCCTTGAAAGTATTGCGACCGTTAGTGTTGTCGCACATTATTTCTAGGGTTATACCCTTGCCGTCCCGGATTACGCCATGCACGTAGTATAATATCATAAGCGCGAAGGATAAGGAGATGATATTCCCTAGGGTAAAGATGCCCATGGTGAATAATGTGCTGTTCTCGATCAGAACAACACAGAGAGCGAATATCGACACCATATATGTGATCAGGAGACCGAAGTCAATCCATGACCACGGTACGGGTGCCAGAGGAGTGGGGCGAGCTGGTGTGTCGATATTGCCGACGTTGGCGTGGCTGGCAAGATAGTCGTTGATGATTGCGTTTGTGTGGAATTGGGTGAAGGAGTTGGGGAATGCAGACATGAAGGGTGGTGGTGGGGTTGTAGAGGTGGTGAAGGAAGTTGCTTGAAGGATGATTAGGAGCGAGGCTCGACTAATGACTGGCAGGGGAGGCGAATTCTGGTCTGTTCAGGCGGAAACAGTGAGTCCTTTATACTGCTTCATGATGATTATATAAGCTGTTTTCCGCAGCAGTTGCTGTGAAGTTTTCTTAAGGTTTGAACAGCTTTTTGAAATCAACCTGAGTCATGCGGAGCAGACGGGGAGCCAATAGATTCTTTTTATAGAATTCCTTTATTGCGTCCGGCGTGTTAGCGAGATTCGATCGGGGTTCCCACGTTCTATCCGTCTCCTCGTATCCTTTCCAGTGAATTAGGAATTCGTGTCGTTTTCCTCTCAATCTGGAGTCCACTATGTAGTCAACTTCGTATTCATCATCTCGATCTTCAGTGACTAGCACTGGCCCTGGTTTGTCAGCTTTCTGTCCGGGTAGTCGTTCCTTGTAAGGTTTGACTTTGGCTATATTGAACACGTTGTGTACTCTCATGGTGCATGGGAGTCGAAGTTCAATTGCATTGCATTCTTTGAAGCTAATGATTTCATATGGGCCTAGCCATTTCTCCGAGAGCTTCTTTGAAGGTCGTGGGAGTTTTAGGCCATCTGTACTTAGCCAAACCTTGTCTCTCACTTTGTATTGCGGAGCTTCTGATCTGTTTTTATCTGCTTGGATTTTCATATGTTTTTGTGCTTTTTCTAGATTTTCTTTTGTTTCTTTTAGGGTTTGTTCGATTTCATCAGCGAGTAAAGATGCAGCGGGTGCTTTAGTCGTGTGATTTTCTATTCCTATTTTTGGTTCGTATGTGTGGGTAATGCTAAATGGGGTTTTTTGTGTAGACGTTTGCTTTTTCGAGTTATACGAGAATTGCGCAATGGGTAACCATTCTGACCATTCTTGTTGTTTTTCAGCGGTGAATAGTCGGAGATATTGTTGTAGATCTCTATTCATACGTTCCGTCTGTCCATCTGTTTGCGGATGACGTGCGGTAGAGAGTTTAGGCGTAATGCCAAGCCATTTGCATAAGTCCTTCATGACTTGTGATGCAAATTGTGGACTTCGGTCTGACACTATTGTTTTGGGAAGTCCGTGATGCTTCCATACATGTGTGAGATACAGTCTAGCTGTTTGTAGGGCATTGACAGATTTAGTACAGGGGATGAATTCGACTTCTTTGGAGAATCGATCAACAACCACTAGGATTGAGTCGAATCCATTTGATTCAGGGAAATCTGTCATGAAATCTGCACTGATGTGTTCCCATGGGAGATCCGGAATTTCCAATGGTAGTAGCTTTCCAGCGGGTGCAGTATTGATGCCTTTGAAGCGTGCGCATCTATCGCAACGAGATACGTAATCTTTGACAAGTGTGGGCATTCCAGGCCAGGTATAGCTATGCTGTAGCAGTTCTAGGGTTCGATCTATTCCTGGATGTCCAGCTACAGGAATGTCATGATGTAAGCGTATAATTTCCATGCGAAGATCCTGATCATTCAGCATGAAGATCCGATTTTTCTTATCATAGAGATGTTCATCCTTTTCTGTGCAGATGCCATGATGCTTGCAAAGCTTAATGGCTTCTGATTCACGAACTTTCCATGTTGCTTTCTTTATCTTTTCTAGAATGTCGTCATTATCTATGGCTATGTGCACTGATGTAGCAGCTATTTGTTCTGGAGGAATGACTAAGATTTGCTTATTGTCATCTTCAATTCCTTTTGCATGATCTTCTCTTCGAGAGAGAGCATCGGCTTTTCCTATTTGTGATCCGGCTTTATGGATCCATTTGAAATTGAAACGAGAGAGGTACTGTGACCATCTGGCTTGTCGTCTGTTTAGATCTTGCCGTTGCATAAACCATTGAAGGTTCGCATGATCATTCCAAATTTCAAATTCCTGTTTTGCACCTTCTAGGTAATGTCTCCATTGTTCTAGACTTCGGATAACGCTCAGCATTTCCTTGTCTGCAATTGGGTAGTTACGTTCTTCTGGAGACATGGAGTGTGATGAGAATGCGACAGGGTGCCATATGCCATCTTGTTCTATAGATAGAATGGTACTAGTTGCAAAATTAGATGCATCGGTTTCTAGGCGGAATTTCTTGTCATTGTCTGGGAATGCAAGAATGGGAGCCGTGGTGAATTTCCTTTTTAGCGTGTCAAACGCTTCTTGTTGTGGTTCCTTCCATGAGAAAGGAGTGTCTTTCTTGGTAAGATCATTCAGGGGTCGTGCGACTTGCGTGTAATCCTGAATGAAGCGGCGATAGAAGTTTGCTAATCCTAAGAAGCTTCTAACTCCTCGGACTGTAGTCGGAGTTGGCCATTCAGTAATTGCCTTGACTTTGTCATCATCCATTTTGATACCTTGTGGAGTTATTGTCATGCCAAGGAATTCAACTTCTTTGGTGTGAAAGTGACACTTTTCCAGTTTGACGAATAGGTCATTCTCTTCTAGGCGTGAGAGGACTTTGAGAACTATTTTGGCATGTACCTTTATGTCATCTGTCTTTGTAAAGATCAAGATGTCATCAATATAGACAACTATGGCGTCTTCTATATCTACAAATAATTCATTCATCATCATTTGGAAGGTTGCTGGGGAGTTGCAGAGACCAAAATACATGACTAGTGGTTCAAAAGATCCTCTGTGACAAACGAAAGCGGCTTTCCATTCATCGCCTTCTTTGATTCGGATATTGTTATAACCCCATCTGAGATCCATCTTGGTAAATAGTTTAGCTCCTTTTAGCTTATCGACCAATTGGGAAATCAGAGGTAGCGGGTAATTGTTTTTCACTGTATGTTCATTGAGATATCGGTAATCCTGTACCATGCGCTTCTTTCCATCTTTCTTTGGAACAAAGAACACAGGAGATGTCTGTGGGGATGTAGAGCGGCGGATGTATCCCTTTTGGAGTTGATTGTCAATGAACGCACTGACTTCTTCTTGTTCCTGTGGAGATAGAGGGATCAATCGGCCTTTCTTTGGCACGAAAGATTCTTTGAGATCTATGGCATGATCCCATGGTTTACGTGTGGGCATACGCTCGGATTCTTTCTTCTTGAAAAGGTGAATGAACTTGTGATAAAATTGGGGAACAAGTTCTTCCGGGGTTTTCTCTGGTGATTTACCCTTTTCAGGAGTTTCTTTCTTGAGTGTGTGAACGTGATTTAATGCCACACGTTCTTGTTCTTCTATCTGCCGTGAGAACAAAGATTTCTGTTGGAGATTTTGACAGGTCCATGGACAGCATGTCATGGATACTTTGCCTCGTGACCAATCTATTTCCGGATTATGGTTCTTTAGCCATGTGTATCCTAGAATAACCTGATTCTTTCCAAGATTGGTTACTTCAGCTGTTGTCTTCTCACAATGTCCTTGGTAGTTGATGATTATTTCTGCATAGTGTGTGATATCTCCTGCGGAGTTCCTACTTCCGTCGACATTGTACACTGCTAATTGGTGCCTGAGAGGCGAAAGGGGTAATTTGAGCTTCTTGGCCCAAGATTTGTCGATGAAAATGGTGTTAGCACCTGAGTCCAGCAGGGCTTCTGTGGATGTGAACTGTTTGCCATTAATAGGTGCTATGCTGATGGATAGGGTAATTTCTCTGGAATTGTTCCCACAAATACGGATTTGGTCTGGGATTTCGTCATCTGTTGTGTTAACAGAATTAAGCACCGGTTTCGAGTCCCGGCCGAGCTCACTTGAATGAGACCCCGTTAGACTATTGTTAGATTGTTTCTTGTTAGCTTTGGCAATCTGGACACCCAGTTTGTCTAGATCGCTTTGGCTTTTCCCTTTCCTTCTTCCTCTATTTCAAGGAAGGAGGCCTTCATCTCGTTGAATTCCAATTGTGAATCATGAGATTCTTCAGGGTCTGAGTTCAAGGTTCGAGCTTGGCGTGTGCTCTTTCCTTTGTAATTCCTACAATTGTTCTTGTGTTCACCTCGTGACCATCTACAGTTTTGGCAGCATGTGGAGGGTTGTTTACAATCACGTGCGAGGTGTGGACCAAGACAATTATAGCATTTGCCTCTTAAGGAAGTTCTATTTGCAGTGCCAATGTCCATGGGTGCACTTTGACCTGGTTGTATCCCATATTCGGTGAACCTTGGCTGAGGTGGCGGACGCGAGTTATTCTGGTATGAAGTGCTCCCAGAATAGGATTGGAACGGATTTCCTGTGGATCGTTCTAATCTCATTCTCTCGTATTCCTTCCCAATGGTTACATAGTCATTTAGGAGCTCTTGCACAGTATTGGCCCGGGTCATATTTAGGGCTTGTTGTTGATAAATGCGGAAGTCAACTGCCTTTCTTAGTATGGTTAGACCGTGTTCTTCCGAGATTCCTGATTCTTGGAAAAGGATGATGAAGAGCTGTGAGAACGAATAGATATCCATGGATCTTTGTTTGAGAACTTCTAGCTTCTTCAAACTTTCGTGCGCTAGAACCTCTATCTGGAAGAAGCCTCGGACTTTGGCTTCTAATTCAGCTAAAGTTAGCCAGGCAGCGTCTCCTGGGATAATCGGAGGTGTTCCTACTGGAATTGCGGAATTCCTTTCACATGCTTCTAGTGTTAGGAGTGCGAACCTGGATGCTTTTCCATTCATCCATGAGAGAATGGCCATGGTGCGGAGTTGATTTGTGTCCCAAGTTTGTTGAGCAGCCCATAGCTTGGTTCTGAGCCACCATAAGCGGAAAGCGGGGCGGCTTCCATCCCAATAGCCTGGGTCAGCAATCTTCTTGGTAACGTCTTTCTTTCTTTCTGCATTAGCATTTGTTTGTTCTAAAGTTAGCGCATTGAGTGTGTCAATGAGGTCCTGTACATCAGTTCCGTGAGACATTTTTATTTATGTTTTCGTGAGAGTTTTCTGGCTTGTTTGAGTAAACGAGAATAAGGAGAGTCCTTTGGATATGCGTTAGAGAGCTTTCATTGAGCGAGTTTGGTAATAGAAGATTGAAAACGCTGGCGTTTTTCTTTAGTGAATTTGGTATGTCTGTTTACACAGTCCAGTGTGCTAGTTCTCTGGTTCAGGAGCGGGTAACTCGGCAGAAGGGTTTCTTCTTTGGTAAGGAGGAGGTACGGCGTGATCGGTAACAGAGATGCCGTAAATGGAAAATTGGTTTACGCGGGGTAAGTTTCGTGGAGCAGGGAAATATGCGGTTTCTGATGCTTCTGATTCTTCTCTTCGAGAGTGAAGAGGGGAAATGTTTGTTTGATTGGCTGGAGTGGGAGGTCTGACTCTGACTGGAATAAGTTCTTCCTCTTCCTCTTCTTCTTCTTCTTCTTCTTCTTCTACTTCTTGTTCAGGGGCAATAGGATGGATTTTGAAAACAGTGTAGGTATATTCAATTGAACCGCAGAGGTCTCCTGAGACTACTTTGTGGCCTAAGATAAGGTAGGTTGCCGTAAGGGCGTAGGGGAGGTACCAGTATCCTAATCCTAGTTGCACGAGTAGCGAGGCGAGAGCGAGGAGTAGTACTTTTATAGGCAGTGTCTTTTCTATGTACCCTTCGCTTCTTTTTATCCTTTCTAGCCTGACCCTGAAACACTCAACAACTCACCTAGAGCGCTGAAGTGCTTGTGTCAGAACAATAAAGGTAGTCAGGCAAGTGGAGAGCTGATGAGGAGAACTCCAGGAGAACAAGACTGAGGGGGACGCCCTTCAGACTCCTGGTTTATATACTATTGGTGTGTTTGTACCTATTTGGTATGAACCTTAACTACTAGCCAATAGCAAAAGTAGAGCGTACAGCAATGCGCAGCAAGCATAGCCTTGCGCAGTAAGCTGAGTAAGAACAATAGAAATGATGAGTAAGGATTGACTGCGGCGCAGCAATCTTAGTAAGAAAAGTAATCAAGAATGAGTAAGCAAGAGTAAGCATATATGAGTAAGCGGAAAGATGGTCCGTGTCACGTGACAAGTGTCAGGTGATCAGGTCACGTGATCAAGTCACGTGACTATTGTACAAGATATTCGACTAAGTCCAAAAGTAAAGCTAAGTCAAGTGAAAGCGTAGTGAAGTAAGTAAAAGTGTAGGATAAGAAAGGTAAGAAATGTACCGTTTGTAACACTACCCCCTCTCTATGGATTGCATTCCAGGCAATCACGACCTTTCTTCATTATGCCTCGAAATTGTACACCGCTACGAAGCTGTTGGCAGTAGTGAGATTGGTGTCACTATGAACAGTAGCGCTGTCATTACCATTTTCTTCATTCGCAGCATCTCCCGCTTCGCTCCATGTTGGGAAGCCAGCCCAGGCATTGATATTTTCAGCTTCTGCCTCGTTCTTCTGTCGAGTCGGGAGAGTACATTCCATAAGAGCGTCGTGTTGCTCTTTTTCTCGTACTCTGAAGTCGCGAGAGTAGACTTCGTAGTTGTAACCCTCTTGCTCGATCAGGTACTTGTCGGGCATTGTAATGCTGAATCCCTTGAAAGTATTGCGACCGTTAGTGTTGTCGCGCATTATTTCTAGGGTTATACCCTTGCCGTCCCGGATTGCGCCATGCACGTAGTATAATGCCATAAGTGCGAAGGATAAGGAGATGATACTCCCTAGGGTAATTATGCCTATGGCGAATAATGTGCTGTTCTCGATCAGAACGACACAGAGAGCGAATATCGACACCATATATGTGATCAGGAGACCGAAGTCGATCCATGACCACGGCACGGGTGCCAGGGGAGTGGGGCGAGCTGGTGTGTCGATATTGCCGACGTTGGCGTGGTTGGCGAGATAGTCGTCAATGATTGCGTTGGCGTGGAATTGGGTGAAGGAGTTGGGGAATGCAGACATGAAGGGTGGTGGTGGGGTTGTAGAGGTGGTGAATGAAGTTGATTGAAGAGGTACTAGGAGCGAGGCTCGACTAATGACTGGGAGGAGAGGCGATTTCTGGTCTGTTCAGGTTGAAACAGCGAGTCTTTTATACTGCTTCATGATGATTATATAAGCTGTCTTCCGCAGCAGTTGCTGTGAAGTTTTCGTAAGGTTTGAACAGCTTTTTGAAATCAACCTGAGTCATGCGGA